>OU343160.1:111602250-112057250 GCA_910595825.1 Philhelius pedissequus
TGCCAGGTAGCAACATATCCATGAAAAATTAAGGAATATAATGAAAAATGAAGGATATATTTATGCTATTAAGGGGAAGGGTCCAAAAATTGCCAACTTCGTTGTTCTTTGACCGATTTCGATGACATTTAAATAAGTTATAGCTGACGCAGAATTATAAAAGAAGAAAATAGTCATAGAATAGTATTGTCAAAAATATGCCAACATTGATTTGGGAACCACTTTAGATTCTGTTAATGCTTATAATATTCATGATTCGAGCCCTCTTGCTTACGTTGATGTTGTGCTTGTTATTATTGTGAGAATACTAATATTCTACATGAATATGTTTACTATGACGCATTAATTGTTGCTGCTGTTGCTCTTGTTGCTGATGATGTTGACATTACAGTTGTTGTTGTTTATGATAATGTTTTTCCTGATATTGATAATATGTTCATTAGCATACCAAGTAAACGTCTTAATATAATTAAAAATAAATCAATTTACAATCAAAATCTGGGGGTCTAATAACTTAGACAATGCTATGTTAGACTATTCGTATTCGATCATAACAATAACCGAAACTTGGTTGAGTGAAGCTATTTTTTTACGGAATTCTTTGATTCCACGTATGCTGTGTACAGAAAAGATCGATGTTCCGTACTTATGGGTTGTTCAATAGGAGGATTTTTCCTACTTTCGATTAAAACTTCTCTTAAGACTAGCTGGTATTTCCCGCCGAGTCATCTGGTTTAATTGAACAAATTTGTGTATGCGTTAAGTATAAACAAACATATTTAATTCTTTAGAACAAAAAAAATAAGGTGTCATCCGAGCTCAACACGGCCGGTCGGCTTTACTTTGTAAAAAAAACCTCTATCATTTCTTTTCCAAACAACGAACACGCCACTTTGTTTCCTGTCAATTTTTTCATACAACAAGGTCATAAGTTGAACTACACCCGCTAATTCTCACTTTATTTTATTGTTTTTGTTTTCTTAAGATGTCAGAGGATTTCAATTCGCCTCGAGACTTGACATTTCGCAAAGCTTGATCTCATCCATCTTGTTTATTTTCTACTAGTCTCTAATAGATGCCGACACCAACCATAATAATCATTAGTTCACATAGGGATCCATGATAAAAAGTTGGGTGACCATAATTCAACCGATCAAAAAAAATATATCCTTGATCCACTCCAAACGGATTATTATGCCCTTGTATTTTTTTAGAGATACTCGTATCCTAAATTTTTCAAGTTTTACTATATTACCAGCCCGATTTTCCCAAACATCACTGATACCTTACAAGTCACAAGCAGAGGTGAAATTAATTTTGTGACTTTTTCGGATTCTCCCCAAAGTGACAACTTGTGAGAGTCATAAAAACAATCGAAATTGTGATCTACTTTAGAGCAGGTCACAACTCACAAATAGTTTGAGTTTCAACATTTCGATGCGACATTCTATACAATATTTTGTGAAACAATTTATTTTATATCCCAACATGAAGAAAACAGAAATATGAAACTTTAATTTGAGATGGAAACTTCAGCAGCGACTACGAGAGAGAAGGAAAAAGTGCAAGAGCTGCCTAAATAAACACTGTATCAGTAGTCACACAATAGTTTTATTGCCTGTAGGTATTCTGTTCATTCTATACCATTCCAGATCAAATATAAATACTTTTACATTTTCTTGTTTGAAAATTAATGGAATGGATACCCTTTCATAGTTGTTTAATTGTTTAAGGAAAAATAAATTCATTTATACATATTTGCTTATTTTTATTATTACATCTTTTTTTTTTATAACTTTGCACGCGCTCAAAGGATTATGAATGCCCTTTATATGTTTTTTTAACAAAGGGCGGGCATCCGGTGAAAGAAGAGAAAGAAGGATAGGAAAGATGTCTGGCGCGATGTTCTGAGACTACAGCTGGTTGTTGTCTCAGATTTATCTCCAGGGATGGCGGCTGAACTAATGCGGAGAGAATTACGGTGTCTTATTTATTTATGTCCCTTATAATTCGCATTATTTTATTTATTTCGTTGTCATATTTTATGGGTATGCTAGTTTACTCAATCACATGTTGTTAGTGTTATGCCTAAACGGCATGTAATAAGCAAAGCAGCAACTTATTTTATGACAATTTTGAGAATTGGTTTTTAATGGAATATAAGAAGACGTAGACAACGGCAGGAATCGAACCCGCAATCAGGCGAGCACACAACTATCGCGTCACGGCCACCCCCTAATTTTAAATTTAATAAATAATAAATTCAGGTGTTCCAATAATGCCACTACGCAATTCACCTTTAGCGGTGGTGAGTTTCGTTGTGAGTTTTCTTGTGACGATTGGGGGAGAATTTGATAAATGTTATCGAGTCACAATAATCCTCACAAGGAATAGTCACAAGGATTTTTGACGTGTGATTCGTCACAAGGGGGAGAATCGGGCTGTAAATCTACTTCCTCTCAACCAAGTTTACATGAGTTGTAAGCGAGATCATATTTTCAACAGATAATAATAATAAATGATATAAATATATATTTATTAGATATATCTAATATAATATATAAATATCTCCTATAATAGGGCTCTTTTATAATAAAAGCACCAAACGTCAAAGTTTTCACTTCGGCCCAATCACAGCTTGACAACAAAATGTGGCACGCAACCCACTTAAGAAGAGGAAATTTCTTCTTCTGCTCCCTTATTATAAGTATTATGATACCTACCTTACACCTTAAATTAACAAGGGTCCATGTTCTGTAACTTAGGCGATAACTTTTCCTCACTTAACGCCTCTGAAAAAATGGGGTTCTGTAAGTTAAGGCGATACCTTAAATTTTTAATTTGTTTAACTGGGATTTTCCAGTGGAAGGATAAAGGACGCTTTACATGCATCTTCATCTTCATCTGCATTGACATCTGCAAAAAAAGAGGAAACAAAATAAAAAATTCATACTTGTGCGATAGAGAGCGAAAACCAAAATGGAGATCATCTTCATGTATGAAGATTATAGGAAGTACGAACCTGAAGATTGCAGATTATAGTGAAGATGAACATGTTCATCTTCATTATAGCATTTTCATCTGCACCATAATTTATTCCGTTCAGATAACGAATTTTCAAGTTTTTTTTTTACCATTTCACCTCAGTTTGCTTAAAAACAAGGAAAATAGCGAAAATTTTCTTCTCAAAACTACATACCTGAACACTAAGAACATGTGATTGTGTGATTGTGAGATATGTCAAGAAAGTTATAGCAGAGTTCGATTAAGTTATTAGTGTGTACCCTGTCTTACTTTTATGTTTGTTTTATATTATTGGCCCGCTCTACTTTTCTTCAAGTCTGCAGATGCAGATCCATGTAAAGCCGCCTTAAATTGAAAACGTCTTTTGGCATCTTCGCAACAAAACAAACATATTTTTTTTGTTTCTCGACTACTTTCATGGATTCGAAAGTTACAGAACATAGGCCCAGAATAAGATCGTAAATTTCGTCAGTTTTTTTGGTTTGCCTACAAGCTACGACAGTGGTGAAACTTATACATTTGCATCTGAGTGTAGATACAAAATGATTTCAACCAGATTTCACACACCCAAGCATAGAGAAACTAACATAGAGGCTCGACTTCGGGGGTTTATTCTCTTTCACCCTGCAAGCTAAATTGAGAGGATTTCCTCCGTTTCGACAAGCATGTGTTAGTTGCCCGTGCATTTTAAATGGAGCAGACACCAAGACAGGCTTATCGAAACGGAGGAGTGCGCATTCTCACTTTTGATAGATATGGTGACCTTATATATTTAAAATGGAAATCCGTTAAATTCAAAATTGAAAAATTAATTGCTTTTTAGTTAAATTGTATTCTGGTTTACAAATTAAGGAATATTTATTAATTTCATGTTCAAAATGAAGAAAATCCAATCAAAATGTAGAAGCAAACCATAGCATATTAATGCGTACGTGTCTAAATTCCACCACAAGAAAAGACCAGTTTTCTCAATTCGAGGTGAGTATTTTGACAGATGACAAAACAATAAAAAAAATATTATTAATTTCAAAACAATTATCGCAATCGGAAGTAAGTGAGTTTTATTTTGCTTTTACGTATTTAATTCT
Organism: Philhelius pedissequus; assembly: GCA_910595825.1. NCBI lineage: Eukaryota > Metazoa > Arthropoda > Insecta > Diptera > Syrphidae > Philhelius > Philhelius pedissequus. Next base: position 111,606,363 of record OU343160.1, read on the forward strand.
GTACTGTAATTATAATATATTTTAGTTCTTGAAACTATACTACTCTGGACTAAGAAAAACGTGGAATAAGTTTCACCGGTCTGTCGTTCTGCCTAGATAAATTAGTCGCCGCAGTTGGTTCTGAATTTGATGAGAATGTCGAGCTATTGATGTTGGTGTTTGTGTAACCGGCTCTAGGCCTCCAGTAAAATATTTCAACCAAATAATGCGAATTTTATGGTCTGCTGGTATTCGCAGTGAAATCATAGAAGCACCCGGTTTTGAAGAAGCTCAAGGTCTCGCCAAAGAACTTGGTGCCATCCACGTTATTTTAGTTGCAGAAACGGTTCACTTCACGTGCATTCATGGAACGCTTTGAAGAGCGACATGTTACACACATTGAACTGGTCTATGGTCTATGGCCTATGGTCCAGCTATTATTATAATCGCACCATCGTCCGTTCATGTTGAGAGTATTTCTCGTCATTGTCGACGCATTTTGGCTAGCACAACACACAAAATTAGTATTGTCCCAGCATATGGACTTCGAAACAACGAAGATGTTAAAATTGAACTGCACAATGGGTGTGGTGTGCTTGTAATTACACCACCATGCTGCAGCGTTTTCTTGAGGCCAACGAGAAGGAAAACTTGCTCAACATACGCTAAGTACAAACTTTAGTTATCGATGGTTTGGACAGCATAATGAATGAGAGTGCCGATTTTGATGAAACCCTCTTCAAGCTTATCTCTCCAGTTTTTTAAGATGAAAAGATTCCATTTCAACTGGTGGTCACTTCCAAGACATGGACTCGGCGATTTATTAATTTTGTAAGGATTGCTAATTAGCCTTTGCTGTGCATTGCAGACTATTTAGAAGCTGCAGTCTATGCCAAGGCTAAAGTTTCCATTAAATCGCAAAGTAACTCCGAAAAGATGTCGGTTGTTATAAAATGTTTGCATAAGTGCGCATATCAGTTGGAGCGTTGTGCAGTCTTGTGCAATTCGGCAGATTAAGTACTGGAAGTTGAGAGATGCTTGCGCGAATCCGGATACATGTGTATGGTTTATACGGATCAAATGCCAGCCCATAGTACCGATATGATCAAGTAATGGAAGGAGAAGGTAAGTCTCATAGTATAGTATAATGAATTGTCGAATAGATGATTAAGAGAATAGTTACTTAGGTAAATACCAATCTACAAATGTATATTTAAATCTTTGTTATAAATTTGAATTATGTAAGTTAGGATAGTAAAATATACATATATATATATATATTTATGGAAGCTAAGTATGTAAACATGTGCATATAATAATGAAAATGAAGGATGTAGGTGGGTAGGTAGCTATATGCATATAACTTTATAATTTAGGTGCAATCTGCAATATGCATACATAAGATTCATGTGATTTTTAAAGACACATGTGTATATATAAATGTATGAGGTCGTACATTTTATGTAGTATTCAGTGACGTACGCAAAGATTAGTAAGAAGGGAATAATAATGAGGCATAGAAATAAATGCATAATACACATAGTTAAATGGTTTTATATTGCTTAGTCTTTATAGTTTGAGGCAAAACAAAGATGCAATTTAAATTCTTTAAGAATATATAAAAAAAAAATTCAAAAATCGTTGGAGCGGTTTTTTAATAAATTAATTTCTTACGTATTAAATTTCGAAAACATTTTAAGATATTATTAATATACATATAAAATTCAAATTTAAAAAAAATTCTGTAACTAGTTTTGAAAAAATAAAAATTGTATTTATTTTTTAAAAATCGAAACATTTTTTTTTTGAAAATTTGGTATGAAGTTTTATTAACACTTTTATTCAGTTCATCCAATGTTGAGAAAGTCGAAAATATGAAAAGTGGTTCTATGGGAAGTGCCGTTAATAAGTACGAAAAAAAATATTTTTATACTTGAAAGTGGATTAATCTAAGAAAACACATTTTTTATAAACATTCTTGGAGCCGTTTTCGAGAAATACATTTTTTAACGGTTATTTTTAGCATTTGTGTGGGAGGTACCGTTGTTTTTTATTTAAGGAATATAGTTTTTTTTAACTATTCAAGATAATGTCAAAAAAATAACAAATACGAAGTTTCGCTTTTTGTTTTATTGAAATGTATATGTTAAAGTTAAATTAGGTTTGGAAAATACTCTTTTTTTTTCGGGGTGACGGCAAAAGCCAATGTTTTAATACTGTGAAAAATGTAAAATTATGATCACCTAAAATTGTTAAATAAAAACAGCTCTACTACTACTTCTACTAGTTTTCTAACATCTAATTTTTGTTTTAAATGTTTGTTTTAGAACATTCTACAATGTACATGGAAACTGACGAATATGAGATTTTTAAGTACTTTAATTCAAAACTTGCAAAAAATTCATTCGCATCATTTCCCTAGCTATGCGTTTTTTATTTTTTTTATTTTCTGTTATAATATCAAATGAACACTTATATGATTTGATTTAATTAATAATCATTTCATTAGTGACCAGAAAATGGGCAATCTCTGGCGAACATGGCACAAGAGCTCATAGTACTCCACTACAACACAAAGCAAGCCACAACAAAAAACAAGTGTATTCTTAAATGCACGGATTTTGATATCTTACACAGATGCCCTCAGGATGATGCAAGGTATTGATATATTTATATAAAAGATATAAAGTTCTTAACTCGCGTAATTAGGGCGCTCCGAATTTTGTTTGAACTATGTTTTATTGACTCATCCACTATTATTAATTGTATAATGTCCAATTTGTTTGCTGGCACACTATTTTGAAAATATTAGGTTCACATATTTTTTTGTTAATCTTTTATCTTGGAAATGGTGACTGAGAGGTATTTTCTTTAAAATTGACCGTAAACTACTGCTTTGAAAAACTTTATTCACTTTTATTTAATATGAATATTTCGGACATTGTACATATAACAATTTCGGAAGGGTCATTTGAACATATTTCGAGCACAAAATTGGAACGCCATAATTAAGCTCGCGAAGTAAACTCGTTCTAATATATTTTGCACCAAAGAATTAAAATATAATCCTTTTTATTAAAATAAATAAACGAACTTACGATTTTTTTTTAATACAAAGCAGCTTTCGTGATTCCCTGCGCATTCCCTTCCACTTGGTAGAAGGTAAAGGATAATATAATAAGTCCTAGTCAAAAAGTTTTTCCCTCAATTCCGTTTGTCTATCTGTCCTCGAATCTGCAGCCTAAACGGTTGGATGTATTCGATTCACACTAGCTACCTACATATTGTTTTTTAGTAGTAGCTGCTAAACATCGTTTGGTAGTTTTTTGACATTATCATTATCTTGACATATTCAAAAAAAAAAACGGCACTTCCCATACAAATGTTATAAAACCATTAAGACAAAAATGTATTTCTCGAATAGGGCTCCAACAATTGTTAGAAAATAAAATGTACTACTGGAACGTACGAACTTGATCTTGGAGCTAACAACTTTAATGTAGCTAAACATTGACGCTGTTTAGTATGTAGGTAATCTAGTTATCCTATGCAGGTTTGAAGCCGATGTAAGTACTCGTATGATTACCTTGAATCTTAGTACAATGCATGACTTGTCGAGTGGATGATTCAAGGAATAGTTACACATGTACCTACCTACAAAAGCATATTTAAATTTATAGTATGGATTTTAATTATGTAATATAGTAGAGTAATATGTAGGTACATGGAACCTAGATATGTAAACATATATATATAATAATGAACACAAAGGATGTAGGTTGGTAGGTAGCTATATGCATATAACTAAAAGCCCTCATTATGAATAACTAATCGAACTTAAAATCTTGCGAATTCTCTAATTTCGTATTACTAATAGCGATTCGTTCAAACTTATCTAACCCATGTATGTGTGATATACTATCGAATTAAAATATTTAGTGATAACGTTAGCGAATTGTTGTGTCGGGAAATATTTTCTATTTATTGTTGATAAAAGTTTCGAATTTACTTGCATTAACCAGCCGCTAGTTATTTTTCGTAATGACCGACAAACGGAAAAGGTATTGCTGTGCAAATTGTGAATATTAAATAAATAAAAACAATTATTTATCATAATGACCAATGCAATCAATTTGCAAAACTAGTTATTTTGATGGAATCAAAAATGGACGTTTGTAGATGGATAGATATATGTAATTTTATTTATGTTATTAAACAATTCTTACATGTTATTATTACAAGAGTAAAATAAAATATGTGGGCAATGGCATTGGCGTCTGCCTGACATGTATGTTTGGTTCTTCGAAGAAAACCAAAAAGATTATTGCGAACAATTCCCTGTCGAATTAAATTCTCCTAAGCATCCGATTCGTGAGGGAAAAGAGTTGCATATCGTTAATAAGAAAATATTTTATTATTTACAGCTTTGATTGTTTATGTACAAAGATTTGATCGGACTATAAGCTAAACAAATTGCTCTTAACAAAAAAATGTGACATAATACACATAATTAAATGTTTTCATATTGCTTAGTTGTATAGTTTTGAGGGGAAACAAAGATGCCATTTTTATTCCTGGATAAACAAAAATTTTTAATTATTTGTTTATGTATACAATTTTAAAAATATTTTTAGAAAAAAAAAATGAAACGCCATTTTGAAAATATTATTAATATACAGATAAAATTCAAATTTCAAAAATATTTACTAAATGGTTTTTGAAAAATCGATTTTTCAAAAAGAAAATATTTTTTTATTTTTTAAGAATCGAAGAACTTTTTCTTCGAAAATTGTAGTATGCAGTTTTATTAACACTTTTAGGAAGCGTTTTTATAAAATTAATTATTTTAATCGGGCCATCCACTAAGATATGGTTCTATGGGAAATGCCGCTGATAAGTACGCAAAATTAAATATTTTTATATTTAAAAGTGTACTGTACTAATTTAAGAACACACACATTTTTTTTAATAAAAATTCTTGTAACCGTTTTTGAGAAATACATTTTTTTCCTAACGGTTTTTTAATATTTGTATGGGAGGAACCGTTGTTTCTCATTTTAGGAAAATAGTTTTTTTTTTTAACTATTAAGATAAAGTCAAAAAAAAATACAAAAATGCGAAGTTTCGAAAAAATCTATTGATTCGTTTTTGAAATTTTGAGTTTAAGAAAAAAATATTTATTTCCAAAATAACTGAACTGAATACTTCATACGATGTAGGCCGTCATACATTTATATATACATAATTATGTATCTTTAAAAATCACATGGATCTTATGTACATATGCATATTGCACTTAAATTATAAATAATACAGTGAGGGTTTCCGTTACCTTTTTTTATTCAAAACATTCTCTTCGGTATATATATACATATTTACTTATCTTATGAAACATTAACGACCATACATAATATATATTAAATTATTCTAGTAATCAGTACGTAAATATTTTTTTATAATTCTGTTCTTATTAGAATGTCTTACACAATTGGATGAATGTTATCTGTTTTTCTTTTCAAGTTTTAGTTCTTCGTTTCGATTGAAATATGTTCTGGGAATTGTTGTACACATAAAAAAGTTTAATTAAGAAATAATTTCCCATTGAATCAAGTGGACTTAGGAATGCAGAATCTGGCTGTAAGTGTTTTGTAAATTGCTTCGCCAACGCCGGATTTGGACTGGACAAGCTTTTGAGCGAGAATGGCAACAAATGACTGTACAGCAACAGCTCATTCATTGCTTTCTGATTAAATTGAACAACAATTGCTCCATGCGTTTTGGTACAATTATGTGACTAAGAATTTCTTTACGCTGGATCGATTCGTTCCACCTTCATCGATACTGGGCTTGCTTTACTTGGGAAGACGGAAAACCACCGAAGCTGTTATGAACGCTCTGGAAGTTGTGGCTTCACAGGTCTATATGGCCACTGCAATGGAGACATTTGTCCATGCGCTGCAGGAACTGGAAAAACTCCCACTCTGCCAAAGCAAAATTTTCCAATGTGCCATATAATCCATTGGTGCATACACACAATAAACCGCCATATAGCTGTAGGTAAGTTAGTTGAAACGTTACACAAAAATTAAATGTTATATTTAACTTCTAACTCCCAACATTTCCTTCATCTTCATGGCAATCGAATACTCCAAAGAGAAAGCATTGCCAGTAAAAGAAATATATGCATGGATTGTCTAGCATTTTCCGTGCTTCAAAGCAACTCCCACCGGATGTAAGAATAGTGTGAGACATAATCTTTGGTTAATATAACATTTCGTAATATTAAACCTTTTCTACTAACAATGTGATTGAACACAAGAGCAAGTACATACGATCCAACCGTGCATTTATTTTATTTATAAAAAATTTGGAAACGATTTGCCGCAAGCTTTTACTTTCCGATGAATTTCCATATCAGGAACAAAGCAAATATTTATCAACCAACAAAGAGGTAGAACTACTCAACGACGAAAAATGAAAAGAATTCATAGTAAGTATAATAAGTTCAGTTTTTTTTTTGTTTAATGGATTGCTAGTATATTTTATTATAATAAGTTATGTTATAAAAAAATTAATTACTATAACAAATTTACTAAAAATCAATAAAATCAATTTTTTGTGATCTAGAATACGGATTAACTTTTTGCAAATTTTACACTTTAAAAAAATCGAACCCGAAATTTTAATCAAACTTGATATTCCGTCTGTCTCTCTATCGGTCGATATAAATACGAGTATGTATATCCATTTCTTCTACCTAATTATATTTAATTTTTACGCATAATAATGACTAAATTACATACATACACATGTTTTTGCTGTCTACGTCACTAAATACCTACCTACTTACAGTTTATACTATTTGGGCTCTCATACATTTATATACCTACATATCATTAAAAATCAAATGAATATTATGTATATTGCACCTATCATATAAAATTATATGCATATATCTACCTTCTTATCACCAACTTACTCTTTCAATGTACATTGTATGTATACACATTTACATGCCTACATATTCATATCTATATGTAGTGTAGGTACACAATTATCTTCCTAATTTCCGTAATTAAAATCTATAATCTAGATTTAAACATACATTTGTAGGTATGTAGGTACCTAAGTAACTATTCCTTGAACCATCCATTCAATCCATTATACTAAAAACTTACCTACATATTTGGACCTACCTACTAATAGCGTCAATGTTTAGCTACATTAAAAAATATTCAAATTTAGTTTAAAACTAATAAATAAAAATGAAAAATAGAAACTTGAAGTTATGAATTTGGATCGGGCCAGAGCAAATTAAATTTATAAACTTTAAACTTTAAATTTATAAATTTGACTATTCTTTTAATTTCCATTTCAAAAATAATAAATTATGTACAAAACGCAAATCGAGTTAGTAGTTTCTGATATCTAGGTCACTGAATAGGTACCAACCTACATACATTATGTACTAGGTGGACTCTCTGACATTTATATAAATATATATGTTTAAAAATCAAATGAATATTATGTATATTAAAACTATCATATAAAGTTTTATATGCATATATGGATCTACCTAACCATAACCATCCAACACTTTCATTATACATTATTATGTACCTACATATTTACATACCTAGGGTCCATATACATACACATGTATGTAATGTAGGTACATTTTACCATCCCAATTTACAGAATTAAAATCCATAACATAGATTTAAATATACATTTTTAGGTAGGTACCTAGTAACTATTTCCTGAAACATACAATAATTCTATTCATTATTCTAAGAACTTACCTACTTCGGTTTTAAACTTACCTAATGATAATTGGACCTACATACTAACAGCGTCAAAGTTTAGTTACATCAAAGAAAACTCGAAATTTAAAACTAATAAATCGGGCCTATCACAGAATCCATCGCAATCGAAAATCTACTACGAATCTTGAAAAATCTATCATAGCATCCATTAGTAGTCGAAAATCATAAAATCGGATTTCAAATTCTCTAAATATTTACAGATTTTTAAATTTTTATTTTACAGATAGTTTTTGTTGGAAATTTGCTACGTGTGAATCCAATTTCTATGAAACTGCTTGTCTATACCATGGTGCCTTGTGTTCTTTGATTCAGTTCAATGGAGAAATATTAGCTGCAGTCAATGAGACCGATGACGATACACACACCAACACCGACGACGCGAAGCACAGGCGACAACTGTTGCAGATGATTCTGCCTCACAAACTGCTACATAATCTTCAACAGAAGACACCACATCATCCAATATTGAAATAAAAAAGGATCATAATAATTAACATTAATGTGTTCCTGGCAAAAATGTGATCTTATTCTATTCTTCCTAATGTTCTATATATCTCTGTGAGCAGCAAACTTATTTTTAATGAATAGTAATAATAATTTTAATTATTTTGTGTTGTCATTAATACAGTATTTATATATATATATACATGTATATGATTCTTTGTTTATTTTCGGGAATGTTTGTTCAACTTCACCTTTACAAAAAAAACGGTCTAACTTTAAAAACCCGAAAGAACTACTTAGATAGCAATATTTCGAAATAATTGTTTGATTATAAAATGATTGCAAGGATTTAGAAGCTAAGGTTAATTTACACTCAGAACAGTTACAATCATCGAAATCAAGCAAGTAGTTTGGAAATTAGAGCTTTGCGTAAGTACTGATTTCAAGATTTTTCTTGATATAAATAGAAATTTCTTGGATTTGCTACTTTGGACAAGCTGTCATTTCCAAAGTACTTGCTTGTTCTCGATGATTTAAACTGTTGTGAGTTTTAGTTTATGTCAGATTGTAAATTCTTGAAACCGTTTTCAATTTGAGCAAATATTTCAAAAAATTTGCATCTGAAAGTAATTTTGTAATTTTTCATTTTTTTTTAAACACGAAGAAACTACTTTTATATAGCAATATTTCGAAATAATTGTTTGATTATAAAATGATTGCAAGGATTTAGAAGCTAAGGTTAATTTACACTCAGAACCGTTACAATCATCGAAATCAAGCAAGTAGTTTGGAAATTAGAGCTTTGCGTAAGTACTGATTTCAAGATTTTTCTTGATATAAGTAGAAATTTCTTGGATTTGCTACTTTGGACAAGCTGTCATTTCCAAAGTACTTGCTTGATCTCGATGATTGTAACTGTTCTGAGTGTTAATTTATATGAAGTACATAAAATAAAAGAAACAAAGAAGTGTCGTAATCTTGTTTCCTTTGATTCATGATCCAAATCGAAATTTATCTGAACAAAATCGTTTTTAATCCGTCAAAAAAAAATTTATGTTTTATTATCACATTGTCTAATTTTGATTTATATTTAACAACTAACAAGTAAACATCACCAAATCTTGCCTTCTTACAGGCTGCCTCCACATGCCAACAACATTGGCAGAACTATGAGCATGCCATGAAAAACTCTAATGGATGTCAAAAAATCCATCCCCATGCAGCGACACGACATGTCAAAAAAAACTACTTTTTGAACAAGACGTGAATGCTTTTGAAATCTTGGCCATAAATTAACGTTAAATGTATGAGTTTATTTTTTGCAGTGGCTTTTGATTTTTTTCAGATGTTAGCCGTAACTTAGTCTGTAAAATTTGTTTACATCTCAATAAAAAAATATAAATGTTGATGGAAAAAACAGAAGTGGTTGTGAGAAGGAAATCAACGACATGACGCTCTTGGTCTTGCACACACACCAAAACCAAAGTAAAGCTAAATTTACTAAAAAGTGAAACGCTTTTGATGACTCTACAAAATACATGCACACATACAATTAAAAAATTATTGGCGTTGCGTCCGTCAAGAAAATCCGCGTTTCCGGATCAAATCCCTATTGCTAAATGGAAAGCAACATAGAAAATGCAATATCGAATAATAAACAAATCAAATGGATCAAAGTCGAGTCATAATTTAAACCATTATTGTTTTTTTTGTTTGTTCATAAATCTCTTCATATATGTACATTGAAGTGAACTCAAACTTAAAAATAAATCAATTGCTTCTTTTGAAACTATGAAAAGTAAAAGTAGCTGTTTTTAATGGAAAAGTTGAAAAAAAAATCCGGTTTAAAGAAAACGTAAATAAATAATTACCGTATTTGTGAGATTTTTATAAAAAAGTAAAATGCACGACTGTATCGCATGAACCTGCTCTTAGCTCTTGTAGCTAAAAACTCAGCTAAAAAGTGATGCTGTTACTAGGTAGGTAGTCTAGTTATCCTATGCACGCTTAAAGCCGATCTAGGCAAGATTACCTTGGTTCTTAGAATTGTCGAATGGATGATTCAAGGATTCAGGAATAGTTACATAGGCACATACCTTCTAAAATACTAAGTGTATATTTAAATCTAGATTATGGATTATAATTATTGAATTTTGGAGGGCAATATGTACCTACATACATATATGGAACCAGGGTATGTTAATATGTATATATAATGGAAGTATAGGATGTAGGTGTGTAGGTAGGTGTGTATAGGCTAGGGAGGTAGGCTCTCATACATTTATATACATGTTTCTTTAAAAATCACATGAATTGTATGTATGCATATTGCACCTAAATTATAAAGTTATATGCATATAGCTACCTACCCACATACATCCATCATTTTCATTATTATATGACATGTTTACCTACTTAGGTTCCATCTATATACATATGTAGATAAATTTTATTCTCTTAACTAGGTAGATAGGTAACTAAGTAACAATTCCTTGAATCATCAATTCGACAATTCATTATACTAAAAATCAATTGGATAACTAGACTACCTACAACTAAACAGCCTTACTGGCTAGCTACATTAAACTTGTTATATATATATATATATATTATGTTTGTTCTTGCTTACATACATACATTTTTAAAATATAATTTTTTGTTCTCGTTTTTGTTTTTTGTAAGCATTTTAAATACTATGTATCGCATACAGAAATAGCAAAGAAGAAACACATAATATGCACGACTGGATCGTACGAACTTGCTCTTGTAGCTAACAACTTTATAGTAGCTAACCATTGAGGTTTGGTTAGTTAGGTGTAGTTATCCTATGCAGGTTTAAAGGCTATGTAGGTAAGATTACCTTGATTCTTAGTATAATGAATTGTCCTATGCATGATTCAAGTAAGGGTTACATAGTTACTTACTTACGAATGTATATTTAAATCTATTTATGAATCTTAATTATGTTAGTCTTGAGAGTAAAGTGTATGTACATACAGGTAGGTAGCTATGTGCTAATTTAGGTGCAATATGCATACATAATATTCATGTGATTTTTAAATACTCTTCATATGTATATATAAATGTATGACGGCCTACATTGTATTTAGTATTCAGTGACGTACACAAAAATACGTTAAAAGGGAATAATAATAAGGTAGAAATAAATGGATAATGCAAATAATTAAATGTTTCTATATTGCTTAGTCGTTAAAGTTTGAGGGAAAACAAAGATGCAATCTGAAATCGTGGATAAATAAGAATATATAAAAAACATTTTTTAAATCGTTTTAGCGGTTTTATAATAAATAAATTTTTATGTGTAACATTTTGAAAACATTTTTAAAAAAAAAATTTGAAACGCCATTTTGAAGATATTATTAATATACATATAAAATTCAAATTTAAAAAATGCTGTGACTGGTTATTGAAAAATCGATTTTTCAAAAAAAAAAATTATTTGTTTTTTAAAAATCGAAAAACTTTTTTTTTGAACATTACATACATTAGCTGTGTTTTATTGGGAAATTTATCCGCCGTAAGTTTATCCGTCGTAGCATTATACATACAATTCGCTACGGTCGATAAAAAGCTAAAGTAGAAGCTACGTTTATTCGAGTCTCGAATTTGATTTTGTTAGTTTTGTTGATACGATTGATAATTGGGTTGAATCTCGATGGATGTGTTCATGGAGTGTTATAATTTTTAATTTCATTCGTAAGACAAATCGATCTTTTTGAGTCTTTTTTTCTTTTTTTTTTTTATGGTTGACCAGTTTATATTTCTAAGATCTTAGATAATACCATTTATTAATAAATTATGAGCTGTTCTTCTGAAAAGTTTCTGACTTTTATTATTAAAAACTATATTCTTTGCTCAATTATTTTCTGGAGTACGTCTAAAATTCCACCTATATCTGCAATTTTGCATACCCCTAATGTCAATTAATCAATTTTAACAAATTTCGATTTCGATTTTGAAAAAAAAAATCAATATCTATGGAATGAATTCGGTTTTACTTTTAGTTTTGACTAACTAAGAGCAATATTCGTTTTGTGTTCAATTTTTATTGATAGTTATAAATAAACGGAGGTTGGTGAAAAAAAATCAGCTTTTTATTTAGATCTACAAAAAAGCAATTTGAGAAGACAAACCGCATTGAGTTGGACTGCACCATAGAGGAACTGCTCGACACTGCGCCGCAAAATATGTATTCGTATGAAATTCTATGAGCTATAATGCCAGGCGCGCACATATGCAACTTACAGTTTTGCAACAGTTTGGTTGCTAAATTGAATACCATGGACTTATATGAGAGTGCGCGCACATGCAAAAACTATTCAGTCCGCGATTCGAGCAACTTATAAGTTTTTGTTTTGGCACAAATCGAACGATCGCCCTAAATAAGTTCTTCAGTTTGAATCACACCGAACTATAATGTAACTGCGCGCATATTAAATCAATATGTTGGTTTATCTCGTTGATTGATTTTGAAGTTGCTTATGTGAGCGATCATCGTTCAATTAGTGATTACTATTTCGTTTCGAAAAAAATGCATGTGCGCGCCTGGCCTAAGCGCACTAAGCGGAAACTGAACTTCACAAAATGTGCTTTTTCCTCACTGTTTATGGACGTTGGCCATGAACGGTATTTTTTTTTTTTTTTTTTTTTTTTTAATTCATTTTTATTTCATATTAACTTATAACTATCTTAAAGCTAGACAAAAATGTTTAAAACTAGCCTAATTATCAATAACTTACAACTAATTTACTGGCCCTTTACGGGCGCTCTAAATTAAACAATAACTCTTACAACTAATGTCTTTCGACCTAAAAACTATTTTAATTAAATCTAAATTTTTTTTTTATTTATTTTATATTTCAAGAAACTTTTATACAGAAAACTTGGTATCTTTTTTTTTTTTTTTTTTTTTTTTTACCTATAAACTAAACTTAAATATATATTAAAAATAATTAAAACTAAATAAAACTAACTTATACTAACTAAAAATAACTTAAACTACTTAAAATACCTAATAATACTTATAACTACTTAAAAACTAGAACAGCCACAGCAGCATTTTTTTCGTTTTTTAATTTTTTTTTGGTTATTTTTTATATGCATGCAGACACACACTAGCATGCAACCCACCCACACATGTACATACGCACATACATATACGTACGCACACACATGTACAGACACGCAGATACATGCACGCATGCCCCCGCAGACATACATATTTTTAATTTTTTTTTTTTTGGTGCCACCCTGACTGTTACCTATACCTAATGCCCTAAATCTATGTAAGTCGGCCAAGATATATCATCTTCATCGACTTTAAATATCACGATGCTGTTCAGAGAGCCACCAGAACTGGTTCTCCTGTTTCGCCCTATCCCTCCGGTCCCGATCGGACACAGTCCTACTGAACCGAAGGCGCTCTTCTCCACCTTGAGCGATGACGTCTCGACTATACAGGAGTCGCCTATCCACAGTTTTCCGGCTGACGTGGTAGATGAGCGGAACCGCCCCTCCATCCTGTATCAGCCCTCGACTGTCTAAATAGAGGAATGCCTTAGGAGGGATGTAACCACTTAACCGCGCACTCTCAAAATATTCGTTATTGGGGTAATAAGCCCCAAAAATTAAGCTGTTAGTTGAGGACATCGCTCTTGCAACGTGACCCCGAATCAGCTTGAACAAAAAATTATCTATTCTGTTTATGTTGGCTCCGTTGTATAGAACCTGGTTGGAATAATATCTTGTGTACTCCGACTCTGGTGTTCTGTGTAATCCAAGGCAACGTCTAAGACATTGCCTCTCAAACACCCGAATCTTTTCCATTTGAGATGGGGCAACGTTGAACCACACCGGGCATCCGTAGGCAATCATCGGCCTGATGAGGGCCATGTAGCAAATCACCTTCACCCTGCTGTCAAGACGGCTGCTATAAAACAGTCGTTTTGTCAAGGCTAAGGCTCCCCTAGCCCTGGCCAAAGCAGCACCTATATGTCTGTCGAAATACAGGTACTGATCCAACCAGATGCCAAGGTACTTTACTACACTTTTACTCGCCAGTGGATGTCCATGTGGCCCTACGATCACCAGCTTGCGCCAGTTCTTTCTCGTATCCCTTGAGGCGCTAGACAGCGGAGTCCTAAACAAAATAGTTTCTGATTTCTGGAAGTTGATTTTCAACTTCCAGTCATCACAATATCGCTGAATCTTGTCGAAGTCACTCTGCAAGAGACTTTTGATGACCTCAACTGTATGAGCTGTTCTGTACGCAATTAGATCGTCGGCGTACGCAATTGCCTGAGTTAGACTACCTATCAGATCGCTGGTGTAAATGTTGAATAGAATCGGCGAGTTAACCGCTCCCTGCTGAAGACCATTATTAATATTAAAAATTGCAGTAGAAGTTACATTGCCACTCTTGACAACAAACTTTCTACCATTTAGCATGTCATAAAGCATATACAATAGAGGTTTACTTATACCTAGTCTGGTTAGCTTTAGATAGAGACCTTCTAACCATACGGTGTCGAAGGCCTTCTCCAAATCAACCAGACAGGCACCCGTACACTGTTTTTTAGTTTTGTTCCATTGGATATCAGAAACAAGTTTAGACGCGGCATGAATTGTGTCATGTCCCGCCTTAAAACCGAACTGATTATCCGGGATGATATTTTTGTCCTCCGCCCATTTGAACAGGGCTCTATTAATAACCTTTTCAAATACTTTGCTGATACTCGGAAGAAGACTTATCGACCGGAGATTCGCCGGATTGGAGTTGTCCTTTCCCTTTTTTGGGAGAGGGTGCACCACAGCTGTCTTCCACCGCACTGGATAATATGCATTATTCAGCGCGTTGTTAAACAGTGTGGTATAAATGTCAACTGCTTCTTGAGGCAAATGTCGTAGTACAACGTTGGATATACCATCGAGTCCTGCAGACTTCTTTTTCTTTAATGAATCGAAGATGAGTTGGAGCTCATTCTTCGAAATTAACAGGGGGCTGGGCCCATTTCGGTCGGCGATTATGGCGTTTGCCAAATCTTCATCATTAAACCTGGTAAAACCAAGGTTCTCAGATCGCCATTCGGTTATATCGTTCCGGAGCCATAAGTGATGAAGCAGAGCTCTGTTCTCCAGGTCATGATTCGGGCGAATGCTAGCATTCACCTTGTACACTTGCTGGAAAGCAGCCCCCACAGCCTCCACTCTCTCCTGCGGATCTTCGATTATATACAGGTCATCGTCCAATACGGCATCCTCTGGGTCTATGCCTGCTGTCAGAAGTACGTCTCTGTTCTCTGTCGTCCTCTGGAGCTTAAGACACGGAAGATCGTTTTGATCCTTTCTTCTAAAAATCTTAT
Organism: Philhelius pedissequus; assembly: GCA_910595825.1. NCBI lineage: Eukaryota > Metazoa > Arthropoda > Insecta > Diptera > Syrphidae > Philhelius > Philhelius pedissequus. The sequence continues at coordinate 111,621,994 of OU343160.1, forward strand.
TAATTTTTGGGAACATACTTGGGTCGCTGGAGTTAACGGCACGAATTTTATTGTCCCAGAACGAATTAATAGCCAATCTATAATTTTCTTTGATCAATTGGTTGATGTTTTTGATGGACGACTTCAGTGTCCTAATCTCCAGGTCTCGTGTATCAGTAAACCGCCTGTACAAGCGTTTTAGTCTTGTCAGTAGTCCACTTTTTTGTCTGTGAAGTGCGTCAATTGTCGCGTTACGGTACATGTCAGTTGCGTTACGTTCTTTGTATTTCGGTATTGTTCTGTTCATTGTTCGTAGAATCGTTTCGTCAATTTGTTCTAAGTATCTGTCGATTTCAGTATTTGTTAGGTTCCTGTCATATGGTGGGGATATACCATTTGAACGTAATTCACTCAATAAGGCATTGGAGAAACGTGGCCAGCGCACCTTACTGTAATTGTAAGTATGCACAGGCACATACTCCTCCAACTCCATAAGCTGGTTCGGAAGTTGTATTACGGCTGCGAGTCCGCAGTGGTCACTGTCGTACTCGATCGTTCGTAAACAATTTCTTGGCCGTTGACCCACAGCGTCAGTAATTGTTAGTCTTGCGTCTTTAAGCAATAGATCCAGATAGGCACCGCTTCTTGGGAACGATGGCCTGTCTGTGGCTAGAAGATCGATGCGATACTCAAGGTTGTATCGACCCATCCAATTAAATAGATGGTTACCTCGAGGATTTTGTATTTGATTTCCCCAATCTGTGTGCTTGGCGTTTAAATCACCCGCCAATATATAGTAATTCTCTTCCGAGCTCAATCTTAAGCATTCAAAAAGCTTTTCAAGCTCTGTTATAAACTGCGTGGGCTGAGGTGTTTCCGGTGCATAGGCAGCGATCACATACATTCGCTTCCCCTGTTGGAGATGAATGCATATGATGCATGCCTCTAACGTCCGAAATTTTCGCACATCACTATTATATATTACCTTATGACTAATGCCTTTACGTATAAAGATTGCGACGCCTCCTCCTTGCGTGGAGTTGGGTCGGTCTCTTCTTACGATATTGTAATTGTTGTTAGTCAATTTATGTTTCTGGTTAAGCTTAGTTTCGCTAGCCATAAACACATCTGGACTTATGTCTTTAAGCAATTGGAATAAATTCGCTCTACGTTCGGTCCTAATCAATGAATTTACATTCACAGCTAGGATCTTAAAGGGCCTCTCCGGCAGCGCGCCCTTAACCTCTAAGTTGCGTTAAGCTCGGCAAAACAGAGTAGAGATAATCCACCCTAGTCGCCTGCTCCCTGATCTGGTTTTGGAGGCCGTTCAACTGGCCCTGGATGGCCAGTAGAACGCCCATAATATCCGCCTGTGCCGCCGGCGCCTTAGGCACGGGGGCCTGTTGGGCGACCTTTGGTGTAGGCTGTACCGTGCTTCCCCTTCCTGACGCCATTTGGGCGTAAGAAATTTGGGGGTTGACGGACGTTGTTGTAGGAGGGCGCACTGTTGGACGCTTTTCTACCACTGTTTGCTTTGCTGCTTTATTGTTTTTTATAAGCTGAAACGTCGGGCATCCCCGATAATTAGCGGGGTGTCCGGCGCCTCGGCAGAGTACACATTTAAGCTGGGTCCTATCTTCGACCCGTTCTTTTCCTAACTTGCATTCATCTGCATTGTGGTTCTCTCCACACTTAACGCAGCGTGACTGCATTTCGCAGTTTGCTGCGGCGTGGCCGAACCTTTGGCAGCGCATGCATTGAAGCATGTCGCCGCGCCTTTTTAATTTGTCCCAAGTTACAACCTGGCAGTTGAGGACGGATATACTCCTCAAACTATCCAGTTTGCTGCTGGGTGAAAGTTGAACGAGGAAGAAGGGAAGACTCCGCTTCTCCCGCCTAGCTCTAACTGTAGCGAACGGCTTGACCCCGATAAAGTCGAGATCGTCATTCGCTTTTTGGCGGAGTTCATTTAAGAGCACCTGTGGTTCCATGTAGGAATCTATGCCCTTCAAAAGGACCGTTTGAAATTTTTCGGTTTTAGGGGTGAAACTAAAGAATTCGGTAGTAGTTTCTTTCAGCAACTCTTTAATTTTTTTGTGCTGTTCCAGTGTGAAGCACTGGATAGCATGCCTATCGTTATTTAATCTTTTAATAGTAAAATTTTGACCTATGGTCAACTTACATAGATTTATGGTATCCTGTAACTCCATTTTATAAGTATTAATGGGTGGCACCTTTTCTTTTTTCATGATCGGCGGCTGTGGCTGCTGCTGCTGAGACTGATTTTTCTGCGGCTGTTGATTCTGCTGCTTTTGAATCTGCTGCTGCTGTTTTTCTTGCGGTTGTTTCTGGACTTGTGTCTGCTGCTGTTGCTGTTGTTGTTGTTGTTTTTGCCGTTGTTGTTTTGGCTGCTGCTGTGGCTGTTGTTTTTGTATTTGTTCTTTTTTCTGTTGTTGTTCTTTTTCTTCGAGTTCTTTTAGTTGCCTCGCTCGGCGCGCTTCTTGGCTGGCCTTAACTTTACTTTTTATCTTTTCTATTTCTGCCTCCAAAGCATCAATTTGGGCGAACATTCTTTGTTCGTCCTCCTCAGATGACGCCTCTGATGTGGAGAGGTTCACGAAGGCAGTACTATCGCCCGTCGTGAAGTGCCCTTCTCCTTCTTCAGACATATATGCTATACCCTCTTCGGGTGAAGTGTCTAACTCGGTTTGTCTTGCTGCCTCTGACGTCTCGTCTATATCGGACGTATGCACCCCAGCTGGCAGCTTTGCTGAGGTGGCCGTGGATCTCCTTTTTACCAAATTTGGTGCGCACTTGATCCTCTTTCTGCGCTTTTGATTAGCATCGGATGATGTTGCCGTTGTTGTTATTGCTGTTGATGTTGTTGCTGCAGAATCACTGCTTGTAGTTGGAACATCTTTCGATGTTCCCTCAGCTGATGCCATCGCTGGCCTCATTGGCCCTAGGACACCTTTCGATGCCCCGGTGCTTAAACTCCTCCTCCTTTGCTCGTTTTCCCAACCAATAAAGTTAACTACTTCACGGTTGTGAAAAAAAGCTGATAAAGTTCTGATGCCCTCCTGGGAATCGAACTGGCGACCCTCGGATTCTCGGTCGGCCACTCTATCACTGTGCTACTGCACCACTTGTGAAATTTTGATTTAATTTAGAACTTAAGCTCACACACGAATTTTAATTGGAAAAACTGGGAAGCCGAAAACGTCTTAACACTTCCACAGTACGAGATCGACTGACCATGAACGGTATTCGCTTCACTACATGGACATTGACTGGGCGTACAATTTTGTGATCCCATTGTTTTTTTTTTCTGGACATGTGCATGGAAATTGCAAACAAAATGTTAACTATTTGTTCCTTAATCCGCGTATGTAAAGTGCAGTATGATCTCTGTTGAGTGAATATTGAATTGAAAGCTAAACATACTCAGAAAATAAATTTGTAAATTGACTTGAAAAATAAGACTCTAGCTATCGGTCTACTCAGAAAATAAATAAAAGCATGAAATATAAAGGGGAAATGTAATCGGAGTGAAGAATAGTGTGCGTTCAAAACCAAGAAACATTAAAAGGAAACAAGCAAATCTCCGGCAATTGTATTTCCTCGTGTGAAAGGCTTTGTCGGTTTTTAAAGCAATACAAAAATTGCCCTGTGTAAAAAGGGACTTGACCATAGTCTATGAACAAACCCGTTCACTTATCATTTCCTTTCTATTGGTGCAAAATGAATGTTCGAATTTAAAATTGCAAATGCAGAAAAAGTGAACACAAGAAATAGAATTGAAACATAAATTAAATATTGGTACGTTTTTCTACTTTCTATTTTATATGAATAAAAGCTAATTATTGTTCCTAATTTTGATTTTTTAATAATTTTACTTTGCAAAAGACTCTTTGATTACTTGTGACTGCTGTGCAGGTGTACCATTTTTACAAAAATAAAAAAGCTACGGTCCATGCTACGGTCGATGCGTTTTTTTGGGAATTACTTACGGTACAATGGATAGATTCCCAATAAAACACAGCTATTGCATACCAAATGCAGTGTTATTAACAGCCTTAAGGAGCATTTTTATAAAAAAAAATTATTATAATCGGTTTATTCAATGTTGCGAAAGTCGAAAATATGAAAAGTGGTTTTATGGGAGGTGCCGTTAATAAGTACGAAAAAATATATTTTTATACTTGAAAGTGGATTGTACTAATATAAGAACACACACATTATTTTATAAAAATTCTTGGAGCCATTTTTGAGAAATACATTTTTTTCTTAACAGTTTTTTTTTAACATTTGTATGGGAGGTACCGTTGATTTTTATTTTAGGTAAAAAATTAAAAATATATTAAACTAATGTTTACTTTTAAATTTGTTTTATTATTGTCGATTTAATCTATTCACAACATTAATCTTCGTTTTATTAAGACTACGGGTTTCGGAATCAATGGTCCATCTTCGGGCTTAATTTGATTATTTGTGGTGTAATTTTGCCAATTGTTCCTTTTAGGTGTGTTGTTGATTTTTTGTTATATTTTATTATGTTGGTGGGATCTGATTGTATTCGTCTCCTTTTATTGCAGTGGTTTTTTTTTGGTATGGGATTGTGATGTTGTATAGTGTGTTGTATTTTATTGCTAATTTTTCGTTGGGTAGCTTGTCTTGTACTGTTCTATTTGACTTGTAGATTTCGAATTCTTCAAGTGCGTCTAGTTTTGTCCCTTTTTTACATATGTGTAAGGGTGTCATGTTAGGGTTGAAGTTAGTGTAATTATGGTTATTGTTAATCAGGTGTTGTGCGTATGTTGAATATGTTCTGTTTTAAACTATGTTCTTTGAATCTGTCATAAAAAGTTCTACTAGTTTGTCCAATGTAGAATTTGTCGCAGTCATCACAGTTGATTTTGTATACGCCTGGGCTCTTTTGTAATTCATTATTTGATTTTTGTTTTAATATTTTGTGTATGTTATTTGTTGTTTTAAAAGATATATTTATGTTGAGTTTTTTAAATTCGTGTTGTAATATTTGTGGTAATAAGTTGGTGTATTCTATTGCTATGTATTTCTTGTTATCTGATGTGGTCTCTCCTGTGGTGATGGGGTTGGTTTTTGGTTTGATTTTCTTTTTCTTTTTATTGATTAGTTTGTCTATAATTTCTGTTGAATAACCATTTGGTGTTGCTGTTTGTTTTATTATGTTTATTTCTTCTTTGTGCATAGGAACATTTAATAATGGATTTATCAATGAATTATATGCTGCAATTTTTTGTGTCTCTCGGTGGTGGGAATCTTTGTGTATTGTGATATCTGTTGTTGTTGTTTTCCTGTAGATTTGTTATTGGAGCTTGTTGTTGTTTTTTGTGATGCTCAGGTCTGAGAAATTGATCGTGTTGTTGTTTTCGATTTCAGCCGTGAATTTTATTTTATCGTTTATGTTAGGCGTGTTTTTTTCTAAGCCCCGGGGAAATTGGACGAAAAAAACGATGAGTAGGATTAACAATTTGCATACTAAATCCAACAACAACTAATCCCCGGGGGTGCTTAGCTTAAACCCAGAGAATTCTCGGAGCTTAGCTATTGGAGAGGATAAAAACTGTGCTACCAAAAACTTTTTCACTAACTTATCGATAAAATGTATAGAAACTTCAAAACTGACATTTTGACATGTCAAATAATTATCAATTTTATTTTTTCCACCTCGACATGACCGATTTTCATTGTTGCCTTTATTTTTATTATATGTACATTAAAAGTTGACTGTGAAATTGTTATTAAATAAAAAATGATTTCTTGAAGTTGATATTCGTTCAATTAACAAGAATTGAATGAACTACAAAACAAAGGTTTCTCTGAGAAAATTGTTTTCGGTTGCGTTTTGTTGTACACGGGAGCAACCCAATACAGATTCTGTGCTACATCCTAGGCATTCTTGAATCTTCTTGATCGTCGTCCGCTCTTGCTCAGACCTATATTCCTAATGACATAGGAACTGAGCGTCTCGTCCCGAATAAGCAACTCGTCCACAATATCATGTCGCCAGTGACCGACGAATGGGGTAGTTTTCAATTAGTTGAATTCTATGTACCACTGTATTTGTGAAAATTAAAGTTAAAAGAAAATCACAATTTACTTGGTTCTTTTTATGTTATTTTAATAGAAAAGTAATTTAAATTCAATAAATATATCGAAATTACACAAAACAAATCAAACCGATGATTTTTAGAAGGATGAGGCAAACAGTGATGTTTGTTTTTTTCTTGCATTACAGCTGTTCTTCAAATGTCATCTTGCAAATTAATAAATAGTGCTACCAAGTATTTGACTTAAGCGCCTTGGTCGTTTTTTTCAACCAATTCCCCCGGGGATCGCAAAAAAACGCACCTGTTATTTACTTTTTTAAAATGTCGATTTGTCTATTTCTTCCGTCGAATATGACAAAGGTGCCGTCAACGTATCTTGCGTAGAATATTATTTTTTGGTGTTCTGTGTTGATGTTAGATAAAATATATTTGTTTTAGAATTGATTGAGATAAATGTCTGCCATTAATCTGCTTAAGGGGGATCCCATTGCAATCCCTTCTTCTTGTATGTCATTTATTTTGAAAAATACTTAAACTAATATGAGCTCCAAAAAAAAGTACACCATTATATTTCTTGGATAAATTTCAATTTTAGAGAAAAAAAATTTAAAAATCTGTGGAGCGGTTTTTGAGAAAAAAAAGTTTTTTTTTAAACTTTTTGAAAAAAATTTTCATTGTATTCAGTAAATACATATAACTATAATTTTTGAAAAAAATATATTGGACAGTTTTCAAAATATAATTTAAAATTTTTTTTTTTTTTAAATGGGTTTAAAAATACAAAAAAATATTAATTAATTGGCCGTACCTAAAAACTTCACTGATTTTTTAAAATCAAAATCGGTAGAGCCGTTTCTGAGAAAAATGAGCTTTAACTTTACGGTTATAAGGCAGGTAACGTTATTTTTTCAGCTAAAAAAAACATTTCAATTTCCCCTCTGTACAATACCTAAAAAACTCTATGTACCAAGTTTGAAGCAATTCGGGGTACCAGTTTGGGCTGTAGGTGTATATACATACATACAGACGGGCACGATTTTTAGACTATCTTTTTTCGTCTTCGCTATCATCGTAATGTCATGTTTGATTGTTATCTCAAAACTTTTTTTTCGACGAATGCATAACTTTCCTTATAGTACCTATAATCGCAAGTAAAAATGAAAAAACGTGTGGGCATATTACCGAAAAAACAATATCTACCAAGTTTGAAGCAAATCTGTCCAACCGTTTAGGCTGTAGACTCGAGGACAGAGAGTCTGATGGACAGACGGAATTGGGGGACACACTTTTTTGGCGTTCTCTACGATCGTAATGTCTTATTTAATTGTTAGAATTTTTTTTTGCACGAATGCATAACTTGCCTTATAGTACCTATAATCGCAAGTAAAAATAACATAAGCCTAATAATCCCTTGCACGAACACCAAATAATTTCTAATTACATAGATGGTATCTGTGTTTGTGCAATGGGCTACTTCTAACATTACTAATATTTAACGTACAATGATAACATAATATAACTAATATTTGAATTTCTAGCAAACCAAAAAAAAGCAGATGAATTATTTTTAAATATACCTATAATCGAATTGCATATAAAAACATTTTGAATAAAATAAGCAATTATAATTAATTAAATACAAATTGAGAAATAATGTGTTTAGCTAATTTTATTGTCTTTTGTCTGGCTTCTCCCTCCGCCAGGCATCGATTTGATCCAAAGTTCTAAATTTGGGATGAGCATATGTTCGGTGGGTGGTTGGCGATTCCATCCGTGCTACTGTTTGGGAGATGGCGGATGATTATTGCACGATCCATAACAATGCCTGAGGGAAGAATAATTGGATCAGGCATTAGAGTATCCACAAACGGATCCTTAAATTCATCAGGCGCATCCGCGCATTCTTCTTATATTGACAATTAAGTTAAATTATTGTTAAGTAATGAAACATTTCTACAGTTTCTCTAGCAAGCGCTAAATACGATCGGCATTGTCGTTCATCTGCATACAACTGTGAAAATCCAGTTTGTTGTTGTTCTGATCCCAGCTCAGTTCAAGCGCTCTCGTTCATCATCAGACACTTAAAGATTAAAAAAAAACATATAAAGTGCTTTGAGCAAGAACCAATAATTCTAAACCAACTTGAGTCTGATGAATGCGTTTAAAGTTTTCCAAATATTTATCCAGCAAGAATGTTGTATCTAGAGCTGTGTCAATCGTTCATTTTTAAAAATTCAATCGTTCAAATGTCGTTCATTTCAAAGATTCGGTTTATTCAATCGTTCATTTTTTCAATCAATCATTTGTTACAGTTGCGACCCATATGGAAATATTTTTGAATTGAAACAATCACATGGTTGTGTGTGTGTGAAGTCAATCAATCGTTTACTTTCATACAACATATATTCATATGTATGTGCATATGTAATGTGGTTGATGCGAATGTTTGTGACATTTAACTGATGCTTTTAAAAAAAATCAGGAACAAAATTGGTAAAAACATACCTACATTTGTTTAGAGGTATTTCTGTAGTTTCGAGTAAGCAAACCATTAACCCATAAACATTATGGGAAAATAAAGAGAATATGGCGCCAGTTATAGCTATCATTGAAACCCATCATTGAAAACTTTGTCTATCAATTCTGAGGTACTTAAACAAATAAAACTGATGTCGTTTTGATACCAAAATGAAGCTCATAAGATGTATATTTTTTTTTGTCAAAAAAAAAATTTATTTGCATTTCTATTTTCTTGGAAAATCGCTTTTGATTTTTCAATGATGTAAAGCGTTTTCAATGATCAGCTGACATTTTGTTCCCAAAAGTGGAACACTATCGTTCCAATGATATGTGTTCGTTTCTCTTTCTGTTCTCGTCTGTCATTTTTCCTTTCAATGATCAACTATAACCTCAAAACTATTTTCTGTTGGATATTGTGGCTGTCGGCTGTTGCATTGTGAAAGAAGTATTTGTTTATTTGTTTTAAGTTTTCTTGAATTAAGTTTTGTTTTGAATTCTGAAAATGAACCAACAATTAAAAGAAATAAAACTTAAACAAAAAAATGAAATGAGGGAGTTTGAGATAAAACTAATAATGGAAGTGAAAAACCATGGCTGCATTTATGTTAAAAATATCCAAGAATATAGCAACCGTATGAGTCGCGAAAATGTCTGGATAAGCATTGCTTCCGTTTTGGGGAGAAGAGGTAGGTATTGTTATTTGTTAGTTGCTTAATTTTGACTAACAAAATTATGTTGTAGTTGATGAGTGCCAAAAAAAATGGAATTCCCTCAGAGACTGCTTCCGCACCACTTTTAGAGAGCTGTCCAACACTCGAAGCGGATCAGCATTAAGCATCAAACCAAAGTGGGTTCATTTTGAGGATTTAAAATTTTTAATTTAATTTCAATGACATAACCTTCCACTGACAGAAAATTTTCAATGATTGCTATAACTGACCTGTAAAAAAAAATTCAAATGATTTGATTCAATGATGAGTTTCAATGATAGCTATAACTGGCCCCTATCTAATACATACATATTTCATTTCCATTCAGTTTCGTTCGTTCTTTAGAACGATAGAATGTAGTGAAAAGTGAAACCAATCAATGCAATTCATTTTGATTGTAAATAAGTGGAATGAACGAAATGTGATTGCCTTGCGTTCAATCGTTTGATTGAAATTGTAGTATAGTGTAAAACGGTTGGTATTGAAATCGATTGATTTGATTTACTTGCTTTGATTGCAATCAATCAATCTTTTTAATGAACGGGTCATAAAGACCGAATCAATCACGATTGACACAGTTCTAGTTGTATCATTCATTAGCATATTCACAAATTTAATTGCAGACACTTGAAAGACATTCTTGAGATCCATGGAGCGAACGAAAATTCGAGGGGGTTGAGTGATTTTTGCCATTCTTAAGAAATTTTAGTCGAAACAAATACATTAATTAAACTTTTTAAATTATATTTTAAGGAAAAAAAGTATAATTAATTTACGACGACTTGGTAAAAAATTAAAAGTATTAAAACGCACCTAAATATAAACTACACCTCTGTAGTTTCACAAAAAAAATGAACTGTCAACATTTATCATAAACACCGGATTATATTGTTGTTGGATTTCACATCTATTCATAGATAGATTGTCAAATTTACAAAAACAACATTGTGAAGAAATTGGTATTTGGGGGTGAAACGTACGAAAGTTACACATCTTTTTCTTGTTAATCTAAACCTTACACACTCAACGCAATTTTGAGTTTGCCTATTCGACTGGTTCACTATCCTTTTCGGATAGGTTAGATTCTATTTAAATAAAATTATATTTACTGATCGTGGACATTACTACTACTTCTGTCGCTAGCTCCGTGTCTGAACACCAAGTTCCAGAAACTTGACTCCAAGTGTAAGAAAGTTAGTTACCCCGTTTATATGAGTGAATTGAGGAATCGAATCGAATCGAATTGAGATTTCGATTCAGGTATATGGCCTCGTGGGATCGGAAGATTGAATTATAATGCAATCGAAGTGACAAATTGAGTTTACAGAATAAACAACAAAAACATGCAACAGGAAAAAAAAAGAAAACGGAAACCCACTGAACACAAAAACACACTATTAGTGCAAACACACACCAAGAATCAGATGTGAATTCGATTCTTCAATTCCTCGATTCAGGTATATAAGTACATTTTGAATTCGATTCAGCTCTTCTAGTGGGATCGGATCGAGTAATCCTATTTTAATCCGATTCAAGTATACAAAGACCTAAATCCTGATTCAATTCTCCATATAAACGTAGTAGGTGTCAAAATTATCTGAGACACCACATGCAAATATAAGCCATAATAAGATTGGAAATCCTCGTAGGTTTCACCCCTCAAATCTGAATGTTAACAATTTGAATTAGTACCTTTGAAACTATATCCATGAATAGATGGAAAATCGAAAAGGAAAACAAAAACAAATTACTAGGGCTGGGTTGGGTTTTGGCTATAGGAATAGGAACAGAAAAGATTCTTGTGTGCGTTTTCATTAATGTGTCTATTGGAAGAGGAACAGTTAAGTTATTTGGGTGCGTGTTTCAGTTTGTTGGCAAATGTCAAATGAAAGCAGATGTTTCGGGTCCTTAATGTCGATTTCGTTTCAACAAAAACATCGATCTACCGTCGATCCGCCGTCAATTTTTTTCTGAAAATCAAATTCGTTTCAAATTAAAACCAATTTTTTTCTGGAAAAACAGTTCCGTATTGAATCTGTTTTTGGAGACGAATTCAAAACGGATTTGTGCACAGATTCTTACACACACTACAATATTTGTTTTGAAGTTTCTCAATTGTTGTGTTGTGAATTAATTTTTATTTTGTGGCAGTGTGCAGAAAAAGTAAATTAATATATTAAAAATTAAAAAAAATTGTTAAAACTTCTTGGAAATAAATATTAAAAAAGTGCAAGTCGGTTTAGGACTCCCCCGCGTCGGAATCGGGAAATTAAAACGAAATAATGATGTATTAACGAATTGAAGATTTGTTTTTTTTTAGATCTGCCAAGCAACACACACAGTCCCAAAAAGAGATTCGGTCCGTAATCGTTCGTTTCAAAGCAAAAAAGTATTGGTTTTAGTAGCGATCCTATTTATTGAAACGAAATCGACATAAGTTATTAGTTTATAAATACATGCTTTATACCACAGATGAGCAATGCCAAAATGGAAAATATCAGAAGCAATCTTTGGTTTCCCTACTGATAGTATTGCATCTGGGGCACAAAACTTATTATTTTGCAGCTGGGCTTGAATTGAAGAGAACATATTTATGACACTTCTTTTTTTGTTTCTATTGCCGACGTCAAATGTGAAACAAAAAATCTGACAGCAATAGAAATTGTTTTGTTTTATAATATGGATTATTGGATTGTTCGTGCGCGAATAATATAAACATACAATTTGTTGAATTAAATTTAGTTTATTTGCGAAAAAATCAAGAATAAAAGAAAGTCGGAGTGCTAAATTGATATCGAAGATTTAACTAATTAATCAAAATAACAACTTCTGAAGATTTGTGCATTACATAAATGGAAAGTGGTTTTATGTTGTAATTTTATTGTATTTTCGTTTTTTGCATTTGGATATGTCTTTAATTGTTGGAATATTTAGCTAAATAAAAATGCTTACACTTTTCATATTCGTTTTTTATTGAAATTCGGTTTTGGTAAGCGTGTCAGGTTATTATTTTGGAAATCGCGCAGCATTTAAAAATTTGATTTGATTTTGCTACAGTATGAGGTAAGTACCTATAAACAAGATCTCTTCTAGTACCTGCATACATACTTGAAAACTCGTGTGATCACAATAGCAGAATCATCATTGCCCTTTTGGATATCCCAGTCTGCCATTCTCACATAATTTCTGCTGCTCTGTCCAATAATATAAAGGAATCAGATTTGGAACCCATCAATGGAACCAAGAACTATAAAATAAATGGCAAAAATGGCAAAGATGACAAACCTTGCTTCCATGGACGTGTGGTCGACATGCGACAGTGCGTCCGTCCGGGAAAATGTGAAAAGCTACAGTTCAAAACGTGTTTCGGAGCTAATATAACGTACACACAAACAAGTCTGGATTTGACGGATTATGATAACCAAGATCAGATAGTGGATCGACTAAAAAACTACGAGGATTTGAAGCATTTTCCCAGATGTTGGGCTTTAATACTGGTAAAGTAGTTGTTAATTTTAAAGTCTATATATTTGTACCAAACATTTAATTATTCTCAAGAAGCTGAGTTGTTAATTAATAAAACAACACAAATATTTTTTTTCTATTCACAGCACTTTTTATGTGCGGTTATTGCTCCAAAATGTGAAACAATCAACAATCAAGACATGGTTTATCTACCTCTGCTTGAAATGTGCAAATTAACTCTCGAGTCATGTCGGATACTCTATAACACGTCGTACTAATAAATATCCAGCGCTGATCGTATTTTATATAAATTTATGCCTCTCCAAAGGTTTTATTTTATAGCTGGTCGTTATGATGATAAAATTTAATTATTTGATTGTTTGATCCTTCTCTGTTCATTCTTTTATCAATTTTTTGTTTAATTTAAAATTTCAAGTTTTTTTATTTTCGTGCGCGAATAATATAAGCATACAATTTGCTTCAATAAATTAATATTTTTGAATTAAATTTACTTTCATTGAATTTAAATTAATTGCGAAAAAAATCAAGATTCAAGGAAGCAAGAGTGCTAAAGGGATATCGAAGATTTAACTTAAATTAAGCAAAACATAACAATTTGTGAAGATATTTGTGGATTAAATAAATGGAAAATGTTTTAATAATGTTGTAATTTTATTGTATTTTCGTTTTTTGCATTGTGATAAGTCTACAATTGACCTGTTAATTGTTTTTATTCTAAAATACATCCTCGCACGGATTTTTTTTTTATTTCTACGTCCCAGTCAATGTCTTTGGCCAATTCAAGTAAATTTCTTTGGTAGCCTGTACATATTGCTAAGTCTTCTCCGTTGAAGGATTTGGAGACATTGTCTAAGTTCGTCAAGTCATTCAACGTCTTTGGTGATGGCTTTGACAAGCCGCCTTCACTTCGGTGGTCCACCCATGAATACGATGCGACATTTTCTTCGACTGGAATTTTGTGTCTTAGCTTATGGCATTTGTATCCGGCCATATTTTCTAGGCCATCGCTCCCTAAAGTGGCCAAATCTTTATCATCTTTGTTGCCATCAGTATTATTCTCTTCTGGTTCCCAAGCAATGCTTTGAAATCTAGTACCTAAAAAGACATTTCAGATTATTTTTTTGTATAAGAAAAAGTAATGTCTGCAAACCGGTCAATGGCGCTTCCAAATCTAGGGTATCGTCAACGATTATATTTGCTGCTTCCGAAATAACTTCCTCGCTGTGTCCTAAAATGTGGGACCTTAACCTGAAACGGAATTCTTTGTAATAGGTTTGAGAAGTAGGTTTACTAGAAAGTTCTTGCTATTTTTGTTCAGTTGTAGAGCTCGCCGGAATTGGGTGGGAACTTGCTCGCACAACTCAAACTCACCTATCACTTTAACAAAGATAATGCCATTTTAGATCACCTCTATATATTCATAAGCTACGAGTTAATTTTAAATTTAGTATATATAAAACGGACGGAACTTACCACCAGATGGCGCTGCGCTGTTACCAGCTGGGCTTATCCCACCCTGCCTTGGGAGTCGGTAGCTGATTTTTGACTCCCCCTTTGGAAGCGAACTCACCATGTCCTCAGTCCATTACGTCCAACGAATCATGACGTCACCATCCGCATCCCCTGTAAAAAAATTATTTAAGCGGCCATAGTGTTACTAGCCGCGATGAAAGAAGTCTTTTCCACCATGTTGGCGCGATTTACAACAAATTACACTTTTATTGAAAAATTTTTATAATTAAATCAAATACACAATATGTTTTTGCAGATACAAAAACAAAAAAAATCATTACACTTTGTAAAACAAAAAAAATAAATAAATTTAAAACGAAATAAAGATAATAAATTGAAGCTAATAACTAGCAACGAGGAATCTTATTGGATGTTTTTTTATATATAAATATATAATTTTTTGTTTCTATTAAATAATCATATATGTATTATCTATATAGATATTTAGATATATGCTGAAGATTATCATCAGGGGTCGAATGCTAAACCTACCTAAATCGAACTCAACTTTAGAAGGTGTCGGAAGCCTAACCCGTTTTTTCTCGCGCACGCAAAAAAAAACTTCCGAATATTCCTCCGAACCAGGATGTAACTTTACAAATCAAAATGTTATATATATTTTAATACTAAATTTGGATTAAATCAAAGAAAATTTTTTTAAACTGTATATATATATTGCACCAACGAACAAGTAAAAAAAAACAAGAAAAGAATTAAATTAATTATTAAATTAATAAATTTGGAATTTTCTCTTCATACTTAATATTTGATTTTTAATCCGGATATTTAGCGTAAGTGTACCACTGTAGAGATTTGTTTAAAGAGAGCTCGTCATAAAAAAATGGGGGGTAGCGATAACGACCGGGTGTGTGTGTCGATGATCGCCAGTCTGGACTCAAACCTATTATTTAGATATATATGTATATCATACCTATATGCGGTAAAACGGGAACTGATCAGACTCATCAATATTTATTTCCTTTTTACTAAAAGAAAGGGAATTTGCCCAGTTATGCGGTTCGCTACTTGGCCCAAACGAGACTACTTCACTGCACACGGCTAAAAAAAAATCTACTTAATGGTAATTTAATAGGTACAAAAAAATCACGCATCACCTTTACATCAAATTGTTCGTTTGTTTTCTTTTTCTGGGTGATGATATTTAATATTTGAATTCAATTAACAATTGATTAATATAAGAATATATCTTCATGAAGCACGCAAATACAAGGAAAGGCTAAATAGATACTACAACTTTAAATTCATAATTTGGTCACCAATTCCAATCGGATTTAGTTTTGTTTTTTTCACTAAGCCCGTTGAGTGGCTCTGGCTACGGATTTAGAGTTTCTAATCATAGGTTTTGTATTACATGGATCATAAGCCTATAAATGTAAGATCAGGCGAATTCGTCCATCACCCCATCCAACGGCTTAATCGTTTTATTTAAAAACGCCAATCAGGAAACTCCTACATTTAATACCCACTTCGTACCCCTCGTCAAGAGTTATATTGTAGAACCGTAGCCTATAAGCAAATAAAGTCCGCGACATCTAGCTGTGACACGTCAAACCATTTTTTTGACGGACATAATTGCCTGGATCGAGACTCGACATCTTTAGCAGGGAAAAAGAACTGTCAAAGTAAAGTTAGCCCAAACTTAAAAAAAAAAACAAAAAACACAACGCGAACAAAAGTGAACACAAATGTCCTCCTTAGTAATGTTTTATTTCTTTAAACCATGCAAATAAATGCAAAAAACTGGAAAGAATGGAATGCTGAGCTTAGGCTGCAATATGCGGCCGCACCTGAGCTAGTTCTCGTCTGAATAATGCTCAGGAACAAAGTTTGGTCTCCACAAACAAATGATAAATTTGCTGTAATTGCCGGCTGATTAATGAAAAACCCCCAGCCTGCCGAATGTCCCCTAACGTTGTCCTGGTATGTTGTGATCCAAAAGCAGGTGAAAAAGCTGTATTATATCTTGCTGATCTAGCTAACACGGAAGAGAGATCCATATCTGAAGCGTTGTACTCTAGAGAAGTTAAGGTAGAGTTTTCGCAAAACATGTTAAAGATATAAATATATAAAAAAGGATGGCATTGATATAGATAACGCCGGTACAATGTTCGCTCCCGTGGTCTACTTCATTGGCGGGCGTTCTATATAATGTAAACAAATAAACACAACACACAAATAAAAGGGACCGCCGAATATTTGTTTCCAAATTGAATCGGATAATAGCTGCGTTTTATTATCTACGAGTCTGGGTGTATGGTTTTTTTTTTTTTTTTTTTTTAATAAGGGATAAATAGTTACATTAAGAACGAAAATAATCAATGAATAAATACGTTCATGAATAAAAAAAAGAAATGCAAAAAAATATACTTACACATATACTAAATTAAATCTAATATTGCGAACTTAATCTAGAATAAATTAACATAAATTGACATACAAATAAATAAAGAACTAATATAAATAAATTGACATAAAAATAAATAAAAACAAAATAAATAATTTAGAATATAAATAAATAAAGACATAAATTAAATAAATTAACATATAAATAAATAAATGTTTAAATAAATAGCTACATGTATAAATATATAACTAAATAAAATATCACAGTGATGGAGTTCAAAAGGACTTCACTGTTTAAATAAAAAAATATTAATTTAACATAAAATAAGTCTATGGCGACAAAAAATTGATAAGTTCATGTATACCTAATAAGTAGCTATATACAAAAAAATTAGAATCTATACGTGCAGAGACATACATAAATAAATACTTAATTAGCAAGGCGGTAAACAAAAAAAAAATAAAGATAAAAAGTGATCGTTTTCACTGTTTAATGTCCTCAGCATAGCATTGGTGTATAAATAATGGTTTTCCCCGATAGGTTTTCTAAATCGTATAAGTTGTTTTCCACAGATTTCACAACTCGACATTTAACAAATTTTTGACATAACTTAGCACTGAGGTATTTCGAACTGTCACTGAGGACAAAATTCCTTCGGAATACCTCTTGTCCAGGTAAAAAACGTATGCTTCGAGTACGGGTATTGTATTTTTGTGCGCTCTTTTCACTAGATTTTGTCATACATTCTTTAATTTTATCCCGCATACATATCATTCGTGAATGCCGGGAAAGTGTCATTAGTTCGCTATCTTCTAGTGAATTCAGCTTTTGGGCTAGCTCATATTAACTTCCTTGGGATATCATATTTAAGCCAAACAAGGCAAAGTATGGTGACACACCAGTTGAAGAGTGAACTGCACTTCTAATAGCACACCCAATGTCGTTTAAATAGAGATCCCAATCACGTTGATCGTCTTTGAGATACGATCGAATTGCCGCTAAAAGTGTACTATTCACTCTTTCAGAGGCATTCGACTGGGCGAATAATTTGCGGTTTTGAAATATCGGATACCATATGCCTGCAAAAAGTTTTGGAATTCCTTAGATAAGAACTTCCATTATCCGAATGGATTATTTGAGGTACTCCGAACATATCAACCACACTTTCTTTTAGGTATTTAATAATGCACGATGAGGTCTTATTTCTCAAGGACTTCAATAAGACAAACGTAGACAAATGATCAAGAATGACAATGACAAAACTATTACCTGACTTCGAACGAGGGTACGGGCCTAAAAAGTAGACATACAACTTCTGGAAAGGACGATCAGCACTGTACACAATTGACATCGGAGGACGTAAGACTCGATTGGACGGTTAACATTGAGAACAAGTATCACATTTTGAAATATACTCCCGTATTTGCACGGTCATATTTGGCCAGTAGAAATATTGTCGAATTCTTTTAAGTGTTTTGCCGACGCCGCCGTGAGCAACTTGCGGGCGGTTATGAGCGCGAGAAATTATATCGTTTGTTAGGTTAGGCGGTACCCACAATCGCCAACTATGTTCTACAGCTGTTGGATCTTCGTTGAATGGAATTGCACGTTTGTACACGAATTGGTCTTCGATTTTCAAATCTGGTAAGCGGTTTTGGTTGTCTTCGATGGTTTTAATAAGAGACAAATACTCTTCAGATTTAAACTCGCTTGACTGAAGATCAACTAGTGGACCAATAAAGTCTATGTCGAGACTCTCAACTTCCATGTAGACTCTAGATAGAGCATCAGGGACAACATTCAAACTACCTTTGCGAATTTCTGTGTCGAACGATAAGGCTTGGAGTTGAAGACTCCCACTCAAATCTTTAAAGCTCATGAGCCATTAGGTGTGTTTTATTGGGAATCTATCCATTGTACCATAATTATCTACCAAAAAAACGCATCGACCGTAGCATGGACAGTAGCTTTTTTATTTTTGTAAAAATGGTACCCCTGCACAGTAGTCACAAGTAATGAAAGAGTCTTTTGCAAAGTAAAATTAAGAAAATATCAAAATTATGAACAATAATTAGCTTTTATTCATATAAAATAGAAAATAGGAAAACGTAGCAATATTTAATTTATGTACAAACCTATTTCTTGTTTTCATTTTTTCTGCATTTGCAATTTTAATTTCTAACATTCATTTTGCACCAATATAAAGGAAATGATAAGTGAATGGGTTGGTTCATAGACTATGGTCAAGTCCCTTTTTACACAGAAAAATCTTTGTATTGATTTAAAAATTGTTTATACCTTTCACACGAGGAAACAAAATTGCCCGAGATTTGCTTGTTTCCTTTATGTTTTTTGATTTTGAACGCACACTACAATGTAGTTTAAACTGTTTACTCCCCTTACATTTCCCCTTTATATTTCATGCTTTTATTTATTTTCTGTTTAGATCGATAGCTAGAGTTTTATTTTTCAAGGCAATTTACAAATTTTTTTTCTGAGTATGCTTTGCTTTCAATTCAATATTCACTCATCAGACTGCAATTAACATACGCGGAATAAGGAACAAATAGATACCATTCGGTTTGCCATTTCCATGCATATGCCAAGAAAAAACAAACAATGGGATGACAAAAATGTACGTCCAGTCCACGTCCATGTAGTGAAGTGAATACAGTCAATGGCCAACGTCTATTAAACAGTGAAGAAAAAGCACATTTTGTGAAGTTCAGTTGCCGCTTAGTGCGTTTAGGCTAGGCGCACACATGCAATTTTTCCGAAACGAAATAGTTTAGTCACTAGTTGAACGATGATCGCGCACATAAGCAACTTAAAATCAATCACCGAGATAAAGCAACACACATACAATATTTTGATTTAATGTGCTCGCGTTCATTATAGTTCGACGAGATACAAACTGAAGAACTTATTTGGGGCGATCGCTCGATTTGTGGTAAAACACAAATTTTCAAGTTGCTAGAATCGCGGAGTGAATAGTTTTTACATGTGCGCGCACTGTAATATAAGTCCATGGTATTCACTTCAGCAACCAAACTGTTGCAAAATTAAAAGTTGAATATGTGCGCGCCTAAGCATATTAAATTTCATACGAATAAATATTTTGCGGCGCAGTGTGGAGCAGTTCCTCTATAATGCAGTTCCAACCAATGCGGTTTGTCTTCTCAAATTGCTTTTTTGTAGATATCGTAGGAATTTTGCTAAATTGATAATTTTGACCGGGAGTTTGATTTAAAGGTTGGCGCAACTGTGCGTTTAAAGAACTTTGAGAAATTAGTTGTTGCTGTATAGGGAATATGATTGATTGTGGTGGTTTAAAAGAAAGACTTTGGAATTGTTGATCAGACGAATTCAATTGTTGCTGTTGTCGGTATGGAAGGTTTTGATACGGATGTTGTTGGAATGAAAGGTTATTGTTTGTAGGTTGTCGATGCTTAACCTCGTTTTGAAAAGATTGTTGGTGATAGGGATTAGTGGAATTTTGATAATGTTGCTGACTTGTCGGATGGTGACGCTGTAGTTGAATTGATTGTTGCACGAGATTAAAATTCGAATTGTTTGCAACACTAGGTTTTTGTGAGACTGGTTGATGATTATTTGCGTTCGCAGAATTATTACTTGTCTAAGAACTATATTGGCTTGGATTTATTTAATGAGGTTTGGCTTTATGTTGTTGGGTATGTTGCGTGGAAAGATTTTTATTGGCAGGAGGAACAGCTGCAGGCTTAGCGGCTGCTTCTTCTCTTCTTAAAGGAAGAATAGCCGAATTGATTTGTCCTAAAAATTCTAAAAAATTATCCTTCATAATTTTTGTATGCTTTCGTTAATGTTTGATTCAAAGGATTTGGTATATGAAGAAAATGCATTTACGATAGCATAGTTGATGTAAGCTCTGAGGTCATTAAGTGCTGAAGAATTTTGTTCGCTAACTTCTATATTATTTAAGTTTTCACTTCCTAGAATTCGTTCATTACGGATAGTATGGATACTAAGATCAGAATCCCTGAAAGCTGCCCCTACATTACTTAAGCTACTAAACGAAGGAGCCATCACAGAATCTGAACCTGTTGTGGTATTAAGATGTCCAAGACCTCCTAAAAATTCTAGAAAATTATCATTCATAATTTGTGTATGCTTTCGTTAAAGTTTGATTCAAAGGATTTGGTATATGAAGAAAATGCATTTACTATAGCATAGTTGAGGTGCTGAAGAATTTTGCTCGTTAACTTCTATATTATTTGTTATGACCTTGGGTCATACAAGAAAATAAAATAAAATACTTTTGAATTTACAAAATACTTATTTATTAATTAATTAAAAATAGAATTCTTCGGTTAAGCCGCCAACTGCAAGGGAGGAAGAGACAATTCAATCAAGTATATATTTATTAGAGCAAATGGCGATTGCCCAGGGATGATCACTTGATATTCCAGTGCTGCCTAAGCAGTATAATTATCCTTGCTCTCAACACCTCCCTTACTTAAAAGAGGTCATAATCCTTCATCCAACCAGGTGTTTGAATATTTCTTCCTTTGGAAGACACCCTTTGAGCTTTTCAAGCTGAACTTGGTGAAGGAAATCCATGTAGCTCTGAAGTTTCTGAACTTGATTCCAATGCAGTTTCGAAATTGTCCGATGAATCAAGGACTGATCCGTTAAAATTTCCATATTCAGTTGGTGGATCGGAATCATGTTGAGTCGATATTGGTTTGTCTTGAAATAAATCCATCAAATGAAGGAATGTGTTGGTAGTTGGTTTCTCTTTTGCTTCATAGAATCTAGACCTTATTTGGTACGTATGTGAACGAATAAGTCTGTTCTTATTTTCATCGTTAACAAGAATATTGTAACAGACGCACAGTGGTTTAGTTTGTATGGAAAGGGCGGTCAAAACTCAAAATTCCATTTTAGATGATAGAATATAAAATAAATTGTTAAGAAAGTGATTTATTGTAAATATTATTTAATTTTATTAACAATTAAAGCAATAAATTCAAAAAATATTTTTATATAGTGTGGATTTTTGTGTTTTTTTTTTCAAATTTCTTTCGTTAGAAAGCAAAGGGTATGAGGGAAGAATTAATCTATTTAATAAATCAGTGTTTGTTGTCAGCCTAGATATTTCGTGTGTTGTTCGTTCGGAAAAATTTTACATCTTTGTTTTTCACCTCTGCTGCCTCTTCAGTTAATTGGCCTATAGGCCACAATTTGTCCTCCGTGAATGAGAACTTTGTGTATTGAAGCTGGCAATTGGCACGAAGGGTATTCTGCAACAATTTCACGAGTTGTATCTTGCCGCAACCAAAAGTTTCAAAGAATCATTTGAATTAAGATTTTTAACTTGTAGATTGTCTCTAGACTGGCAATGCCTCAAGACACAAGCGATATCTTTATCTACTTCAACGATTTTAGCAATACATCTCCTCTTAGTTCGAGACGAGCTTTACTAAAAATGTGTTTTTTAGTCTCCCTTGACTATTTGGGGACTTTTTTTTCTTATGGTTGCTCCTGTGCTTGATAGAATCAAGCCAATAACTATTTGTGGATAAAACCGTTATTTTTTTAGGAACAAGCCTCCCACTTTCTATGAAAGGACTTACATAACGTACTTATATTTTTCTTGGCCTCCAAACTTCCAATTTGGTAAGTTTCCTTCAAAATTGTCCACGTTTCATTAATTTTGGCAACACTGCGACCTTTCTTCGACGTATGCTAAATATTAAAAATATCAATCCGCTTTATCATATTGCTAAAATCTAAAAAAAATAGTGTAAAACAGTGTTTGACTTCGGGTCAAAATTTTACAATTTGCGCAAATTTGCGCAAAAAAGGTAGTGTATGCTCGTAAAGAGGAAAGATAATCCTAAATTATTCTATATAAATTATTGTGGGATTTTATGGGAATTTGATGTTTCGGCTCTTGATAAAAACACAAAATATGAAAAAAAACACAATATATGACCTCTATTGAGGTCAAAATAAAATATATATATATTTATTTTTCAAAGAAAACTATTAAGCTATCGTTATACATTATTTATTACTCACATCAATCACATTTTTTCCAAAACTAACCTTAATAACAGACCAAAAATGGTTAAACCGCAATGTCGTATTTTCAGATTAGGGTTTTTTATAAAATTGGGAAAAACACTCAAATTCGTGGAGCGACTGACTGCCAATTACTAATTTTATATAAAAAACTTACTGTCACTATATTGTCCCGTTATCATAGATAATTATTGCATTAAAAAAAATTAATTTATTAAATCTTGAAATTTTGACTTTTGGCCTATGGGAGAAACCACTGTGAGACGGTTCCTATTTTTTGATTATTGTGCCTGGAACCCAGTGATTCTTGTTTCTGCGATAAACTTTAGTATATACCATCTCACCCACTTCGAAATTCCGTTTCTTAGCACCGTATTGTCTGTTAAACTGATGATTCTGCTTTTCATTTGTATAAATCGGCTTTTGTTGATTTGGTTTTAATAAATCCAGTGATGTTCTTAGCTTTCTGCCGATAAATGTTTCTGCTGGTGTTTGTAGGTTCTCTGAGCTGGTTCCCTCCTGCTTAAGTTTCTTAAGTGTTCTTTTAAGCATATCTACAAACCGCTCTGCCTGTCCGTTGAATTGGGGGTGGTATGGGGCTGCTCGTAGATGCTGGATGCCTCGATTTTCCAAGAATCGATGAAATTCCGAACTGGTGAATTGTGTCCCATTATCTGAGACAAGCTGTTGACAATCACCATAGCGAGAAAAGAATGCAGTCAGTTTGTTGATTATGGTAGATGATAAGTTGGGAAGTTGCAAGACTTCCAACTTTTCGAAAAGGAGTCCATAATGAGCAAATAGTAGACACCCTCACAAGGTCCTGCGATGTCAATATGGACCCGTTCCATCAGATGTTGTTATTGGCCATGACTGTAAAGTTGTTTTGACTGGAGACTTTGCTGCGAGGGCGCAAGCATGACATTGTTTAACAGAAAAGGTTTCATCTTTATCGATGCTGGGCCAATAAACATGGCATCTGGCAATGGTTTTCATCCTATCTATGCCCGGATGACCTCGATGGAGCTGTTGCAGAATTCGCTTTTGAAAACAATTTGGAACTACGATACGGTCGTTGAACATCAAAACACCATCGATTACTGCTAGGCTCTCCCTTCTGCTGTAGTATGGAAACAATTCTTTTGAAGGGAGATATTTCCATCTGGAGTTCATAGACTCGATAACTGATCGAAGTAGCGTGCTGAACCATTTTGAAGTTGACAGGAAGCACTTTGATTGTTTCGAGCAAATGCGATGAAAAATCTTTTTCAAATTTCAAGCAGGCTATGACTGTTTCTTCTTCCAATTTTGATTTTGTTTCAATCAGACGCGATAGAATATCAGCAAAACCAAAATCATTTGTTGAGATGTACTGGATTTCAAAATCATACATCATTAAAATCAGTGCCCATCGCTGAAGTCTGTTTGCTGTGTACACTGGAATTCCCTTTTTGCTACCAAAGATTGAAAGGAGCGGCTTATGGTCAGTGAGAAGAAGAAATTTTCGACCAAAAATCATTCTATGAAATTTTTTTACGGCGAAAATGATTGCTGTGGCTTCCTTCTCGATCTGACTATACCTTGTCTCGGTTGGTGTCAAAGATCTGGATGCACGAGCGATGGCTTTTTCTGTTCCATCCGGAAAAATGTGCATGCCACATGCATGTAGCCCAACGTTCGATGCATCAGCTGCTGCTTTCATCGGTAAATTTGGATTGAAATGTGTAAACAAAAGGTCTGATGCGAGAATGCTTTTAAATTTCAGAAACGATTGTTGACATTCCTCTGACCGTTCTAATTTAGCATTCTTCCGGAGCAAATTGTCCAATGGCGCTCGGATTTCTCGTATTTGCTTAACAAATTTGCCGTAATAGCTTACAGCCCCGAGGAAAGATCTGACCTCGGTAATGTTGGTCGGTGCTGGCATCGTGATTATCTTGTCGATTTTGGCTGGAACTGGACGTAAGCCATTTTTGTCAACTATGTGTCCAAGATATTTCACTTCTTTTACAAAAAACGAACATTTTTCGATTTTGATTCGAAAATTGTACTCCATGAGACGTTGCATCACTGCATCACTGAATTCAAGTTGTTTAAGTGGTCCTGCCAGTCCTTACCACTTACGACGATGTCCTCGAGGTAAGCTGCAACACCGTCGACACCTGCAAGCATTGAATCCATTAGCTAATGGAAAGCCCCTGGTGCTGACTTGACGCCAGGTGCAAGCCTGTTGAAGGTAAACAATCCTTTGTGCGTGTTGATTGTGAGGAGCTTTCTTGATTCTGGTGCGACTGCAACTTGAAGATACGCTCGTCATAAAAAAATGGGGGGTAGCGATCACGACCGGGTGTGTGTGTCGATGATCGCCAGTCTGGACTCAAACCTATTATTTAGATATATATGTATATCATACCTATATGCGGTAAAACGGGAACTGATCAGACTCATCAATATTTATTTCCTTTTTACTAAAAGAAAGGGAATTTGCCCAGTTATGCGGTTCGCTACTTGGCCCAAACGAGACTACTTCACTGCACACGGCTAAAAAAAAATCTACTTAATGGTAATTTAATAGGTACAAAAAAATCACGCATCACCTTTACACCAAATTGTTCGTTTGTTTTCTTTTTCTGGGTGATGATATTTAATATTTGAATTCAATTAACAATTGATTAATATAAGAATATATCTTCATGAAGCACGCAAATACAAGGAAAGGCTAAATAGATACTACAACTTTAAATTCATAATTTGGTCACCAATTCCAATCGGATTTAATTTTGTTTTTTTCACTAAGCCCGTTGAGTGGCTCTGGCTACGGATTTAGAGTTTCTAATCATAGGTTTTGTATTACATGGATTATAAGCCTATAAATGTAAGATCAGGCGAATTCGTCCATCACCCCATCCAACGGCTTAATCGTTTTATTTAAAAACGCCAATCAGGAAACTCCTACATTTAATACCCACTTCGTACCCCTCGTCAAGAGTTATATTGTAGAACCGTAGCCTATAGGCAAATAAAGTCCGCGACATCTAGCTCTGACACGTCAAACCATTTTTTTGACGGACATAATTGCCTGGATCGAGACTCGACATCTTTACCAGGGAAAAAGAACTGTCAAAGTAAAGTTAGCCCAAACTTAAAAAAAAAAAAACAAAAAACACAACGCGAACAAAAGTGAACACAAATGTCCTCCTTAGTAATGTTTTATTTCTTTAAACCATGCAAATAAATGCAAAAAACTGGAAAGAATGGAATGCTGAGCTTAGGCTGCAATATGCGGCCGCACCTGAGCTAGTTCTCGTCTGAATAATGCTCAGGAACAAAGTTTGGTCTCCACAAACAAATGATAAATTTGCTGTAATTGCCGGCTGATTAATGAAAAACCCCTAGCCTGCCGTATGTCCCCTAACGTTGTCCTGGTATGTTGTGATCCAAAAGCAGGTGAAAAAGTATTATATCTTGTTGATCTAGCTAACACGGAAGAGAGATCCATATCTGAAGCGTTGTACTCTAGAGAAGTTAAGGTAGAGTTTTCGCAAAACATGTTAAAGATATAAATATATAAAAAAGGATGGCATTGATATAGATAACGCCGGTACAATGTTCGCTCCCGTGGTCTACTTCATTGGCGGGCGTTCTATATAATGTAAACAAATAAACACAACACACAAATAAAAGGGACCGCCGAATATTTGTTTCCAAATTGAATCGGATAATAGCTGCGTTTTATTATCTACGAGTCTGGGTGTATGGTTTTTTTTTTTTTTTTTTTTTAATAAGGGATAAATAGTTACATTAAGAACGAAAATAATCAATGAATAAATACGTTCATGAATAAAAAAAAGAAATGCAAAAAAATATACTTACACATATACTAAATTAAATCTAATATTGCGAACTTAATCTAGAATAAATTAACATAAATTGACATACAAATAAATAAAGAACTAATATAAATAAATTGACATAAAAATAAATAAAAACAAAATAAATAATTTAGAATATAAATAAATAAAGACATAAATTAAATAAATTAACATATAAATAAATAAATGTTTAAATAAATAGCTACATGTATAAATATATAACTAAATAAAATATCACAGTGATGGCGTTCAAAAGGACTTCACTGTTTAAATAAAAAAATATTAATTTAACATAAAATAAGTCTATGGCGACAAAAAATTGATAAGTTCATGTATACCTAATAAGTAGCTATATACAAAAAAATAAGAATCTATACGTGCAGAGACATACATAAATAAATACTTAATTAGCAAGGCGGTAAACAAAAAAAAAATAAAGATAAAAAGTGATCGTTTTCACTGTTTAATATCCTCAGCATAGCATTGGTGTATAAATAATGGTTTTCCCCGATAGGTTTTCTAAATCGTATAAGTTGTTTTCCACAGATTTCACAACTCGACATTTAACAAATTTTTGACATAACTTAGCACTGAGGTATTTCGAACTGTCACTGAGGACAAAATTCCTTCGGAATACCTCTTGTCCAGGTAAAAAACGTATGCTTCGAGTACGGGTATTGTATTTTTGTGCGCTCTTTTCACTAGATTTTGTCATACATTCTTTAATTTTATCCCGCATACATATCATTCGTGAATGCCGGGAAAGTGTCATTAGTTCGCTATCTTCTAGTGAATTCAGCTTTTGGGCTAGCTCATATTAACTTCCTTGGGATATCATATTTAAGCCAAACAAGGCAAAGTATGGTGACACACCAGTTGAAGAGTGAACTGCACTTCTAATAGCACACCCAATGTCGCTTAAATAGAGATCCGCTAAAAGTGTACTATTCACTCTTTCAGAGGCATTCGACTGGGCGAATAATTTGCGGTTTTGAAATATCGGATACCATATGCCTGCAAAAAGTTTTGGAATTCCTTAGATAAGAACTTCCATTATCCGAATGGATTATTTGAGGTACTCCGAACATATCAAACACACTTTCTTTTAGGTATTTAATAATGCACGATGAGGTCGTATTTCTCAAGGACTTCAATAAGACAAACGTAGACAAATGATCAAGAATGACAATGACAAAACTATTACCTGACTTCGAACGAGGGTACGGGCCTAAAAAGTAGACATACAACTTCTGAAAAGGACGATCAGCACTGTACACAATTGACATCGGAGGACGTAAGACTCGATTGGACGGTTAACATTGAGAACAAGTATCACATTTTGAAATATACTCCCGTATTTGCACGGTCATATTTGGCCAGTAGAAATATTGTCGAATTCTTTTAAGTGTTTTGCCGACGCCGCCGTGAGCAACTTGCGGGCGGTTATGAGCGCGAGAAATTATATCGTTTGTTAGGTTAGGCGGTACCCACAATCGCCAACTATGTTCTACAGCTGTTGGATCTTCGTTGAATGGAATTGCACGTTTGTACACGAATTGGTCTTCGATTTTCAAATCTGGTAAGCGGTTTTGGTTGTCTTCGATGGTTTTAATAAGAGACAAATACTCTTCAGACTTAAACTCGCTTGACTGAAGATCAACTAGTGGACCAATAAAGTCTATGTCGAGACTCTCAACTTCCATGTAGACTCTAGATAGAGCATCAGGGACAACATTCAAACTACCTTTGCGAATTTCTGTGTCGAACGATAAGGCTTGGAGTTGAAGACTCCACCGCGCGAGTCTCCCACTCAAATCTTTAAAGCTCATGAGCCATTCGGTGTGTTTTATTGGGAATCTATCCATTGTACCATAATTATCTACCAAAAAAACGCATCGACCGTAGCATGGACAGTAGCTTTTTTATTTTTGTAAAAATGGTACCCCTGCACAGTAGTCACAAGTAATGAAAGAGTCTTTTGCAAAGTAAAATTAAGAAAATATCAAAATTATGAACAATAATTAGCTTTTATTCATATAAAATAGAAAATAGGAAAACGTAGCAATATTTAATTTATGTACAAACCTATTTCTTTTTTTCATTTTTTCTGCATTTGCAATTTTAATTTCTAACATTCATTTTGCCAATAGAAAGGAAATGATAAGTGAATGGGTTGGTTCATAGACTATGGTCAAGTCCCTTTTTACACAGAAAAATCTTTGTATTGATTTAAAAATTGTTTATACCTTTCACACGAGGAAACAAAATTGCCCGAGATTTGCTTGTTTCCTTTATGTTTTTTGATTTTGAACGCACACTACAATGTAGTTTAAACTGTTTACTCCCCTTACATTTCCCCTTTATATTTCATGCTTTTATTTATTTTCTGTTTAGATCGATAGCTAGAGTTTTATTTTTCAAGGCAATTTACAAATTTTTTTTCTGAGTATGCTTTGCTTTCAATTCAATATTCACTCATCAGACTGCAATTAACATACGCGGAATAAGGAACAAATAGATACCATTCGGTTTGCCATTTCCATGCATATGCCAAGAAAAAACAAACAATGGGATGACAAAAATGTACGTCCAGTCCACGTCCATGTAGTGAAGTGAATACAGTCAATGGCCAACGTCTATTAAACAGTGAAGAAAAAGCACATTTTGTGAAGTTCAGTTGCCGCTTAGTGCGTTTAGGCTAGGCGCACACATGCAATTTTTCCGAAACGAAATAGTTTAGTCACTAGTTGAACGATGATCGTGCACATAAGCAACTTAAAATCAATCACCGAGATAAAGCAACACACATACAATATTTTGATTTAATGTGCTCGCGTTCATTATAGTTCGACGAGATACAAACTGAAGAACTTATTTGGGGCGATCGCTCGATTTGTGGTAAAACACAAATTTTCAAGTTGCTAGAATCGCGGACTGAATAGTTTTTACATGTGCGCGCACTGTCATATAAGTCCATGGTATTCACTTTAGCAACCAAACTGTTGCAAAATTAAAAGTTGAATATGTGCGCGCCTAAGCATATTAAATTTCATACGAATAAATATTTTGCGGTGCAGTGTGGAGCAGTTCCTCTATAATGCAGTTCCAACCAATGCGGTTTGTCTTCTCAAATTGCTTTTTTGTAGATATCGTAGGAATTTTGCTAAATTGATAATTTTGACCGGGAGTTTGATTTAAAGGTTGGCGCAACTGTGCGTTTAAAGAACTTTGAGAAATTAGTTGTTGCTGTATAGGGAATATGATTGATTGTGGTGGTTTAAAAGAAAGACTTTGGAATTGTTGATCAGACGAATTCAATTGTTGCTGTTGTCGGTATGGAAGGTTTTGATACGGATGTTGTTGGAATGAAAGGTTATTGTTTGTAGGTTGTCGATGCTTAACCTCGTTTTGAAAAGATTGTTGGTGATAGGGATTAGTGGAATTTTGATAATGTTGCTGACTTGTCGGATGGTGACGCTGTAGTTGAATTGATTGTTGCACGAGATTAAAATTCGAATTGTTTGCAACACTAGGTTTTTGTGAGACTGGTTGATGATTATTTGCGTTCGCAGAATTATTACTTGTCTAAGAACTATATTGGCTTGGATTTATTTAATGAGGTTTGGCTTTATGTTGTTGGGTATGTTGCGTGGAAAGATTTTTATTGGCAGGAGGAACAGCTGCAGGCTTAGCGGCTGCTTCTTCTCTTCTTCAAGGAAGAATAGCCGAATTGATTTGTCCTAAAAATTCTAAAAAATTATCCTTCATAATTTTTGTATGCTTTCGTTAATGTTTGATTCAAAGGATTTGGTATATGAAGAATATGCATTTACGATAGCATAGTTGATGTAAGCTCTGAGGTCATTAAGTGCTGAAGAATTTTGTTCGCTAACTTCTATATTATTTAAGTTTTCACTTCCTAGAATTCGTTCATTACGGATAGTATGGATACTACGATCAGAATCCCTGAAAGCTGCCCCTACATTACTTAAGCTACTAAACGAAGGAGCCATCACAGAATCTGAACCTGTTGTGGTATTAAGATGTCCAAGACCTCCTAAAAATTCTAGAAAATTATTATTCATAATTTGTGTATGCTTTCGTTAAAGTTTGATTCAAAGGATTTGGTATATGAAGAAAATGCATTTACTATAGCATAGTTGACGTTAGCTCTGAGGTCATAAGGTGCTGAAGAATTTTGCTCGTTAACTTCTATATTATTTGTTATGACCTTGGGTCATACAAGAAAATAAAATAAAATACTTTTGAATTTACAAAATACTTATTTATTAATTAATTAAAAATAGAATTCTTCGGTTAAGCCGCCAACTGCAAGGGAGGAAAAGACAATTCAATCAAGTATATATTTATTAGAGCAAATGGCGATTGCCCAGGGATGATCACTTGATATTCCAGTGCTGCCTAAGCAGTATAATTATCCTTGCTCTCAACACCTCCCTTACTTAAAAGAGGTCATAATCCTTCATCCAACCAGGTGTTTGAATATTTCTTCCTTTGGAAGACACCCTTTGAGCTTTTCAAGCTGAACTTGGTGAAGGAAATCCATGTAGCTCTGAAGTTTCTGAACTTGATTCCAATGCAGTTTCGAAATTGTCCGATGAATCAAGGACTGATCCGTTAAAATTTCCATATTCAGTTGGTGGATCGGAATCATGTTGAGTCGATATTGGTTTGTCTTGAAATAAATCCATCAAATGAAGGAATGTGTTGGTAGTTGGTTTCTCTTTTGCTTCATAGAATCTAGACCTTATTTGGTACGTATGTGAACGAATAAGTCTGTTCTTATTTTCATCGTTAACAAGAATATTGTAACAGACGGTTCCTATTTTTTTGATTATTGTGCCTGGAACCCAGTGATTCTTGTTTCTGCGATAAACTTTAGTATATACCATCTCACCCACTTCGAAATTCCGTTTCTTAGCTTCGTATTGTCTGTTAAACTGATGATTCTGCTTTTCATTTGTATAAATCGGCTTTTGTTGATTTGGTTTTAATAAATCCAGTGATGTTCTTAGCTTTCTGCCGATAAATGTTTCTGCTGGTGTTTGTAGGTTCTCTGAGCTGGTTCCCTCCTGCTTAAGTTTCTTAAGTGTTCTTTGAAGAATATCTACAAAACGCTCTGCCTGTCCGTTGAACTGGGGGTGGTATGGGGCTGCTCGTAGATGCTGGATGCCTCGATTTTCCAAGAATAGATGAAATTCCGAACTGGTGAATTGTGTCCCATTATCTGAGACAAGCTGTTGACAATCACCATAGCGAGAAAAGAATGCAGTCAGTTTGTTGATTATGGTAGATGATAAGTTGGGAAGTTGCAAGACTTCCAACCATTTCGAAAAGGAGTCCATAATGAGCAAATAGTAGACACCCTCACAAGGTCCTGCGATGTCAATATGGACCCGTTCCATCAGATGTTGTTATTGGCCATGACTGTAAAGTTGTTTTGACTGGAGACTTTGCTGCGAGGGCGCAAGCATGATATTGTTTAACAGAAAAGGTTTCATCTTTATCGATGCTGGGCCAATAAACATGGCATCTGGCAATGGTTTTCATCCTATCTATGCCCGGATGACCTCGATGGAGCTGTTGCAGAATTCGCTTTTGAAAACAATCTGGAACTACGATACGGTCGTTGAACATCAAAACACCATCGATTACTGCTAGGCTCTCCCTTCTGCTGTAGTATGGAAACAATTCTTTTGAAGGGAGATATTTCCATCTGGAGTTCATAGACTCGATAACTGATCGAAGTAGCGTGCTGAACCATTTTGAAGTTGACAGGAAGCACTTTGATTGTTTCGAGCAAATGCGATGAAAAATCTTTTTCAAATTTCAAGCAGGCTATGACTGTTTCTTCTTCCAATTTTGATTTTGTTTCAATCAGACGCGATAGAACATCAGCAAAACCAAAATCATTTGTTGAGATGTACTGGATTTCAAAATCATACATCATTAAAATCAGTGCCCATCGCTGAAGTCTGTTTGCTGTGTACACTGGAATTCCCTTTTTGCTACCAAGGATTGAAAGGAGCGGCTTATGGTCAGTGAGAAGAAGAAATTTTCGACCAAAAATCATTCTATGAAATTTTTTTACGGCGAAAATGATTGATGTGGCTTCCTTCTCGATCTGACTATACCTTGTCTCGGTTGGTGTCAAAGATCTGGATGCACGAGCGATGGCTTTTTCTGTTCCATCCGGAAAAATGTGCATGACACATGCACGTAGCCCAACGTTCGATGCATCAGCTGCTGCTTTCATCGGTAAATTTGGATTGAAATGTGTAAGCAAAAGGTCTGATGCGAGAATGCTTTTAAATTTCAGACACGATTGTTGACATTCCTCTGACCGTTCTAATTTAGCATTCTTCCGGAGCAAATTGTCCAATGGCGCTCGGATTTCTCGTATTTGCTTAACAAATTTGCCGTAATAACTTACACCCCCGAGGAAAGATCTGACCTCGGTAATGTTGGTCGGTGCTGGCATCGTGATTATCTTGTCGATTTTGGCTGGAACTGGACGTAAGCCATTTTTGTCAACTATGTGTCCAAGATATTTCACTTCTTTTACAAAAAACGAACATTTTTCGATTTTGATTCGAAAATTGTACTCCATGAGACGTTGCATCACTGCATCACTGAATTCAAGTTGTTTAAGTGGGCCTGCCAGTCCTTACCACTTACGACGATGTCCTCGAGGTAAGCTGCAACACCGTCGACACCTGCAAGCATTGAATCCATTAGCTGCTGGAAAGCCCCTGGTGCTGACTTGACGCCAGGTGCAAGCCTGTTGAAGGTAAACAATCCTTTGTGCGTGTTGATTGTGAGGAGCTTTCTTGATTCTGGTGCGACTGCAACTTGAAGATACGCGTCAGCCAAATCGATGTGAAAACATTCAGAGAATTAATATTTGAAACATACAGTTTACAGGTTTTAACTTCCCCTTTAAGATGAACGTCGCATTCAAATTCAGCAATCAAATTGATGTTGTTAAAGCAGGCACTTTTTGCTCGAGTTCCTTTTAGAGATTTACCCGGCTGACCAAGCTTCCGCCATGTGGTGACGTCTATCATACTGATGTCTGACCCAGTATCGATTTGAAGTTTGAGTGGGTACGTCTCGCGTTGATGATTGAAGCGAATTTCGACTGCTACAAACTTCCGTCTTTGGACATGGTTGATGGTGTTGACTTGTTGCGCGGTGTAAATTTCTTTTGGCCCGACTTGTTTTTTTTCGAAGGAATTGTCATTTGACCGCAACCCCAAAATGGTGTTTTTGGTTGGCTATTTTGTGTAACAGAAAAATACAAGGGTGTAAGATTTTTTTAGCACAAACTTAAGCCTTCTTCAGAACAAATATGAAACAGATTTTGACATTTGCTTCAGTGTTGCCACAGATTAGTAAAGGTGTGTTCACAGTCTGTTGTAAAAAAATAAAATTTTACACTTTTATAAGACTTGGTATACCAGATCGTGAATACCCCTAATAGGGTTCGGGTATTGTAAAAGTGTAAAAGTGTAAGATTTTGACATTTTGTATATTTTGTTGTTGTAGTGCAAAAAAATGCTACACTTTTACACTTTTACAATGATACAAGACCAGATACACCGGATAGTGAATACCCATATGTGATAGAAAATGTAATTGATAAAAAAAATCCAAAACTTAAGAAAACAAGTAATTTGACAAACAAAATTACTTATAAAAAAAAAGATGAAATAAAACAAATAGTTTGTAATAAATATGGGAAAAATTTCATGTGAAAACAAAGAAATGAAACGAAAATGATTATAATGAATATGTAACCAAAAAAAATTAATGTAAAAAAAGGAAAGGACCCAAGAAAAACAAAAAAAAAACTTCAACAAAAATAAACGATTTTATCGATTACCCAATGAAACTTGTTTTTAACTAAATTTTAGATGGAATAATAACGATTCAATGTGTTCAAAGAAAAGACAAACCAACTATTTTTCTATACAAACCCAATTATATATTACTGTGTCAAAAGAAACATTTTTGGTTTTGAAAATAATTTATTCTTGTTTTTTTTATTGTTTTTTTTTATTTTATTTTTTTTTTATTTTTTTGTGTAACAAAACAACAAAATTAAATTTGACGATTAAGCCAAACAAATGTAATATAAAAAAATTAACGAAAATGATGTTAAAAAAAATAAGTAATTAACCAAACAAGCAACGAATGTACCGAATATGAAGTTGAATTTAAAAAAAATGTTGATCAAAGCAAATTTGTTGCGTTGTACGAAATTTAAATAAATAACAAAAAAGAACTATGTTAAAGCAAACAGAATGAATAAAAATAAATATATATAACCACATTAGCAAGTTAACAAAAAAAGTAACTAACGAAGTAAAGGAAAAAGTAACCAAAAAAAAACTAAACAAATCTAGAAACACTAGGTAACAATAATAAATTGTAGCTGTTTTATATTAAATTTATATTATATATAAGTACAAATAAATCGAAAAGCAAAAAAAAATTAACGATTGTTTTCTAAAGAGAACAACGATTTCTAAGTCCTTGGCGATAACGATGACAAAAATAACAATGACTATACTAATACAAACAAAACAAGAACATTTGGTTTGGGCTTGTATGTATAACAAAATAGAATGAAAAGTTATAAAAATGTAATTCTAACCTGATTAAGTACTCAAGGAAAATTTTAATTTTTAAAAAATAAAGATTTTATTAATATTTGTGAATATGTTTTTGTTTTCATAAGGCATTCAGGGATGCTTCAGGCAACTGATTCGGCGGTGAATGTTTGTTGTCGCAATTCGGTTAAGCTGAAATGGTTGTAATATAGAATTTTCGAAGACTGTCGGACGGACTGAAGTTGTAGATTTTCCCTCTTAGTGGTAAATACGAACACAATAATTTAAACAAAAAGACAAAGAGGATTGTTGCTATCCAACTGCATTCGCAATTATAAT
The DNA here is from genome assembly GCA_910595825.1 of Philhelius pedissequus. Taxonomy (NCBI): domain Eukaryota; kingdom Metazoa; phylum Arthropoda; class Insecta; order Diptera; family Syrphidae; genus Philhelius; species Philhelius pedissequus. The sequence goes on from OU343160.1 coordinate 111,657,571, forward strand.
CTAGTCCGAGACCTTAGCTAGAAGACACAATGCAAATTGGAAAAAACACACTGAAGAGCAAAAGAAGAGATAGAAGTATTGTGCAACTAGATAACACTCGTTATCACTAGGCCACAGCACTTTGTTATCAAAATGGACGAATGAGTGAAAATTAAAGAGAAGTATAGAAAAGTAAAATTATTAAAACATTAATGGATGGGTAAAAATAATCACGACAAAAGGTTAATTGTTGTTGTTATCATCTTCTTGTTGTCTCGTCGCAAATGAAGGTAGTATGTTAGAAACTTTCCTAGATCATGACTTACAAGTTGCTGAAGATGATAACAAGAACAATTAGGGAATTCTAAAATTGGGAAAAGGGTAAACAAAAATGAAGACTCACGTTGTGGGGGGCATTTGTAATAGGTTTGAGGAGTAGGTTTACTAGAAAGTTCTTGTTATTTTTGTTGATCTGTAAAGAGCTTGGCATGCTAGCGGATGCTCGGCTAGAGCTCGCCGGAGTTGGGTGGGAACTTACTCGCACAACTCAAACTCACCTATCACTTTAACAAAGATCATGCCATTATAGATCACCTCTATATATTCTCAAACTACAACTTAATTTTAAATATAGTATACATAAAACGGACGGACCTTAGGGCGCTGCGATATTACCAGCTTGGCTTATCCCATCCTGCCTTGGGAGTCGGTAGCCGATTTTCGACTCCCCCTTTGGATGCAAACTCACCATGTCCTCAGCTTATTACGTCCACCGAATCATGACGTCACCATCCGCATGCCCTGTAAAATAATTATCGGGGGTGGCCGTGTCGCGATAGTTGTACGCTCGCCTGCCAGCCTCGTGGTTGCGGGTTCGAGTCCTGCCGTTGTCTATGTCTTCTTATGTTCCATCAAAAACCAATTCTAAAAAAAAATTGTCATAAAATAAGTTGCTGCTTTGCTCATTACATGCTGTTTAGGCATAACACTAACAACATGTGATTGAGTAAGCTAGCATACCCATAAAATATGACAACGAAATAAATAATATAATGCGAATTATATGGGACATAAATAAATAAGACACGTATTAGTTCAGCCGCCTTCCCTGGAGATAAATCTGAGACAACAACTAGCTATAGTCTCAGAAAATCGCGCCACACATCTGCCCAACCGTCTTTCTCTTCTTCCATCAGATGCCCGCGTTGTGTTAAGAAAAACATATAAAGGGCATTCATAATCCCTTGAGCGCGTGCAAAGTTATAAAAAAAAAAAAATCTAAGCGGCCATAGTGTTACTAGCCGCAATGAAAGAAGTCTTTTCAACCGTGTTGGCGCGATTTACAACAAATTACACTCTTATAGAAACATTTTCATAATTAAATCAAATACACAATATGTTTTTGCAGATACAAAAACAAAAAAAAATCATTACACTTTGTAAAACAAAAAAAAAATTAATATATTTAAAACGAAACAAAAATAATAAATTGAAGCTAATACCTAGCAACGAGGAATCTTATTGGATAATTTTTATATATATATATAGTATTTTTTTTTTATAATCATATATGTATTATCTATATAGATATTTACATATATGCTGAAGATTATCATCAAGGGTCGAGTCATAGAGAAACTAACAAAGAGGCACGACTTCGGGGGCTTATTCTCTTTCACCCTACAAGCTAAATTGAGAGGATTTCCTCCGTTTCGACAAGCATGTGTTAGTTGCCCTTGCATTTTAAATGGGGCAGACACCAACACAAGCTTATCGAAATGGAGGAGTGCTCATTTGAACTTATGGTAGATATGTTGAGCTTACATATTCAAAATGGAAATCTGTTAAATTCAGAAATTAAAAACTGAATTGATTTTTAGTTTAATTGTATTTTTAAAGACCTTTATCAAACAAAAAACATATTAATAAAAGCTTTTTGTTGATTCTGGTTTACAAATTAAGCAATATTTAGATACAAGATATACAAGTTTATTTCCCTTTAAAATCATTATACAATAAATCAGAAAAAAAAAAATTTAATTAATAAAACTTAAGGAAATTAATGACATTTTATATTTTTATAATACTAAGGTACTAAAAATAGTGTCAAATGCCACTATAAGCATAAAAACTCAAAAAAATTCATAAGGGTGGGGTGACCCAATACAGCAACATAGTTCAAATAAGGAATTAAGAAATGTAGTTACTTATAAAGAAAATAATAGTTAACAAAAGCTGTTAGATATACACCTAATAAAAGGAAGAAGAGATAGGTTAAAATAATATATTTTTACAGTATTTTTCCAAAAACAAAGAATAAATAATTATTAAACCAAAACATCAGAGAAGACAGATTCAATACCAATTTTATGTTCAAAATGAAGAAAAACCCAATCAAAAAGTAGAAGCAAACCATAGCATATTAATGCGTACGTGCCTAAATTCCACCACAAGAAAAGACCAGTTTACTCAATTTGAGGTGAGTATTTTGACAGATGACAAAACAATGAAAAAAAATACATTTTTCTGTGGAAAACTTTGCGAAGTTATTGCGACGAAAACTAATTTCTTTTCATTTTTAATATTTAATAACGACGGCTTATACAAAATTTAATATTCATTACAATTTAGATTTTGAGATTAAATACAAATTATGCTTAAATAGATTCCATGTACTAAAAACTTGGGTAGATGTTGCGACGAGGCAAAGAAACGATGGCATCCAGTATAAGAAGCACCGATTCGGATGACAGCAATAATAAAGCTCCAGAAAATTTTCATGTTTCATCATCGAATGATGTTTGCTACGACGATTTCCCAACTAATAACAATCATATTCGGTTCAGGTGCCCGCTCTGCACAACTCTACAAAAAAATTTCCACTGTCGATTTCGGTGTTGCACCCGGAAAGGTGACTTCTTACATTCCTCACATCATTTTGAAGAAGAAAGGTTTGTAAATATATTTTGAATACCTTAGTAGCTACATCAATATTAATCGTCCTTCAACATTTTAGTTTCGCTCAGACATTCAGAAGCTAGTGGAATACGTATTTCCGATATCGGAAGTTGAACTAATGGATGAACGCACTGTGGTAATGAACCCCCAATGCGTGGGGCCACATGCAGCTGTTGCCAAAGATTCTGATACAGTTGCCGCATTGGCCGATGCCAAGAACACATCTTATATTCGTGGCAAATGTGTGTGCCATGGTAGTGGCATTAGTGAGATGCAATGGAAAACCACACATTAATGTGTCGTCTGAAGTTGAGGAAACTGAACAAACGCCTCCTCCAATTATTGTTGTTGTTGTCTCAGAAAACGCAGAATTGGTTCCAATTGTTGTACTTAAAAGCGAAGCAACTGCACCCACAGGAGAAACCCTTCAAACAACAAAAACATCATCAACAACAACAACAACAATCACGGATACAATAAACATGGACAAAATTTCCACCGACACAACAGCGACTAATGGAAAACATACTCGAAAGAAGAATCTGTTGAAATCAACATTTACACTTTGTGTTTAAACACTTTAAATTTATATTTTTGTTTTAAACAGTTTTTTTGTTTGATATTTTTGTAGACAAAATTATTATTTTTCTTCAGTCTTAAAAAGTTGTTCAAATAATTAGAATCATTACAAATAAATTCCTTATTGTTTTTTATAAAAGGATTTCTTTATTTTCTTCAATTCTCTTGGTAAAACGTGGAACCACACTATTTATTCAAGAACATTTCCAACAGGTTATGGGCCCAGTGTGTGTCAAGGGAATATAATTAAAAAATTTATTAGAAAATAAATATATAAAACAAAAAAATGGCTGAAGCAGGAAAATTCAACATTATGAAGTTGACCAATGGAAACTTCTCTATATGGAAATTTAAGACTGAGCTGGTGATAATAAAGGATGGTTTATATGGCGTAGTTACTAAAGCTAAACCAGAGGAACCTGATGCAGAATGGAAAAATAAAGACGATCAAGCAAGAGCAGTTATTGGTCTTCTGGTTGAAGATGACCAGCTTGTGCATATAAGGCGTGCAACTTCAGCAAAAGAAGCATGGGAAGCATTGAAAACCTATCATGAAAAGAGCACTCTAAGCAACAAGGTGCATCTGATGCGAAGGATTTGTAGCATGCGGCTAGATGAAGGTGGAGATGTCCAAGCTCATATTAATCACATGACCGAGTTTGAAAAGCTTAGAGACATCGGTGAAACCGAACTTTCTGATAACTGGAGCGTAGCCACGTTATTAAGTAGTTTACCAAGAAGCTTTGACACCTTGATCACGGCATTGGAAACGCGTCCGGAAAAAGATCTTACTTTCAGCTTAGTACAATCAAAGTTATTAGGTGAGTTCCTTCGTAGAAAAGAAACTGATACAGCTTATAAAGAGACGGCACTGAAAGTGGCAACTAAAAGAGAAAAGATTTGTTTCTTTTGCAAAAGAAAAGGTCATTTCAAACAGGACTGCAAGAAATGTAAACAATGGAAATCTAATGCAAATAAGAGCAACTCAAATGCTGCAAATAAAGTCGAAAACCAAGCTGGATTTTTATTTATGGTAGGAAATCAACAAGATGGTTGGATTGTTGATTCTGGTGCCACATGTCATATTTTCAGTGATAGAGGTTTTTTCACAGAACTAGATACGAATCATCACGAAAACATCAGTGTGGCGAATGGTAACCAAGTTACATCTCAAGGTCGTGGTAGTTTAATTCTTAAATTCTTGAATCAGAAGAACGAAGAATTTTCAGCTACGCTTACAGATGTTTTGTATGTTCCAATCATTGATGGAAATCTTCTGTCAGTACGAAACTTAACGAAAAAGGGTTTTCGGTAGATTTCAACAAGAACATATGTGAAATCAAACATGATCATAGGCAGATTGCAGTTACTGACCTTACATCAAACCTATATAAGTTGCGGCAATCGAATAAAACTTATTCGGCAATTGAGCACAAATGCAATTGCATTCACTACTGACATAGAGTATGTGGTCACCGAGAACCTCAAGCAATTGCAGATATGTGTTCAAAAGGGCTCATTGAAGGTGTCAAGTTATCTGATTGTGATTTGAAATATCGTTGCGAAATCTGTTTGGAAGGCAAAGCTACAAGACTACCAATTCCCAAAAAAAGCTATAGGTAAATCTATGGCTCCTCTCGATTTTATCCATACCGATGTCTGCGGGCCAATGCAGACAGTATCACCAGGTGGAAAAAGGTACATAGTTACGTTTATCGATGACTTTACGAGGAATACTGTAATTTATCTATTGAAATACAAGTCTGAAGTCATTGATAAAATAAAGGAGTACGTAGCAATAGTAAAAACAATGTTTCAAAGAAAGCCAAAGATGATAAGATCAGATCGAGGAGGAGAATATACTGGAAATGAAGTAGTAACATTCTTGAAGAACGAACGGATTCAGATTCAAAACACAGCAGCATATTCACCTGAGCAAAACGGAGTTGCAGTACGAAAAAATCGCTCTTTGATTGAAATGGCTAAGTGTATGTTATTGGATGCGAGTTTATTTTTTGGGCGGAAGCAGTGACAGCAGCTAATTACGTGCAGAATAGGCTACCAACAAGAGCCACAGTGATGACTCCATAGGAAGGATGGAATGGTTTCAAACCTAACATCAAGCACTTTCGTATTTTTGGTTCAAAATGTTATGTACATATTCCAACTGAAAAGAGAAGAAAAATGGATCGCACTGCAAAACAGATGATTTTTGTTGGCTATGATGAGCAATCGAAAGCTTATCGTTGCTATGATCCATCATCAAGTCGAGTCATTGTAAGCAGAGATGTTCATTTTACAGATTGTGCTATGGTAAAAACAACAGAGGCTCCTCTTATTGTAAAGAATCTTGAAATTGAATTTAAAAACATTCAAGCTTTAGAACAAGAAACTGATGTACAAGCAAGTAAAGATAATTAAATTATGGATAAGGAAACTGAAGAACAAAACGGAATTTGGGATCATCATAAAGAATCGGAAAATATTTCATTAAGACGGTCAGAAAGGATGAACAGAGGAGTTCCACCACTTAAGTTAATTGAAACGATAAACGTGACACAAGAAGAAATAGCTGAACCTAGAAACTTAAAGGATGTGATGTCAAGCAAACACAGAACCGAATGGCTATCTTCCATGAATGAAGAGAAGTAAAATGGTACCTGGGAATTGATTGTACTACCGAAAGATCGAAATTTGGTGGGCAGTAAGTGGGTATTCAAGTTGAAGAAATCATCCAATAAAAACATAATAAGGTTCAAGGCTCGTTTGGTCGCTCAAGGATTTTCTCAAATGTATGGGACAGACTATGACCAGGTATTTTCTACGGTAGTCAAACAAACAACATTACGGATATTGCTTTCAATCGCTGGAAAAAATAACTTGACAGTACAACACCTAGATGTGAAGACGGCGTTTCTTAATGGTGAGTTAAATGAAACTATATTTATGAAACAGCCCCCAGGTTTTGAACAAGAAGGTAAAGAGCATCTAGTTTGTTTATTAAAAAAGAGCATTTACGGACTTAAACGGCATTTATTCCGTATTAATCAATTCAAAATTCACTCAGAGTACAGTAGATCCTTGCCATTATGTTAATAATGAGAAAAAACAGTGGTGCTATGTTTTGATATATGTAGACGATCTGATTGTAGCTAGTAAGAATCTAGAAATGATTGAATTTGTAATAAAAGCTTTGTCATCTAAATTCAAAATGAAAAATCTGGGAACAATTAAGAACTATTTAGGAATTGAAGTCGAAAAAGATGCGAAAGGCAATTCTAACATGTGTCAACAAAATTACATTGAGTAGATTGTCAGAGATTTTGGTTTAGCAGATTCAAAATTATCAAATGTTCCCATCGACCCAAATTACGGAAAGCAAGTAGACGAATCAGAAATTTTGATTGATAATTCCAAATATCAAAAGGATGTTTATTATATATATCAGTAAACACCCGTCCCGATATATCAGCACGTGTTTTAATCATGGCACAAAAGGTTAGTCAACCAACACAAAAAGACTGGACCGAGTTGAAACGTTTAGTCAGATATTTGAAAGGAACCTCGCAGTTAAAACTTGCATTAAGCACACATGATGAAAATATGAATTTGTATGGGTATGCTGATGGTAATTTGGCTGAAGATAGAGCAAATCGAAAATCAAATAGTGGCTTTGTATTCAAGTTAAACGGCGGAGTGGTTAGTTGGGCTTGTCGGAAACAAACTTGTGTGTCAATTTCTTCAACTGAAGCGGAATTGCTTTATCGGAAGCATGCAAGGAAGCTTCATGGATTCGTCGTATGTTAATTGAAATACAAGATATGAGAGAAGAACCAACAATAATATATGAAGACAATCAAAGCTGTCTGAAATTAATAGAAGAAGAAAAATTTTCAAATAGAAGCAAGCATATTGACACCCGATACTATTTTGTAAAAGATTATGTGAGGAAAGGTATGATTATTTGCAAATACTGTTCTTCTGAAATTATGTTAGCTGATATGTTAACAAAACTATTGATGGCAACAAGACATACAATATTGAGAGAACAATGCAATATTTCTTTGTGTAAATGAGGAGGAGTGTTGAAATCAACATTTACACTTTGTGTTTAAACACTTTAAATTTATATTTTTAAACAATTTTTCTTGTTTGATATTCTTGTAAACAAAATTATTATTTTTCGTCAGTCTTAATAAGTTGTTCAAATAATTAGAATCATTACAAATAAATTCCTTATTTTTTTTATAAAAGGATTTCTTTATTTTCTTCAATTCTCTTGGCAATACGTGGAACCACACTATTTATTCAAGAACATTTCCAACAGAATCATATAATTATCGACCAATTAAAGAGGAACGCATTAGCTTTCAACCGGATACCATTGCAACATCAGTTTCTACTCGTACTCGGAGCTGTAGTACAACTGTCGCCCGACTAGCGTCTGTCTATGAAGATGCCGTTGATAAAATGCCACAAGAAGTTGCACAAGCAGAAGTTGCACAGAAAAAAGTCGAGGCTACACCTAAAAAATCGTTTCCAAAGATCGAAATCCGTTGAATCGTTAATGAGAAGTCGAAAATAAAAAAAAAACAGTTTTGTGGTAGGTACAGTTAATAATGTTTTATTTAAAATTATTTAAACCAAAATGTATACTACACATGCAATAGTGCACTGATTTTTTTTAATGAAAATCGTTAGAGTCGTTTTTCGAGATAATTAAGATTACTATTTTTGGTACAAAAACTTGTATGGCAGGTACTGTAACTCTTGGCACTAAACAATAAATTAGAAAAAAGAATCTAGTCTACGATGTTTAAGTACCGAGTTTAAAGAAAATCGCGATGTGGGACCCAGTTTGTTGGTGATTAAAATCCCGAGTTTGATTTTTTTTCAATTGCAAAACATTCCCTATAGTACCGACATACATAGATACATGTAATATTGCAAGTAAAAATGCAAAAATCCATACCTATAAGTTGTTTGGAAAATTAGGGATAAGAAGGAGGTCGGAAACATTTTTGTTTTAAGCCTAGTACTCAGTTCGATACCTCAAAGCAATTGCGTTCAACGGAATATATTGCTACTCAAGTCGTAAATAAAGTTTATATGAAACAAACACCATCCATACCTACTATGTATATGCATATATATTTTCAATAAACAAATTTTTGAAATAGCATAAAATCATAAAATTCTTTTTTTTTATATATTTTTTTTGCAGAACTTGAAAGAGTAGGAGATATTAGGTGTGTTTTATTGGGAATCTATCCATTGTACCGTAAGTAATTCCCAAAAAAACGCATCGACCGTAGCATGGACCGTAGCTTTTTTTATTTTTGTAAAAATGGTACCCCTGCACAGCAGTCACAAGTAATGAAAGAGTCTTTTGCAAAGTAAAATTAAGTAAATATCAAAATTATGAACAATAATTAGCTTTTATTCATATAAAATAGAAAGTAGAAAAACGTACCAATATTTAATTTATGTTTCAAACCTATGTCTTGTTTTCATTTTATCTCCATTTGTAATTTTAAATTCGAACATTAATTTTGCACCAATAGAAAGGAAATGATAAGTGAATGGGTTGTTCATAGACTATGGTCAAGTCTCTATTTACACAGGACAACTTTTGTATTGCTTTAAAAATCGTCTATGCCTTTCACACGAGGAAATAAAATTGCCGGAGATTTGCTTGTTTCCTTTTAATGTTTGTTGGTTTTGAACGCACACTACAACGTAGTTTAAATTGTTCACTCCCCTTACATTTCCCCTTTATATTTCATGCTTTTACTTATTTTCTGAGTAGATCGATAGCTATAGTTTTATTTTTCAAGTCAATTTACAAATTAATTTTCTGAGTATGTTTTGCTTTCAATTCAATATTCACTCATCAGACTGCACTGAACATACGCGGAGTAAGGGACAAATAGTTAACATTTGGCTTGCCATTTCCATGTCCATGTAGTGAAGCGAATATCGTCCATGGCCGACGTCCATAAAACAGTGAAGAAAAAGCTCATTTTGTGAAGTTCAGTTGCCGCTTAGTGCGTTTAGACAAGGCGCGCACATGCAATTTTCCGAAACGAAATAGTTTAATCAATAGTTGAACGATGATCTCGCACATAATCAACTTAAAATAACTCAACGATATAAAGCAACACACATACAATATTTTGCTTTGATGTGCGCGCAGTTACATTATAGTTCGGTGTAATACAAAGTGAAGAACTTTTAAGTTGCTCGAATCGCGGACTGCATGCGCGTACTCTCATATAAGTCCATGGTGTTCACTTTAGCAACAGAACTGTTGCAAAACTGAAAGTTGCATATGTGCGCGCCTAGCCTTATAGCTCATAGAATTTCATACGAATAAATATTTTGCGGCGCAATGTCGAGCAGTTCCTCTATAGTGCAGTTCCACCCAATGCGGTTTGTCTTCTCAAATTGCTTTTTTGTAGATCTAAATAAAAAGATGATTTTTTTCACCAAACTCCGTTTATTTATAACTATCAATAAAAATTAAACACAAAACGAATATTGGTCTTAAGTTAGTCAAAAATAAAAGAAAAACGGAATTCATTCGATAAATAATGGTTTCTTTTTCAAAATGGATATCAAAATTTGTTAAAATTGATTAATTGACTTTAGGGGTATGCAAAATTGCAGATGTAGGTGCAATTTTAGGCGTACTTCAGTAAATAATTGAGCAAAGAATACTATATTATTTTTAATAGTACTATATATTTTTTATAGTAAAAGTCAGAAACTTTTCAGAAGAACAGCTTATAATTTATTAAAAAATGGAGTTATCTAAGATTTGAGAATTATAAACTGGCCAACTATTAGAAAAAAAGAATCAAAAAGATCGATTTGTCTTACTAATGAAATTAATAATTATAACACTCCATGAACACATCCATCGAGATTCAATTCAATTATCAATCGTACCAACAAAACTAACAAAATCAGAATCGAGACTCAACTGAACGTCAACCAGCCATCCAACGTAGCTTCTACTTTAGCTTTTTATCGACCGTAGCGAATTGTATGTAAAATGCTACGACGGATAAACTTACGGCGGATAAATTTCCCAATAAAACACGGGTATTATTGACAAACTAATTGAGCCTGTCATAAAGAAAGCAAAACATAAAGAAGCCAAAAGCAAAATTATAAAAAATCCTGCTATTACATCATTAAAATGCCACCCGAGGGAACTGAGCTCTAAAAATGATAGGTTTTGTTTTTAATTTGTATACACACAGGATGTTCCAGAAACCAACAACTTCTCTTATATATCACATCAAGATATACATGAACCCTTCAATTTCAACATTAAACAATTTTCCCGAACTTTAAAATTTTTAATACTAAAAGCATTAGCTGGACGCATTGATGTTCATCACTCTACAGGCACAGAAAACGGCTCTTGGAAGATTCATTACACCAACACAACAATCTAACGTAAATCCCAGCGCCAGGAATGCTAAAAAACTACCCAACATTGCGTCAAAAATAATGCAATTTCCAATATCTAGGGGGAATTCACTAACAAATTTAGTGCACTAGTTCAACTTCATGGCAATCTTTGTCACGTGAAAACAGTGACGATGATCTGAAAAAGGGTTTCCATAAGCTTCAGGTATATAGTTGTTCGTTTTTTTTATTTAAACAAAAATCCCTATAATTATTTTTTCTTTAAAAAAGAAATTGGCAGATGAACGTAAAAAGAAGCGTGAAATGAAGCACCAGCTGGCGGCTCAGCAACGTGAAGCGAAAGAAAAAGAACGTGCCGAACAACCGAAATGGTGACTTCAGTTCACGCAGACTACATAACCTGTCAAGCATTTCGCTCTTCGGATGTCACCGATAGTTTATTTTCGGTGCAACCAATGACACCCGACTTAACGGCCATTTTCCCCAATATCGATGCACGATATTTGAAACGTAATTCAAGCGCAATCTGGCGAACGCCTCCACGTTACTCGGAAATGTAGAAAACTGATTGAATGATTCAATAAAGTAAATACCTATTTATTTTCAATAAAATTAATTATTGATTTTTTTTCGTCAAAGTTATATTATTTCCTCGTAAAGCTATGCGTAATATCCTTAAGTTAGGAGATCAATATAGGTATACATACAGAGATGGGACCTAGGTATATAAATATGGACATATTATAATGAAATTTAAGGATATGGGTGGGTAGGTAGCTATATCTTCATAATTTAGGTGCAATATACTTAATATTTATGTGATTTTTATACATAGATACATAACATATATATAAATGTATGAATGCCTATAACGTCTGCCAGTAACGTACGAAAAATAAGTAAAATGAAAGTTAAATGAAAAATTAGGTAGAAATAAATAGATAATACGCTTAATACAACCCTTAAGTAAAAACGATGCCATTTAAATTGTTAGACGAATATGAATATATGGGTTTTCCAATAAGAGGTGTTATTTTGATATTCAAAAAAAAAGAAATGCGTTGTTGAAGCGTGTATCGTTCCATTTTTATTAATAGCGTAGTTTCTACTTGTCAAATGTCAAAAAATGACAGCTTCAAAAGTGACAGCTACCGAATTAGCGGGCTATTCAAAATAACACCTCTGATTGGAAAACCCCTTATCAAACAAAATTTTTAAATCATTGGAGCCGTTTTTTTAAATAGTTTTTTATTTATAAAATATTGAAAACATTTTTAGAAAAAAAAATTGAAACGCCAATTTGAAATAATTATTAATGTACAGCTGCAGTGAATCGTCTTCGAATGCTCAATATTAGCCAATATGCTGATCTTTTTCTTTGTTTTGTTCGATTCAATTGTTCGAAATCATTGCTTATCATGTGTTCTGATACATACATATATACTATATAATAATATTATAACTGCACACAAAAAATTATGTATTTTTTGTAAACAAATGAATGTGTTAACTCTTATGCCACAAAGTTGTTATATATATATGAATTGTTGTTGCACGGTGGTGATTATCGCCGAACGGGTCCACATCTACGCAATGATGCAACCAGCTCCCCACATATCAACAGGTGGACCATAGTTTCGATTGCCCAAAGAAGTTCTGGGGGTCTATACCAAACTGTTACTATACGGTTTGTGTATCGGTTTTTCTGTTCAATATTTGGAATGCTAAATGCATGTTCCAAACCGAAATCGGCTAATTGTAGGATGCCATGTTTGGTTATGAGTACATTGGCAGCTTTCAAATTACGATTTAATATCTGAAATTATTGTAAAAAAATTATAATTATGCTAAGAGTTGAATAATTGCAAAACATTTTTTCAGAACTTACCTTGTTGCAGTGAATGTAATACAATCCATTTTGAAGCTGTTGGTTTACTTTCTTGATCTCGCGCTGGTGGAATTTTCCATTGATGTTCGAGAGAAGACCAGCCACATCACGTTCACAGAAATAGAACACCAAATAGAAAGTAGATTTGTATTGGTTATTAGAAGTCGCCTTTGTACTGCAGATTTCTATTAGATTAACTACATTATCGTGTTTCAGAAATACGAATTTCACGTAAGGCAGGAATAGGAAACTGGAAAATAAATACAACATTAATTGTGATTTTGGATGTTGGAAGTAACAAAGTTGTCTAACAAATTTACACACTCTTGTTCATTGTCCATGAGAACTTTCTTCATAGCTACAAGCTTCTTGCTGCAAGTATTTTAAATACAAATTTTTCTGCTCCCAGCTTCATAGCACACACAATGAATTACATTGTGTAGATATTCCAATACTTCCCGGACTATGGTATTTTAATCTGCACCAAGTGTATAGGATTCAATTTCGGGTTCCTTAATGTCATTATTCGCAAAAACGATTGGACTATCACGTGTAGATATTCCACTTTAGTATTGCTTTGAACCCTCAATCAAAGACCACCAATGTTCCGGCAGAAGTTGGTTCTCTAATAATTAATTGACATTCTTAGTAAAAATACCATGCGGATGTGATTTGAGTTCCTGGAAGATTTTTATTGTTATTATTGTTCGAAGTCGGGGCACAAGACAAATGACGACAACTTACTTGAATTTTGATTTCCTCAATCGTCATAACCTATCACAAGAGAATTTGGCCAAATTCTTGTTAGGATACTCACTAGGAGAGGTAGAGTACGTTCTTTCAGGACTAGTAAATAGCAATGTAGTACTTTTAAATTGTGATCATAAGAATGTGTATTCGGCTATTTGCATTCGGTTTTCGTACACCGCCTAACTACACAGTATTGTGAGACTGGTGTTACAGGATCGAGTTTTGGATTATATTGGAAACCTTTTGGTGGAATGTTGGCTAGAAAGAACAATATACAATAAGAGTGATATAAAATGCAACAATCTACAATGAACTTACTTGAATCTTTTAAGTTTTGATTTTCAATGGCGAAAGCGACTAGATTAGTGCGAACCTACAAACGATAAGGCTGTGGAGGAAGCTATTGTATTTCACAGCTCATACGCAATATATTTTTTTTGATTAAAATATATAAAAATAGCGAAATAACCAATAAATATAACTTAACAACTGTGAAAATGGAAGTAAATATCACGACCTCTCGGGTGTGTGTCGATGATCGCCACTCTGGCCTCAAACCTTTTAGATATATATGTATATCATACCTATATACGATAAAACGGGAACTGATCAAACTCACCAATATTAATTTTTTTAGTAAAAAAAAGGGAATTGGCCCAGTGAAGTGGTTCGCTACTTGGTCCAAACGGGACTACTTCACTGCACACGACTAAAAAAACAATCTAATTTAATAGGTACAAAAAAATCAAGCATCACCTTTACACCCAATTGTTCGTTTGTTTTCTTTTTCTGGGTGATGATATTTAATATTTGAATTAAATTAACAATTGATTAATATAAGAATATATCTTCATGAAGCACGCAAATACAAGGAAAGGCTAAATAGATTACAACTTTAAATTCATAATTTGGTCACCAATTCCAATCGGATTTAATTTTGTTTTCTTCACTAAGCCCGTTGAGTGGCTCTGGCTACGGATTTAGAGTTTCTAATCATAGGTTTTGTTTTACATGGATCATAAGCCTATAAATGTAAGATCAGGCGAATTCGTCCATCATCCCATCCAACGGCTTAATCGTTTTATTTAAAAACGGCAATCAGAAACCACCTACATTTAATGCCCACTTCGTACCCCTCGTCAAGAGAAATAGTGTAGAACCGTAGCCTATTGTAAATAAGCAAATAAAGTCCGCGACATCTAGCTCTGACACCTCAAAACATTTTTTTTGACGGCCATAATTTTCTGGATCGAGACTCGATATCCTTACCAAGGAAAAAGAACTGTCAAAGTTAGCCTAAACCTAAAAAAAATTAAAAAAAACACAAGGCGAACAAAAGTAAACACAAATGTCCGCTTTAGTAATGTTTTATTTCTTTAAACCATGCATATTAATGCAAAAAAACTGGCAAGAATGGAATGCTGAGCTTAGGCTGCAATACGCGGCTGCAGCTGAGCTAGTTCTTGTCTTAATAATACTCAGGAACAAAGTTTGGTCTTGTTTACCTAGCTAACACGGAAGAGAGATCTATATCTGAAGCGTTGTACTCTAGAGAAGTTAAGGTAGAGTTGTCGCAAAACATGTAAAAGATAAATATAAAAAAAGGATGGCATTCATATAGATAATGCCGGTACATGTTCGCTCCCGTGGTCTATTTCATTGTCGGGCGTTCTATATAATGTAAACAAATAAACAACACACAAAAAAAGGTTCGCCGAATATTTGTTTAAAAATTGAATCCGATAATGGCTGCGTTTTATTATCTACGAGTCTGGGTCTATGGTTATTTTCTTGAAAAATTTTTTTAACACGTATTTTTTTTTTTTTTTTTAACGGATGCGCGCACTAAAGGGGTTTTGACTACCCTTAAAATGAACAAGCACAGTGCGAGCGTTAGGAAAGTAGGGAAGGATGCAAGAGGAGATACCGATGCACATTGGTTTTGAATTTCTGAATATCAAAATGGGAGGGAAAATAGAGCCGGGTAAAGTATTCCACATTCGCGTTGTACGGCTAAAGAAAGAATCTCTGTACTTGACGGTACGTCCGAAGTTGGGCTCAAAGGTAAACTGATGAGGATTCCTAGAAGCGCGAGTATTACGGTTGAATAATTTAAGGGGAGGAATGCAACTGGCTATTTCGCTGGAACAATGTTTATAAAAATAGCGATAAAATAGTGAGAGACATATAACATTTCGACGATGTTCTAGAGATGTAAATGTTTATACTATAGTTCTATCGCCAATCATTCTTAGAGCTCTATTTTGAATTCTATCCAAAAGATTCAAATGAGTTCTGGGAGCTCCTGCCCAAATGTGCGAGTTATACTCCAGCTTTGGACGAATGAAGGCCTTATAGATTACAGCCAGATCAGACGGGGTGAAGAATTTCTTGCACCTTCGAAGAGAGCCCAAACACCTTGCAGCGTTTTTGGCGACATCAAATATGTGTTCATTCCACAAGAGGTGGTCTGTGATGCACATGCCGAGGACTGAAAGCTGATCGGTTTCTTCAATGCAAGTGCCGCTCATGGATAGCGGCATGGAGGGTGGGTTCTGCTTTAACGACAGAAGACAGCACTCAGTTTTTGAAGCATTAAATTCTACACGGTTTTTAATTCCCCATCGGACAATGCTGTCAAGATCAGAATTTAATGAGCTTATCATACGCTGCCGTTCCAGTTGCACATCCGAAAAACAAGGAGGTGGACCGTAGCTTTTTTTATTTTTGTAAAAATGGTACCCCTGCACAGCAGTCACAAGTAATGAAAGAGTCTTTTGCAAAGTAAAATTAAGTAAATATCAAAATTATGAACAATAATTAGCTTTTATTCATATAAAATAGAAAGTAGAAAAACGTACCAATATTTAATTTATGTTTCAAACCTATTTCTTGTTTTCATTTTATCTCCATTTGTAATTTTAAATTCGAACATTAATTTTGCACCAATAGAAAGGAAATGATAAGTGAATGGGTTGTTCATAGACTATGGTCAAGTCTCTATTTACACAGGACAACTTTTGTATTGCTTTAAAAATCGTCTATGCCCTTCACACGAGGAAATAAAATTGCCGGAGATTTGCTTGTTTCCTTTTAATGTTTGTTGGTTTTGAACGCACACTACAACGTAGTTTAAATTGTTCACTCCCCTTACATTTCCCCTTTATATTTCATGCTTTTACTTATTTTCTGAGTAGATCGATAGCTATAGTTTTATTTTTCAAGTCAATTTACAAATTAATTTTCTGAGTATGTTTTGCTTTCAATTCAATATTCACTCATCAGATTGCACTGAACATACGCGGAGTAAGGAACAAATAGTTAACATTTGGCTTGCCATTTCCATGTCCATGTAGTGAAGCGAATACCGTCCATGGCCGACGTCCATAAAACAGTGAAGAAAAAGCTCATTTTGTGAAGTTCAGTTGCCGCTTAGTGCGTTTAGACAAGGCGCGCACATGCAATTTTCCGAAACGAAATAGTTTAATCAATAGTTGAACGATGATCTCGCACATAATCAACTTAAAATAACTCAACGATATAAAGCAACACACATACAATATTTTGCTTTGATGTGCGCGCAGTTTCATTATAGTTCGGTGTAATACAAACTGAAGAACTTTTAAGTTGCTCGAATCGCGGACTGCATGCGCGTACTCTCATATAAGTCCATGGCGTTCACTTTAGCAACAGAACTGTTGCAAAACTGAAAGTTGCATATGTGCGCGCCTAGCCTTATAGCTCATAGAATTTCATACGAATAAATATTTTGCGGCGCAATGTCGAGCAGTTCCTCTATAGTGCAGTTCCACCCAATGCGGTTTGTCTTCTCAAATTGCTTTTTTGTAGATCTAAATAAAAAGATGATTTTTTTCACCAAACTCCGTTTATTTATAACTATCAATAAAAATTAAACACAAAACGAATATTGGTCTTAAGTTAGTCAAAAATAAAAGAAAAACGGAATTCATTCGATAAATAATGGTTTCTTTTTCAAAATGGATATCAAAATTTGTTAAAATTGATTAATTGACTTTAGGGGTATGCAAAATTGCAGATGTAGGTGCAATTTTAGGCGTACTTCAGTAAATAATTGAGCAAAGAATACTATATTATTTTTAATAGTACTATATATTCTTAATAGTAAAAGTCAGAAACTTTTCAGAAGAACAGCTTATAATTTATTAAAAAATGGAGTTATCTAAGATTTGAGAATTATAAACTGGCCAACTATTAGAAAAAAAGAATCAAAAAGATCGATTTGTCTTACTAATGAAATTAATAATTATAACACTCCATGAACACATCCATCGAGATTCAATTCAATTATCAATCGTACCAACAAAACTAACAAAATCAGAATCGAGACTCAACTGAACGTCAACCAGCCATTCACCGTAGCTTCTACTTTAGCTTTTTATCGACCGTAGCGAATTGTATGTAAAATGCTACGACGGATAAACTTACGGCGGATAAATTTCCCAATAAACCACGGGTATTATTGACAAACTAATTGAGCCTGTCATAAAGAAAGCAAAACATGAAGAAGCCAAAAGCAAAATTATAAAAAATCCTGCCATTACATCATTGAAATGCCACCCGAGGGAACTGAGCTCTAAAAATGATAGGTTTTGTTTTTAATTTGTATACACACAGGATGTTCCAGAAACCAACAACTTCTCTTATATATCACATCAAGATATACATGAACCCTTCAATTTCAACATTAAACAATTTTCCCGAACTTTAAAATTTTTAATACTAAAAGCATTAGCTGGACGCATTGATGTTCATCACTCTACAGGCACAGAAAACGGCTCTTGGAAGATTCATTACACCAACACAACAATCTAACGTAAATCCCAGCGCCAGGAATGCTAAAAAACTACCCAACATTGCGTCAAAAATAATGCAATTTCCAATATCTAGGGGGAATTCACTAACAAATTTAGTGCACTAGTTCAACTTCATGGCAATCTTTGTCACGTGAAAACAGTGACGATGATCTGAAAAAGGGTTTCCATAAGCTTCAGGTATATAGTTGTTCGTTTTTTTTATTTAAACAAAAATCCCTATAATTATTTTTTCTTTAAAAAAGAAATTGGCAGATGAACGTAAAAAGAAGCGTGAAATGAAGCACCAGCTGGCGGCTCAGCAACGTGAAGCGAAAGAAAAAGAACGTGCCGAACAACCGAAATGGTGACTTCAGTTCACGCAGACTACATAACCTGTCAAGCATTTCGCTCTTCGGATGTCACCGATAGTTTATTTTCGGTGCAACCAATGACACCCGACTTAACGGCCATTTTCCCCAATATCGATGCACGATATTTGAAACGTAATTCAAGCGCAATCTGGCGAACGCCTCCACGTTACTCGGAAATGTAGAAAACTGATTGAATGATTCAATAAAGTAAATACCTATTTATTTTCAATAAAATTAATTATTGATTTTTTTTCGTCAAAGTTATATTATTTCCTCGTAAAGCTATGCGTAATATCCTTAAGTTAGGAGATCAATATAGGTATACATACAGAGATGGGACCTAGGTATATAAATATGGACATATTATAATGAAATTTAAGGATATGGGTGGGTAGGTAGCTATATCTTCATAATTTAGGTGCAATATACTTAATATTTATGTGATTTTTATACATAGATACATAACATATATATAAATGTATGAATGCCTATAACGTCTGCCAGTAACGTACGAAAAATAAGTAAAATGAAAGTTAAATGAAAAATTAGGTAGAAATAAATAGATAATACGCTTAATACAACCCTTAAGTAAAAACGATGCCATTTAAATTGTTAGACGAATATGAATATATGGGTTTTCCAATAAGAGGTGTTATTTTGATATTCAAAAAAAAAGAAATGCGTTGTTGAAGCGTGTATCGTTCCATTTTTATTAATAGCGTAGTTTCTACTTGTCAAATGTCAAAAAATGACAGCTTCAAAAGTGACAGCTACCGAATTAGCGGGCTATTCAAAATAACACCTCTGATTGGAAAACCCCTTATCAAACAAAATTTTTAAATCATTGGAGCCGTTTTTTTAAATAGTTTTTTATTTATAAAATATTGAAAACATTTTTAGAAAAAAAAATTGAAACGCCAATTTGAAATAATTATTAATGTACAGCTGCAGTGAATCGTCTTCGAATGCTCAATATTAGCCAATATGCTGATCTTTTTCTTTGTTTTGTTCGATTCAATTGTTCGAAATCATTGCTTATCATGTGTTCTGATACATACATATATACTATATAATAATATTATAACTGCACACAAAAAATTATGTATTTTTTGTAAACAAATGAATGTGTTAACTCTTATGCCACAAAGTTGTTATATATATATGAATTGTTGTTGCACGGTGGTGATTATCGCCGAACGGGTCCACATCTACGCAATGATGCAACCAGCTCCCCACATATCAACAGGTGGACCATAGTTTC
This sequence comes from Philhelius pedissequus, assembly GCA_910595825.1. NCBI lineage: Eukaryota > Metazoa > Arthropoda > Insecta > Diptera > Syrphidae > Philhelius > Philhelius pedissequus. The sequence goes on from OU343160.1 coordinate 111,677,632, forward strand.
GATTGCCCAAAGAAGTTCTGGGGGTCTATACCAAACTGTTACTATACGGTTTGTGTATCGGTTTTTCTGTTCAATATTTGGAATGCTAAATGCATGTTCCAAACCGAAATCGGCTAATTGTAGGATGCCATGTTTGGTTATGAGTACATTGGCAGCTTTCAAATTACGATTTAATATCTGAAATTATTGTAAAAAAATTATAATTATGCTAAGAGTTGAATAATTGCAAAACATTTTTTCAGAACTTACCTTGTTGCAGTGAATGTAATACAATCCATTTTGAAGCTGTTGGTTTACTTTCTTGATCTCGCGCTGGTGGAATTTTCCATTGATGTTCGAGAGAAGACCAGCCACATCACGTTCACAGAAATAGAACACCAAATAGAAAGTAGATTTGTATTGGTTATTAGAAGTCGCCTTTGTACTGCAGATTTCTATTAGATTAACTACATTATCGTGTTTCAGAAATACGAATTTCACGTAAGGCAGGAATAGGAAACTGGAAAATAAATACAACATTAATTGTGATTTTGGATGTTGGAAGTAACAAAGTTGTCTAACAAATTTACACACTCTTGTTCATTGTCCATGAGAACTTTCTTCATAGCTACAAGCTTCTTGCTGCAAGTATTTTAAATACAAATTTTTCTGCTCCCAGCTTCATAGCACACACAATGAATTACATTGTGTAGATATTCCAATACTTCCCGGACTATGGTATTTTAATCTGCACCAAGTGTATAGGATTCAATTTCGGGTTCCTTAATGTCATTATTCGCAAAAACGATTGGACTATCACGTGTAGATATTCCACTTTAGTATTGATTTGAACCCTCAATCAAAGACCACCAATGTTCCGGCAGAAGTTGGTTCTCTAATAATTAATTGACATTCTTAGTAAAAATACCATGCGGATGTGATTTGAGTTCCTGGAAGATTTTTATTGTTATTATTGTTCGAAGTCGGGGCACAAGACAAATGACGACAACTTACTTGAATTTTGATTTCCTCAATCGTCATAACCTATCACAAGAGAATTTGGCCAAATTCTTGTTAGGATACTCACTAGGAGAGGTAGAGTACGTTCTTTCAGGACTAGTAAATAGCAATGTAGTACTTTTAAATTGTGATCATAAGAATGTGTATTCGGCTATTTGCATTCGGTTTTCGTACACCGCCTAACTACACAGTATTGTGAGACTGGTGTTACAGGATCGAGTTTTGGATTATATTGGAAACCTTTTGGTGGAATGTTGGCTAGAAAGAACAATATACAATAAGATTGATATAAAACGCAACAATCTACAATGAACTTACTTGAATCTTTTAAGTTTTGATTTTCAATGGCGAAAGCGACTAGATTAGTGCGAACCTACAAACGATAAGGCTGTGGAGGAAGCTATTGTATTTCACAGCTCATACGCAATATATTTTTTCTGATTAAAATATATAAAAATAGCGAAATAACCAATAAATATAACTTAACAACTGTGAAAATGGAAGTAAATATCACGACCTCTCGGGTGTGTGTCGATGATCGCCACTCTGGCCTCAAACCTTTTAGATATATATGTATATCATACCTATATACGATAAAACGGGAACTGATCAAACTCACCAATATTAATTTTTTTAGTAAAAAAAAGGGAATTGGCCCAGTGAAGTGGTTCGCTACTTGGTCCAAACGGGACTACTTCACTACACACGACTAAAAAAACAATCTAATTTAATAGGTACAAAAAAATCAAGCATCACCTTTACACCCAATTGTTCGTTTGTTTTCTTTTTCTGGGTGATGATATTTAATATTTGAATTAAATTAACAATTGATTAATATAAGAATATATCTTCATGAAGCACGCAAATACAAGGAAAGGCTAAATAGATTACAACTTTAAATTCATAATTTGGTCACCAATTCCAATCGGATTTAATTTTGTTTTCTTCACTAAGCCCGTTGAGTGGCTCTGGCTACGGATTTAGAGTTTCTAATCATAGGTTTTGTATTACATGGATCATAAGCCTATAAATGTAAGATCAGGCGAATTCGTCCATCATCCCATCCAACGGCTTAATCGTTTTATTTAAAAACGGCAATCAGAAACCACCTACATATAATACCCACTTCGTACCCCTCGTCAAGAGAAATAGTGTAGAACCGTAGCCTATTGTAAATAAGCAAATAAAGTCCGCGACATCTAGCTCTGACACCTCAAAACATTTTTTTTGACGGCCATAATTTTCTGGATCGAGACTCGATATCCTTACCAAGGAAAAAGAACTGTCAAAGTTAGCCTAAACCTAAAAAAAAATTAAAAAAAACACAACGCGAACAAAAGTAAACACAAATGTCCGCTTTAGTAATGTTTTATTTCTTTAAACCATGCATATTAATGCAAAAAAACTGGCAAGAATGCTGAGCTTAGGCTGCAATACGCGGCTGCAGCTGAGCTAGTTCTTGTCTTAATAATACTCAGGAACAAAGTTTGGTCTTGTTTACCTAGCTAACACGGAAGAGAGATCTATATCTGAAGCGTTGTACTCTAGAGAAGTTAAGGTAGAGTTTTCGCAAAACATGTAAAAGATAAATATAAAAAAAGGATGGCATTCATATAGATAATGCCGGTACATGTTCGCTCCCGTGGTCTATTTCATTGTCGGGCGTTCTATATAATGTAAACAAATAAACAACACACAAAAAAAGGGACCGCCGAATATTTGTTTAAAAATTGAATCGGATAATGGCTGCGTTTTATTATCTACGAGTCTGGGTCTATGGTTATTTTTTTGAAATTTTTTTTTAACACGTATTTTTATTTTTTTTTAACGGATGCGCGCACTAAAGGGGTTTTGACTACCCTTAAAATGAATAAGCACAGTGCGAGCGTTAGGAAAGTAGGGAAGGATGCAAGAGGAGATACCGATGCACATTGGTTTTGAATTTCTGAATATCAAAATGGGAGGGGAAAATAGAGCCGGGTAAAGTATTCCACATTCGCGTTGTACGGCTAAAGAAAGAATCTCTGTACTTGACGGTACGTCCGAAGTTGGGCTTAAGGGTAAACTGATGAGGATTCCTAGAAGCGCGAGTATTACGGTTGAAAAATTTAAGGGGGGGAATGCAACTGGCTATTTCGCTGGAACAATGTTTATAAAAATAGCGATAAAATAGTGAGAGACATATAACATTTCGACGGTGTTCTAGAGATGTAAATGTTTATACTATATTTCTATCGCCAATCATTCTTAGAGCTCTATTTTGAATTCTATCCAAAAGATTCAAATGATTTCTGGGAGCTCCTGCCCAAATGTGCGAGTTATACTCCAGCTTTGGACGAATGAAGGCCTTATAGATTACAGCCAGATCAGACGGGGTGAAGAATTTCTTGCACCTTCGAAGAGAGCCCAAACACTTTGCAGCGTTTTTGGCGACATCAAATATGTGTTCATTCCACAAGAGGTGGTCTGTGATGCACATGCCGAGGACTGAAAGCTGATCGGTTTCTTCAATGCAAGTGCCGCTCATGGATAGCGGCATGGAGGGTGGGTTCTGCTTTAACGACAGAAGACAGCACTGAGTTTTTGAAGCATTAAATTCTACACGGTTTTTAATTCCCCATCGGACAATGCTGTCAAGATCAGAATTCAATGAGCTTATCATACGCTGCCGTTCCAGTTGCACATCCGAAAAACAAGGAGGTGCATCTAAAAACGAATATGAAAAGCTGAGAGTACTATCGTCAGCAAAACAATTAAGTGGATTAGAAGTTCCAGATAAGAGATCATTAATAAAAATGAGAAAGAGGGTCGGAGACAATACGGAGCCCTGGGGCACACCAGCATTTATTTTGTGAATATCAGACTTGACTATTACAAAGACAACATGAGATCTAGGTTTCTATTTGGGTTTGCCCATATTAGTATTGAATTCGGCGAACAGAGGAACATTAAGTACATAACCCAGATCGTTTTATTTTAACGGGGTGAACCATATGGATTATTGGCGATAATAAAACACGGCTAATGCTAGAGCCGTCTTTCAGTATCCGCCCCAAAATAAGCTGACGTTATTCAGCCAGCCCGAATTCTCAAGGCACAACCCTTTGTAGGGTCAGCTCTCTGGACTGGTCAAGATCAGGAAACGCAAAATACTGATGTACTTCTTTTCATGATAACTAAACAACATTTAAGGAAATCAAAGGTAAAAACCTAACTTTGAAATATGTGCGTATAGATTACTTTTATCTCAGGTTGTTAGTGTCTACTACACCTTCTCGATCAGAATGCTCATGGAGGCCTCCCTTGCCCCATAACATACCAAATGTGTTTTCTAGTACATCATGGTTAAGTCTGTACGACAACACATACTTAAATCCAAATCGGCTTACCAAGTCTTTGAATAAAAGCTGTATTGCCGTATTGGATTGAATAATTCCTAAGAAATTAAATGTGGGTTTATTTTCAACAATTAATTAATGATAAATAAATTTAACCTTTCTGAAATGGAAGTAAATAGTTTTCCCAATTACTTTCATGCTAGAAATCAGCTACTACATTTTAATCAAGGATTTTGTCTTGGCTTTCAAGAGCAAGACCATATGCATAAGCCCTTTCGAGCGTGTCAGATTTAGGAGTTCGCACATTCATGACATCGAACCAGTCATTTGTCTCATAAAAAGAAAATATTAAATAAAATATACATTCAACTTGAAGGATAATTGTTTTTCAAGCTTAAACAACTTATAACATTCTTCCCAGTTTGAGTCTTTAGGTTACCCTACGCTTGCTGCTCTGCTAATTGATCTTGCAATGGAATGCGAGAAAAGTATTGCGGCGATTTTGACTTTTGCGTTCGGCACCAGTTACCTTCCAATAGGTGTGATTTATTTTATGTGTAATTGTAAGTTCTGACGAGGTGCATGAAAGGAGATCAACAATTATATTCTTTTTAATTTCCTTTCCGTTGATTAAGAAGCCTTGGTCGAGGAAATGGTTTCTTAATAGTTTTAAAAGATGAGGAACATCAGCGAAAAATTTTCGCCTCTTCGTAAAGAATCCTAGGTAAATTCAATAAAGTAAGTATATATGTATGTAGATAGGTAAATTCATTATTTCATTAAATAGTTTTTTCAAAACGTTTTCTTAAGAATAAGGAAATAAAATGCACGACTGGATCGCAAGAACTTGCTCTTGTAGCTAACAACTTTAATGAAGCTAAACATTGGCGCTGCTTAGTAGGTATGTTTTCTAGTTATCCTATGCAGGTTTAATGCCGATGTAGTAATTAAGTACTTTAATTCTTAGTATAATTCTTGTATAATGAATTGTCGAATGGATGATTCAAGGAATAGTTACATAGGTAGCTACAAATGTATGTTTGAATCTAGGTTATGGATTTTAATTATGTAAGTTAGGAGAGAAATATATACCTACAAACATGGATGGAAACTAGGTATGTAAATATGTGCTTAAGATAATGCACATGAAGGATGTAAGTTGGTTGGTATGCAATATGCATACATATGATTCATATGATTTTTAAAGACACATATGTATATAGTATTCAGTGACGTACGCTAAAATTAGTAAAAAAGGAATAATAATAAGGTATAGAAATAAGAGGATAATACACATAATTAAATGTTTTAAGATTGCTTATAGTACCTATAATCGCAAGTAAAAATTAACTATACACAAACCATGGCTTTTCAAATGATATTTCTAGGTCATTATATAGACCCCTGTTCGCTCCTCCTAGTTCACTTGCTATTGCAACTACGGTAAACCGACATTCCAGTTGTTTTAAAATGTTTTTTTTTAAATTGTGCAAGTCATTTTGCCATCAAAGAATAGAATATTGGCTGTTTCCATTTACTCATCAGTCCTGAAATCAATAAAAAAAAGGATTCAGATATAGTCTTCTAAATTTTAGAGCTTGATGAATGTTCTTACCTCTTAGCATTGCTACTTGTACGTAATTGGCTGGTAATAAGGTTGTGTCTGTAGCCTTCTGTTAACAGTAAGTCTTTTTTACCCTCATTTCATCAAAGGACAAAACGCAAACCTTTTGACATTCGTCCATATCGGTTGTTGCTTTTAGTATTCTTACAACAGGTTGTAAGATTCCAGGCAACAAATCGATTTTTTGAGCCCACCGGAGAAGAGTTCGCACTGATGGTATAGGAAAGTTCTTTTTCTTCAACATCTTGTAACCTATTAAACTACCAGAGTAAAAAGTTATTGACTTAGCTATGTAAACTTCTGAGCAACGTTGCTTTATCTTATCAGCCGACCATAGCTTTTGTATTTGGTCTTCAGTAAAAATGGTCGCCAACTTTTCCTCAATAGTATTTTTTTGCAGCATCTGTTCCTCTGCATTTGACTGGAGGCTCTTTATTTTATTATTCAACAAGATTTCATTAAGAATCAACCTGTTGCACTTTTCTTCCATTGTTTTTCTTTTTGAAAAATAAAACGTTAATATTAGGTTTATTCCTTATTATAAAAAATTTATTTATAACAATTATTTATTAGTAATAAAATCAACAACATCTATAATAAATAAAGCGGTTGTAATGAACACTGGCCATGCTATGACGAGCTTTAACAGATGTAGCGACATCGTCTTTGTGGTGCAACAGCTTTGTCAGGACAGACTTCAAAAGCGACTTCATCAGTTATCTTGTCGGTGGATTAATTGTCGGACTTAGTCGCTTCTGATTGAACAACAGAATAACGAAGAAAATTAAATTTCTGATCATCAACTGGATGTGTTGATGTGACAACATTAAGGTAGGGATATTCCTGATTTGCATCTGTTGGAGTTTCTGGAATCTTTTCTGCGTGTTTTCAGCTTTCATGAGTGTTTTTGGAGGAGAGATACACTTAACCACAATGACTCAATACAAACTATATGTACCTACTACTTAAATAAATTAACCAAATTCCAGTAAACTTTTAGAAAAAACTTACATTTCAAGGCGAAGTATGTCCATTTGTTCCTTTAAAGAAACACAATTTTCGAAACCGGATACATCCAAAAATTCTGTGGCATCTTCTTGAGAAATATTAGTCTCAAGGCACAATTCTTCACTGTCCGGTACATTAGTACTTGCTTCTAACAGGGCTTCTACTATTTTCTTATTTTTCCTGGACAAAACCCTAGATGACCGGCCAGATAAATCACCGTTTCCCGTTGCTTTGTACCAGGATTGGATTTCACATCTCTCTATGGCTAGAGTGAAATGTATAAATACAAGCTAAGTCTAAGGGATGGGATAGTGCAACGTCCGAAAGTTTCCCTTGGGTAGTGTGTCGCGTAATCTGTGGCTGGGCATCCATTTGCTTTCTCCACAGATATTACTATTTCCAAAACATTGAAAAACTGGCAGAGCAGACGAGGCCAAGATGGCGATGATTTGTTTTGGTAAGTATAATTTATTGCATTACTTCATTTTCAGGTTTGTGTTTTACTCCGACAGGGCGTTCACAACAACGGATAAAAAACGCCCTCGCCTTAAACCTCCTTCCATACCAACAATATACAAATCAACGGCAAACGCTGAATAATCTGGGTTTGTCCATCTAGGGTTTTGGCCAGGGCATTGTATATAGATATTAATAGAACTATCGTGACGACGAAATTCATCCATCCCGCAATAAGCTCCACTACTCGTCATGAGTTCCAACATAAGCTAATAACATAAGGACCCGAAACCTCTGCTTTCATTTGACATTTGTCTACAAGCTGAAACACGCACACAAGTAACTCTTCCGTTCATCTTCAAATAGACACATTGATAAAAAACGCACCCAAAAATCCTTTCTGTTCATCTTCTTATAGGCACATAAACCGTGTTTTATTATCGCCAATAACCCATATGTACCCCGTTTATATGAGTGAATTGGGGAATCGAATCGAATCGAATTGAGATTTCGATTCAGGTATATGGCCTCGTGGGATCGGAAGATTGAATTAAAATGGAATCGAAGACACAATTTGAGTTTACAGAATAAACAACAAAAACATGCAACAGAAAAAAATACAAAGAAAACGGAAACCCACTGAATACAAAAAAACACTATTGGTGCACACACACACCAAGAATGAGATGTGAATTCGATTCTTCAATTCCTCGATTCAGGTATATAAGTACATTTTCAATTCGATTCAGCTCTTCTAGTGGGATCGGATCGAGTAATCCTATTTTAATCCGATTCAAGTATACAAAGACCTAAATCCTGATTCAATACCGATTCAATTCTCCATATGCATCAATAGTGTTTTTTTGTGTTCAGTGGGTTTCCGGTTTCCTTGTATTTTTTTCCGTTGCATGTTTTTGTTGTTTATTCTGTAAGCTCAAATTGTCACTTCGATTCCATTTTAATTCAATCTTCCGATCCCAAGAGGCCATACACCTAATATATACGTACATAGATGGAACCTGGGTATGTAAATATGTACATACCGTGAATGTCAAAAGTAAGTAACCATCCATCTGGTTTGTTGAATAATGTACAATATAAACAACAAATTAAAGAAAAATCGATTTCCAACAATATAAAACAAAATCTTTATTATAGCAGTAAATAAAAGTAAACATAAAAATTCAAAATAAATCGAATTTTCACTATAATAAAAAACTAAACATATTCCATATTTTACATGTCAAAAGTAAATAAACATCTGTTATTTCTTTAATAAATATATTCAAATAGTACTCCGTTTGGCTCTCTTTAGACTTTATAACTTCTTTAAGTCTACCTGGCATGGATAGAACAAAGTTATTTGTAATATCAGAACATATTTGGGACCATTCTTCAACTAAAGCCTTTTCAAATCTTCTTTGTTCTCTATAGTCTTTTACGAATTTGAGGGTCCAAATGATCTCATAAATGTTTATGGTGTTTAGGTCCGGCGATTGTGAGGATGATCGAGCTGTTTTGGAGTTCGATAAACCAAACATTCTTTAACGAGCCGCGAGGTATCCTTAGGATCATTGTCTTGTTGAAAGATACAATTGCTAAGCAAACCTAATTTGTCTACGCTCGGTTGCACGTTATTTTGTACGATGTTAAGATAGTCTTGCTTATTCATTGTTCTTTCAATGAAGATAAGATTTCCGACCCTAGATGCCGCCATACACCCCCACACCTTCACTGAAACACCACCGTGTTTCACTGTGTTTCTTACATTTTTTTCACTAAATTCTTTATTTAGCTTTTTAGCTTTTTTTAGTTTTCAAGAATTTTTTTCACTGAAATAAGTTTTTCCCGATTTTTGCGTCTCCAAAGAAATTTCATTTCTCATTGATAAAAAGTATTTTGCATTACTGTTAAGCTTTTAAAAACAACTGTAGCTTACAATCTGAAGTGATGTGAAGAGAAATATTTACCTACACTGCCATAACTATTAAGTTTTTTTTATATTTTATTAGTGACAAATGTTCTAGTTTTATTTTGAATTTTTATTTTTACTTACTGCTAATAAATAAAGCCTTTGTTTTATATAATTGAAATTCCATTTATGATTATTTTATTTTTATTAAATTGTATATTAATCAATCAATCATATGGGTGTTTGCTCAATTTCGACACTCACAGTACCTATATAATAAAATTGAAGAATGTAAGAGTAAGTGTCAGGTAGCTATATACACATACATAATCTTAGATGATTGGTGAAATATACATAATATTCATGGGATTTTTAAAGATATGTAAATTTAAATGTATGATAACCTACATGGCACCTATTATATAATATGTATGTATTCAGTAACGTAAATAGCAACAACATGACTGTATATAGGATATATTATTAATGTTAATGTGTAGATTGACCAAACAATAGTTTAATTTAAAAAAATGAATGATAAAATATATTTTTGTTTTCTTAAAAATGGACTGCAGTATTCTAATAACGCACACATATTGTTTTATCAAAATTTTTTTCTAACTTTTGTGTTACAACGGTTTTTTTTTTGTTTCGGCACAAAATTTTTGTTTAAGTACCTATTCAAGATAATGTCAAACAACTAATAAATACGAGGTTTGAAAAAATCAATTAAGTGTTTTTCGAAATATATTGAGTTAAACAAATTTGTTGAAACATTTTGGTTTACAATACTGTTTAAGTTTTTGGGAGCTTCTCCATAATAAAATTTAAAAAAAAATTAAATAAGCCGTGTTCCAGAAAATCGTGAACCATAATCATTTTTCCAAAAAAAAAAACACTATCAAAAAGTACCTTCCTTTTCCCTTCATTAATAGACTAATTTTTTCAAGATTTACCTATTTGGCATAGTAAAATGTACCGTTATTTTTGGTATCAAAAAATGCAAAAAAAACCTGTGGGCATATACCTATTACCAAAAGAACATACATATATTGAAAAAAATCTATGCACGCGTTTAGGCGGTGGAGTCACAGACAAACATATAGACGGAATTACTGGACCCAATTCATTCGTGTTCTCTATCATTGTAATGTAAAGTTTAATCAAAATCTCGAGTTAAATTTTTTTAGGTAGTATCTCGCAAGTAAAATGTTATACACATTCTTTTCAATTAATTTTTTTAATGTTAATAAGTACCTATACCTACCTTCATTGGTATCATATTAGAAAAACGTAAATTTATTGCTTTAATATGGTTATGTAAGTATAAATAATATTTCTACATTGGTAGAGTTTTATTTACCTCTTTAACTTTTACTCGAATACTGTTTCAACCTGAATTTAAATCACAAGCAATGTAGGTATTTAAATATCTTATTAAAGGTACCTACATAAGTACATACCTACCTATCTTCAATGCCACAGCAAAGACCAATCTAAACATCAAATTCAACAAACAGTGGTTAAAAAACAAATAGCACCAAAATACGCACAAATTAAACTAAACACAAAATCAATAGCCGCCAACAAAACACAAAAAATGGCGCAAACAATTCGCATAAAGGAAGAATTCAAATACTTATACAGCAGAAAACAAAATTAAATAACATATATAAATTACACCTACAACTATACAGCAAATTACATTACGTAACTGCAGAGATGTACACACATATAATTAACCAACACACACACAAAATAGCAAGAGAAATCACCAAAAAACAGCAAATAAAAATACGTAAACTTAACAAACAAAACCCAACAAAAACTCCAGAAAATAAACACATATTCTCTCCTTAATTAATAAATATCACAAACATAAAATTTACAGAGCCAGAAATAGAAACATTAAATAAAGGTCTCAAATTTAACATCCCCATAAATAACAAAAAATAACGCAAATAATTCGCAAAAAGAAATAAATCAAAAACTTATACAGCCAAAAAACAAAATTAAATAACATATATAAATTACACCTACAACTATACAACAAATTACATTACATAACTGCAGAGATGTACACACATATAATAAACCAACACAAACAAAAAATAACAAGAGAAATCACCAAAAAACAGCAAATAACATTTTTAGTTTATTAATCTTTCATCTTTACATCAAAATCTCTAGATATGCTTTTGAAAGCGTATAAAGTGCTTAAGGCAAATTTTGCCTTAGTTTAAAATTAAGGCCATCGTGCCACACCTTATCAAAAGCTTGCGACACGTCTAGGAAGACCACCGAACAAATTGTCTTTTCTTGAAGAGTTTTCTCAATGACGTCAGTGATCCTATGCACTTTTATCACACAAAAACAGTTTATTTAAATTCATAGTTAGGTAGGTATTTAAAATTGCTTGAATTACACTCATCACAACTTAATTACTTATCTGCGGCACCAATTAAACTGAATTTAATATTTTTTAAACTCAGAACAAACCGGCGGACAAATTTATTTTCAAACAAATTTATTTTCAAACAAATTTATTGCAGAAACGAAAAGTGCAGTAAATCAAGGTCAAAAACTGTTTTTCCTAACACAAAACGAATACACGGCAAGCATTTAATCCACACATTCATATATATATAATTATAATAATGCCAAAACCAAAACTAGATCGAACGGGATACAATTCTTCCAAAAATCTTTATAATTGCATATGTATGTATGTAGGTAGATTCTCCAATTTTAAATAAATGTTGGGAAAGAAAAATACACAAAAAAGTTATATTTTCTTTTCTCTTGCTTTAACTTTAGAAAATGTTAAAGCATATGCATTATTCTCCCTTTTTGTTTTCACTTAAAAAGGTATAATTTTTTCTCTTGGTTTAACTTTAGAAAATGTTAAAGCATAAGCATTCTACTCCCTCTTGGTTTTCAATTAGGCTATACATATTTTGCAAATGAGCCCAAGATAGTAATTCTTATAGATTCTAGCAGGTGACTCCCCGGACCTTCCTCTTCATGACAGTACTATAGAAATGTATATACAATGTACAACCCTTGTATATAAATTTCTATAGTAGTATCACGAAGTGGAACGCCCGGGGAGCCGCCTAGGCGGATATTACAAGAATATCTATCTCGGACACATTTGCAGACCGTGCAGGCTGGGGAAGAGCGATAATGTGAAAGATTGAGGAATAAAAAATAACATACTTTTTGCATTTTTCTTTCTTTATATTTATTTAAAATTGAAGAAACTACCTATGAAGTAGTAGGTTGTTATTTGTATTTGGATTTATTTTTGACCCAGTTTTGGTTTCGGTATTGCATTTATGTTTGCCATTGGTTCGTTTTCTGTTCAAAAAAAAATATTTTCATTGCCTTCAATTTCCAATTTTTGATGAAATAAATTTTCGCTCAATGATGGGTGTAGTTTGTAACTAATTCATTTTGTGACAGTTTTGTGTGTGGCAGTGTAGGTAAGTATAGGTGTGTACCTAGCTACCTACCATGTCGTCTGTACGTATCATGTAAAAACAAAACAAGACTTCGATTTGCAATTAATTTTGCCGTGTTGAGTGTATGTACCTTTTGAGTTGTGCGTGGTATGGTATTTATTTAGAAGTTTAATTAATACAAATTAAATTAGAAATTTAAATAAGAAAGGCGTATGCATGTACTCGTATGTAATTAAAACGTAGCTTACTATATTTAAAATCGGCTGTTTTTTTATTATACATACATATAACCTTTTGAAATTCATCTTTACTAATACCTATTGAGAACTTTTATAGCTATCATAAAATTCTGTAAGGCAAGTTATGCATTTGTCGAAAAAAAATGTTTTGAGATAACAATCAAACAGGACATTAGATGATAGCGAACACGAAAAAATATGGTCTAAAAATTCTGTACGTCTGTATGTCTGTATGTCTGTCCAGTCTGTCAGTCTGTCAGTCTGTCAGTCTGTCAGTCTGTCAGTCTGTCAGTCTGTCAGTCTGTCAGTCTGTCAGTCTGTCAGTCTGTCAGTCTGTCAGTCTGTCAGTCTGTCAGTCTGTCAGTCTGTCAGTCTGTCAGTCTGTCAGTCTGTCAGTCTGTCAGTCTGTCAGTCTGTCAGTCTGTCAGTCTGTCAGTCTGTCAGTCTGTCAGTCTGTCAGTCTGTCAGTCTGTCAGTCTGTCAGTCTGTCAGTCTGTCAGTCTGTCAGTCTGTCAGTCTGTCAGTCTGTCAGTCTGTCAGTCTGTCAGTCTGTCAGTCTGTCAGTCTGTCAGTCTGTCAGTCTGTCAGTCTGTCAGTCTGTCAGTCTGTCAGTCTGTCAGTCTGTCAGTCTGTCAGTCTGTCAGTCTGTCAGTCTGTCAGTCTGTCAGTCTGTCAGTCTGTCAGTCTGTCAGTCTGTCAGTCTGTCAGTCTGTCAGTCTGTCAGTCTGTCAGTCTGTCAGTCTGTCAGTCTGTCAGTCTGTCAGTCTGTCAGTCTGTCAGTCTGTCAGTCTGTCAGTCTGTCAGTCTGTCAGTCTGTCAGTCTGTCAGTCTGTCAGTCTGTCAGTCTGTCAGTCTGTCAGTCTGTCAGTCTGTCAGTCTGTCAGTCTGTCAGTCTGTCAGTCTGTCAGTCTGTCAGTCTGTCAGTCTGTCAGTCTGTCAGTCTGTCAGTCTGTCAGTCTGTCAGTCTGTCAGTCTGTCAGTCTGTCAGTCTGTCAGTCTGTCAGTCTGTCAGTCTGTCAGTCTGTCAGTCTGTCAGTCTGTCAGTCTGTCAGTCTGTCAGTCTGTCAGTCTGTCAGTCTGTCAGTCTGTCAGTCTGTCAGTCTGTCAGTCTGTCAGTCTGTCAGTCTGTCAGTCTGTCAGTCTGTCAGTCTGTCAGTCTGTCAGTCTGTCAGTCTGTCAGTCTGTCAGTCTGTCAGTCTGTCAGTCTGTCAGTCTGTCAGTCTGTCAGTCTGTCAGTCTGTCAGTCTGTCAGTCTGTCAGTCTGTCAGTCTGTCAGTCTGTCAGTCTGTCAGTCTGTCAGTCTGTCAGTCTGTCAGTCTGTCAGTCTGTCAGTCTGTCAGTCTGTCAGTCTGTCAGTCTGTCAGTCTGTCAGTCTGTCAGTCTGTCAGTCTGTCAGTCTGTCAGTCTGTCAGTCTGTCAGTCTGTCAGTCTGTCAGTCTGTCAGTCTGTCAGTCTGTCAGTCTGTCAGTCTGTCAGTCTGTCAGTCTGTCAGTCTGTCAGTCTGTCAGTCTGTCAGTCTGTCAGTCTGTCAGTCTGTCAGTCTGTCAGTCTGTCAGTCTGTCAGTCTGTCAGTCTGTCAGTCTGTCAGTCTGTCAGTCTGTCAGTCTGTCAGTCTGTCAGTCTGTCAGTCTGTCAGTCTGTCAGTCTGTCAGTCTGTCAGTCTGTCAGTCTGTCAGTCTGTCAGTCTGTCAGTCTGTCAGTCTGTCAGTCTGTCAGTCTGTCAGTCTGTCAGTCTGTCAGTCTGTCAGTCTGTCAGTCTGTCAGTCTGTCAGTCTGTCAGTCTGTCAGTCTGTCAGTCTGTCAGTCTGTCAGTCTGTCAGTCTGTCAGTCTGTCAGTCTGTCAGTCTGTCAGTCTGTCAGTCTGTCAGTCTGTCAGTCTGTCAGTCTGTCAGTCTGTCAGTCTGTCAGTCTGTCAGTCTGTCAGTCTGTCAGTCTGTCAGTCTGTCAGTCTGTCAGTCTGTCAGTCTGTCAGTCTGTCAGTCTGTCAGTCTGTCAGTCTGTCAGTCTGTCAGTCTGTCAGTCTGTCAGTCTGTCAGTCTGTCAGTCTGTCAGTCTGTCAGTCTGTCAGTCTGTCAGTCTGTCAGTCTGTCAGTCTGTCAGTCTGTCAGTCTGTCAGTCTGTCAGTCTGTCAGTCTGTCAGTCTGTCAGTCTGTCAGTCTGTCAGTCTGTCAGTCTGTCAGTCTGTCAGTCTGTCAGTCTGTCAGTCTGTCAGTCTGTCAGTCTGTCAGTCTGTCAGTCTGTCAGTCTGTCAGTCTGTCAGTCTGTCAGTCTGTCAGTCTGTCAGTCTGTCAGTCTGTCAGTCTGTCAGTCTGTCAGTCTGTCAGTCTGTCAGTCTGTCAGTCTGTCAGTCTGTCAGTCTGTCAGTCTGTCAGTCTGTCAGTCTGTCAGTCTGTCAGTCTGTCAGTCTGTCAGTCTGTCAGTCTGTCAGTCTGTCAGTCTGTCAGTCTGTCAGTCTGTCAGTCTGTCAGTCTGTCAGTCTGTCAGTCTGTCAGTCTGTCAGTCTGTCAGTCTGTCAGTCTGTCAGTCTGTCAGTCTGTCAGTCTGTCAGTCTGTCAGTCTGTCAGTCTGTCAGTCTGTCAGTCTGTCAGTCTGTCAGTCTGTCAGTCTGTCAGTCTGTCAGTCTGTCAGTCTGTCAGTCTGTCAGTCTGTCAGTCTGTCAGTCTGTCAGTCTGTCAGTCTGTCAGTCTGTCAGTCTGTCAGTCTGTCAGTCTGTCAGTCTGTCAGTCTGTCAGTCTGTCAGTCTGTCAGTCTGTCAGTCTGTCAGTCTGTCAGTCTGTCAGTCTGTCAGTCTGTCAGTCTGTCAGTCTGTCAGTCTGTCAGTCTGTCAGTCTGTCAGTCTGTCAGTCTGTCAGTCTGTCAGTCTGTCAGTCTGTCAGTCTGTCAGTCTGTCAGTCTGTCAGTCTGTCAGTCTGTCAGTCTGTCAGTCTGTCAGTCTGTCAGTCTGTCAGTCTGTCAGTCTGTCAGTCTGTCAGTCTGTCAGTCTGTCAGTCTGTCAGTCTGTCAGTCTGTCAGTCTGTCAGTCTGTCAGTCTGTCAGTCTGTCAGTCTGTCAGTCTGTCAGTCTGTCAGTCTGTCAGTCTGTCAGTCTGTCAGTCTGTCAGTCTGTCAGTCTGTCAGTCTGTCAGTCTGTCAGTCTGTCAGTCTGTCAGTCTGTCAGTCTGTCAGTCTGTCAGTCTGTCAGTCTGTCAGTCTGTCAGTCTGTCAGTCTGTCAGTCTGTCAGTCTGTCAGTCTGTCAGTCTGTCAGTCTGTCAGTCTGTCAGTCTGTCAGTCTGTCAGTCTGTCAGTCTGTCAGTCTGTCAGTCTGTCAGTCTGTCAGTCTGTCAGTCTGTCAGTCTGTCAGTCTGTCAGTCTGTCAGTCTGTCAGTCTGTCAGTCTGTCAGTCTGTCAGTCTGTCAGTCTGTCAGTCTGTCAGTCTGTCAGTCTGTCAGTCTGTCAGTCTGTCAGTCTGTCAGTCTGTCAGTCTGTCAGTCTGTCAGTCTGTCAGTCTGTCAGTCTGTCAGTCTGTCAGTCTGTCAGTCTGTCAGTCTGTCAGTCTGTCAGTCTGTCAGTCTGTCAGTCTGTCAGTCTGTCAGTCTGTCAGTCTGTCAGTCTGTCAGTCTGTCAGTCTGTCAGTCTGTCAGTCTGTCAGTCTGTCAGTCTGTCAGTCTGTCAGTCTGTCAGTCTGTCAGTCTGTCAGTCTGTCAGTCTGTCAGTCTGTCAGTCTGTCAGTCTGTCAGTCTGTCAGTCTGTCAGTCTGTCAGTCTGTCAGTCTGTCAGTCTGTCAGTCTGTCAGTCTGTCAGTCTGTCAGTCTGTCAGTCTGTCAGTCTGTCAGTCTGTCAGTCTGTCAGTCTGTCAGTCTGTCAGTCTGTCAGTCTGTCAGTCTGTCAGTCTGTCAGTCTGTCAGTCTGTCAGTCTGTCAGTCTGTCAGTCTGTCAGTCTGTCAGTCTGTCAGTCTGTCAGTCTGTCAGTCTGTCAGTCTGTCAGTCTGTCAGTCTGTCAGTCTGTCAGTCTGTCAGTCTGTCAGTCTGTCAGTCTGTCAGTCTGTCAGTCTGTCAGTCTGTCAGTCTGTCAGTCTGTCAGTCTGTCAGTCTGTCAGTCTGTCAGTCTGTCAGTCTGTCAGTCTGTCAGTCTGTCAGTCTGTCAGTCTGTCAGTCTGTCAGTCTGTCAGTCTGTCAGTCTGTCAGTCTGTCAGTCTGTCAGTCTGTCAGTCTGTCAGTCTGTCAGTCTGTCAGTCTGTCAGTCTGTCAGTCTGTCAGTCTGTCAGTCTGTCAGTCTGTCAGTCTGTCAGTCTGTCAGTCTGTCAGTCTGTCAGTCTGTCAGTCTGTCAGTCTGTCAGTCTGTCAGTCTGTCAGTCTGTCAGTCTGTCAGTCTGTCAGTCTGTCAGTCTGTCAGTCTGTCAGTCTGTCAGTCTGTCAGTCTGTCAGTCTGTCAGTCTGTCAGTCTGTCAGTCTGTCAGTCTGTCAGTCTGTCAGTCTGTCAGTCTGTCAGTCTGTCAGTCTGTCAGTCTGTCAGTCTGTCAGTCTGTCAGTCTGTCAGTCTGTCAGTCTGTCAGTCTGTCAGTCTGTCAGTCTGTCAGTCTGTCAGTCTGTCAGTCTGTCAGTCTGTCAGTCTGTCAGTCTGTCAGTCTGTCAGTCTGTCAGTCTGTCAGTCTGTCAGTCTGTCAGTCTGTCAGTCTGTCAGTCTGTCAGTCTGTCAGTCTGTCAGTCTGTCAGTCTGTCAGTCTGTCAGTCTGTCAGTCTGTCAGTCTGTCAGTCTGTCAGTCTGTCAGTCTGTCAGTCTGTCAGTCTGTCAGTCTGTCAGTCTGTCAGTCTGTCAGTCTGTCAGTCTGTCAGTCTGTCAGTCTGTCAGTCTGTCAGTCTGTCAGTCTGTCAGTCTGTCAGTCTGTCAGTCTGTCAGTCTGTCAGTCTGTCAGTCTGTCAGTCTGTCAGTCTGTCAGTCTGTCAGTCTGTCAGTCTGTCAGTCTGTCAGTCTGTCAGTCTGTCAGTCTGTCAGTCTGTCAGTCTGTCAGTCTGTCAGTCTGTCAGTCTGTCAGTCTGTCAGTCTGTCAGTCTGTCAGTCTGTCAGTCTGTCAGTCTGTCAGTCTGTCAGTCTGTCAGTCTGTCAGTCTGTCAGTCTGTCAGTCTGTCAGTCTGTCAGTCTGTCAGTCTGTCAGTCTGTCAGTCTGTCAGTCTGTCAGTCTGTCAGTCTGTCAGTCTGTCAGTCTGTCAGTCTGTCAGTCTGTCAGTCTGTCAGTCTGTCAGTCTGTCAGTCTGTCAGTCTGTCAGTCTGTCAGTCTGTCAGTCTGTCAGTCTGTCAGTCTGTCAGTCTGTCAGTCTGTCAGTCTGTCAGTCTGTCAGTCTGTCAGTCTGTCAGTCTGTCAGTCTGTCAGTCTGTCAGTCTGTCAGTCTGTCAGTCTGTCAGTCTGTCAGTCTGTCAGTCTGTCAGTCTGTCAGTCTGTCAGTCTGTCAGTCTGTCAGTCTGTCAGTCTGTCAGTCTGTCAGTCTGTCAGTCTGTCAGTCTGTCAGTCTGTCAGTCTGTCAGTCTGTCAGTCTGTCAGTCTGTCAGTCTGTCAGTCTGTCAGTCTGTCAGTCTGTCAGTCTGTCAGTCTGTCAGTCTGTCAGTCTGTCAGTCTGTCAGTCTGTCAGTCTGTCAGTCTGTCAGTCTGTCAGTCTGTCAGTCTGTCAGTCTGTCAGTCTGTCAGTCTGTCAGTCTGTCAGTCTGTCAGTCTGTCAGTCTGTCAGTCTGTCAGTCTGTCAGTCTGTCAGTCTGTCAGTCTGTCAGTCTGTCAGTCTGTCAGTCTGTCAGTCTGTCAGTCTGTCAGTCTGTCAGTCTGTCAGTCTGTCAGTCTGTCAGTCTGTCAGTCTGTCAGTCTGTCAGTCTGTCAGTCTGTCAGTCTGTCAGTCTGTCAGTCTGTCAGTC
Organism: Philhelius pedissequus; assembly: GCA_910595825.1. Lineage (NCBI taxonomy): Eukaryota > Metazoa > Arthropoda > Insecta > Diptera > Syrphidae > Philhelius > Philhelius pedissequus. The sequence continues at coordinate 111,696,550 of OU343160.1, forward strand.
TGTCAGTCTGTCAGTCTGTCAGTCTGTCAGTCTGTCAGTCTGTCAGTCTGTCAGTCTGTCAGTCTGTCAGTCTGTCAGTCTGTCAGTCTGTCAGTCTGTCAGTCTGTCAGTCTGTCAGTCTGTCAGTCTGTCAGTCTGTCAGTCTGTCAGTCTGTCAGTCTGTCAGTCTGTCAGTCTGTCAGTCTGTCAGTCTGTCAGTCTGTCAGTCTGTCAGTCTGTCAGTCTGTCAGTCTGTCAGTCTGTCAGTCTGTCAGTCTGTCAGTCTGTCAGTCTGTCAGTCTGTCAGTCTGTCAGTCTGTCAGTCTGTCAGTCTGTCAGTCTGTCAGTCTGTCAGTCTGTCAGTCTGTCAGTCTGTCAGTCTGTCAGTCTGTCAGTCTGTCAGTCTGTCAGTCTGTCAGTCTGTCAGTCTGTCAGTCTGTCAGTCTGTCAGTCTGTCAGTCTGTCAGTCTGTCAGTCTGTCAGTCTGTCAGTCTGTCAGTCTGTCAGTCTGTCAGTCTGTCAGTCTGTCAGTCTGTCAGTCTGTCAGTCTGTCAGTCTGTCAGTCTGTCAGTCTGTCAGTCTGTCAGTCTGTCAGTCTGTCAGTCTGTCAGTCTGTCAGTCTGTCAGTCTGTCAGTCTGTCAGTCTGTCAGTCTGTCAGTCTGTCAGTCTGTCAGTCTGTCAGTCTGTCAGTCTGTCAGTCTGTCAGTCTGTCAGTCTGTCAGTCTGTCAGTCTGTCAGTCTGTCAGTCTGTCAGTCTGTCAGTCTGTCAGTCTGTCAGTCTGTCAGTCTGTCAGTCTGTCAGTCTGTCAGTCTGTCAGTCTGTCAGTCTGTCAGTCTGTCAGTCTGTCAGTCTGTCAGTCTGTCAGTCTGTCAGTCTGTCAGTCTGTCAGTCTGTCAGTCTGTCAGTCTGTCAGTCTGTCAGTCTGTCAGTCTGTCAGTCTGTCAGTCTGTCAGTCTGTCAGTCTGTCAGTCTGTCAGTCTGTCAGTCTGTCAGTCTGTCAGTCTGTCAGTCTGTCAGTCTGTCAGTCTGTCAGTCTGTCAGTCTGTCAGTCTGTCAGTCTGTCAGTCTGTCAGTCTGTCAGTCTGTCAGTCTGTCAGTCTGTCAGTCTGTCAGTCTGTCAGTCTGTCAGTCTGTCAGTCTGTCAGTCTGTCAGTCTGTCAGTCTGTCAGTCTGTCAGTCTGTCAGTCTGTCAGTCTGTCAGTCTGTCAGTCTGTCAGTCTGTCAGTCTGTCAGTCTGTCAGTCTGTCAGTCTGTCAGTCTGTCAGTCTGTCAGTCTGTCAGTCTGTCAGTCTGTCAGTCTGTCAGTCTGTCAGTCTGTCAGTCTGTCAGTCTGTCAGTCTGTCAGTCTGTCAGTCTGTCAGTCTGTCAGTCTGTCAGTCTGTCAGTCTGTCAGTCTGTCAGTCTGTCAGTCTGTCAGTCTGTCAGTCTGTCAGTCTGTCAGTCTGTCAGTCTGTCAGTCTGTCAGTCTGTCAGTCTGTCAGTCTGTCAGTCTGTCAGTCTGTCAGTCTGTCAGTCTGTCAGTCTGTCAGTCTGTCAGTCTGTCAGTCTGTCAGTCTGTCAGTCTGTCAGTCTGTCAGTCTGTCAGTCTGTCAGTCTGTCAGTCTGTCAGTCTGTCAGTCTGTCAGTCTGTCAGTCTGTCAGTCTGTCAGTCTGTCAGTCTGTCAGTCTGTCAGTCTGTCAGTCTGTCAGTCTGTCAGTCTGTCAGTCTGTCAGTCTGTCAGTCTGTCAGTCTGTCAGTCTGTCAGTCTGTCAGTCTGTCAGTCTGTCAGTCTGTCAGTCTGTCAGTCTGTCAGTCTGTCAGTCTGTCAGTCTGTCAGTCTGTCAGTCTGTCAGTCTGTCAGTCTGTCAGTCTGTCAGTCTGTCAGTCTGTCAGTCTGTCAGTCTGTCAGTCTGTCAGTCTGTCAGTCTGTCAGTCTGTCAGTCTGTCAGTCTGTCAGTCTGTCAGTCTGTCAGTCTGTCAGTCTGTCAGTCTGTCAGTCTGTCAGTCTGTCAGTCTGTCAGTCTGTCAGTCTGTCAGTCTGTCAGTCTGTCAGTCTGTCAGTCTGTCAGTCTGTCAGTCTGTCAGTCTGTCAGTCTGTCAGTCTGTCAGTCTGTCAGTCTGTCAGTCTGTCAGTCTGTCAGTCTGTCAGTCTGTCAGTCTGTCAGTCTGTCAGTCTGTCAGTCTGTCAGTCTGTCAGTCTGTCAGTCTGTCAGTCTGTCAGTCTGTCAGTCTGTCAGTCTGTCAGTCTGTCAGTCTGTCAGTCTGTCAGTCTGTCAGTCTGTCAGTCTGTCAGTCTGTCAGTCTGTCAGTCTGTCAGTCTGTCAGTCTGTCAGTCTGTCAGTCTGTCAGTCTGTCAGTCTGTCAGTCTGTCAGTCTGTCAGTCTGTCAGTCTGTCAGTCTGTCAGTCTGTCAGTCTGTCAGTCTGTCAGTCTGTCAGTCTGTCAGTCTGTCAGTCTGTCAGTCTGTCAGTCTGTCAGTCTGTCAGTCTGTCAGTCTGTCAGTCTGTCAGTCTGTCAGTCTGTCAGTCTGTCAGTCTGTCAGTCTGTCAGTCTGTCAGTCTGTCAGTCTGTCAGTCTGTCAGTCTGTCAGTCTGTCAGTCTGTCAGTCTGTCAGTCTGTCAGTCTGTCAGTCTGTCAGTCTGTCAGTCTGTCAGTCTGTCAGTCTGTCAGTCTGTCAGTCTGTCAGTCTGTCAGTCTGTCAGTCTGTCAGTCTGTCAGTCTGTCAGTCTGTCAGTCTGTCAGTCTGTCAGTCTGTCAGTCTGTCAGTCTGTCAGTCTGTCAGTCTGTCAGTCTGTCAGTCTGTCAGTCTGTCAGTCTGTCAGTCTGTCAGTCTGTCAGTCTGTCAGTCTGTCAGTCTGTCAGTCTGTCAGTCTGTCAGTCTGTCAGTCTGTCAGTCTGTCAGTCTGTCAGTCTGTCAGTCTGTCAGTCTGTCAGTCTGTCAGTCTGTCAGTCTGTCAGTCTGTCAGTCTGTCAGTCTGTCAGTCTGTCAGTCTGTCAGTCTGTCAGTCTGTCAGTCTGTCAGTCTGTCAGTCTGTCAGTCTGTCAGTCTGTCAGTCTGTCAGTCTGTCAGTCTGTCAGTCTGTCAGTCTGTCAGTCTGTCAGTCTGTCAGTCTGTCAGTCTGTCAGTCTGTCAGTCTGTCAGTCTGTCAGTCTGTCAGTCTGTCAGTCTGTCAGTCTGTCAGTCTGTCAGTCTGTCAGTCTGTCAGTCTGTCAGTCTGTCAGTCTGTCAGTCTGTCAGTCTGTCAGTCTGTCAGTCTGTCAGTCTGTCAGTCTGTCAGTCTGTCAGTCTGTCAGTCTGTCAGTCTGTCAGTCTGTCAGTCTGTCAGTCTGTCAGTCTGTCAGTCTGTCAGTCTGTCAGTCTGTCAGTCTGTCAGTCTGTCAGTCTGTCAGTCTGTCAGTCTGTCAGTCTGTCAGTCTGTCAGTCTGTCAGTCTGTCAGTCTGTCAGTCTGTCAGTCTGTCAGTCTGTCAGTCTGTCAGTATGTCAGTCTGTCAGTGTCTGTCAGTCTGTCAGTCTGTCAGTCTGTCAGTATGTCAGTCTGTCAGTATGTCAGTCTGTCAGTCTGTCAGTCTGTCAGTCTGTCAGTCTGTCAGTCTGTCAGTCTGTCAGTCTGTCAGTCTGTCAGTCTGTCAGTCTGTCAGTCTGTCAGTCTGTCAGTCTGTCAGTCTGTCAGTCTGTCAGTCTGTCAGTCTGTCAGTCTGTCAGTCTGTCGCAGTTCCACATTAGCATGCTTAAAATTGGTCCCGCAATCACTATATATGTTTGCACATATAACTCTGCGAGATGTGAACCTCCGTAACACTGCTATAAAGGCTTGTGCCGTTAAATCTGAGACAGCCTAAAGATGAATTTCCTTTGTTGAAAGGCTAATAAAAATGGCAAAATTGAATTTCTTGGAATTCATACCTTTCCAAGCTTTCACCTCAACGGGTGCAACGTAATCCACACCGGTATAAGTGAAAGGCCGAAAAACATTCACGCTTGGTGCTGGGATACATCCCGTTAGAATTCTGCATTAATTGTTTGATTTCTGTAACATATAATGCATTTATTTAGCCACTTCTTCACGGTTCTCTTCATATTGAAAATCCAAAATTGGTTTTGTACATAGGCAATTGTTTGTTGTATTCCACCATGTAAGGTCTTCTCATGGGAGTCTTCAATGATGAGTGTTGAGAAATTGTGGTCTGGTTTCAGTACTTTTGATCAAAAGTGAGAGTGGCATTTTGAAGTCGGCCACCGAGTCAGTTCATTTATGACTTCAGGAAACATAAATGGTTGAACGTTTCTTATGGCTGTGCGTAACGCTATGCCAAGTTCTATGGGTGACAAAACTGACGTCATCCTGAAAAGTTCGTCCTTTCTAACGTTGTAGAGAATTCTGTTCACAATGGCTATAATTCTTAACGCCTTGATGAGTTTGGATTGTTTACAAATTACATCTAAAATGGCATTCGTATCTTCAATGTCGACATGAGTCTTGATTTCTCTCTTTTCTTCTTCGGTTTCTTATTGAGTGGGTTGTGTTGGTATTGTGAAATCCTATTCCTCTTGAAGAAGGTCTGGTCCATTCCACCATTGGGTATTGTTCTTCAATTTGGATGGCAAAACTCCACGGGATCACAAGATCCGCTGGGTTTTCCTTTGTAGGAATATGTCGCCACATACTAACATTCGTCAGTCTTTGGGTTTCGGTAACTGGATTGGCAATAAATGTGTTCCATTTCGATAGCAGTATAGCTAACCAACGTCCATGTAAATATTGGGATGTTTTTGAGTGGTAAGACTGATTATAATCGAGGAGCTTTGCCATTATAACGGCTCCACAAAGCTCCAATCTGGGTAAGGAAACCGTATTAACTGGAGCAACTTTTGTTTATAGATATGAGCAGATGGGTTTATATGCAGTTGTTGCTGTCCAGAACTCGAAGATAAACTACGGCTCCATATGCCATGGTAGACGCATCGCTAAATCCATGTAGTTCGTGCTGTTTGATGTTACCTTGGGTATTTATCCATCGTGAAAGGCTTATGTCCTCTAGGATTTCCAACTCTTCTTGAACAATTGTTGCTGTAATTCTACTGGAATGTTTTCATCCCATGAGAGACTTCCCAACCATGGGTGTTGAATGATGATCTTCGCTTTGATGATACAGGGTGCTATCCATCCTAGCCGATCAAAAAGACGAGCAATCGTTGAAAGTATCGTACGTTTAGTTATAATATTGTCGATGGCGATCTTTTGAAATTAGAAGGAATCAGTAGAAGGGACCCAACTGATTCCCAGAGTCTTTGTATGATCCAGAGGCCCAAAAGTTAATGAAATACCCATTTCTCGATCTTCTTCCGGTGTAGACCGAAGAAGTTCCTCGTCGTCGCTCATCCATTTACGAAGATGAAATTCAGGTCCTTCGCTGCCTATTAAAAGTGAACCATTTACTTTAATTCATTAATATTAAAGTTTTAGTATTAAAATGAAAGAGGGTGTGCCGACATTTTGTCGTATTTTTTTGAATTTATTAAAGAAAATTAATTTCAAAATAAAAACATTTTTATAAAAAGAACAATAAAATAATTTTCTATTAATAAATAAACATTAAAATAGTAAAATAAATCCCACGAAGACGTAAATTAGCAAAGAAATTACCAACAAAAGTGCATGGTGAAAAGTACATCATCAAAAGTGCATACAACCGAGCCGCCATCAAGTGAAGCAAGCAGCCCGTACCAGTACCTACGCTGTAAAGACAAAGGAAACGCTGTGAGTAAATTTTTGCTAATACTTTTTGTAAATTATATACATATTTTAAATAATTTAAAATCAAAATACAAATTAAATAAATAAAATGAATGCAACAAAGCTTGCGAAAAACGCCTGCACTCAAATTTCAAAAGATTTCGAAAATTTGCAAAGGCAGAAAGAGACAATCCTATTGCACCGGATCCAGTGCAACAGTTGACTCATCAAAAGCCACATGATGTACGGCTGCCGAATATCCATCCACCGACATTCACAGATGAATACCAAAATTGGCGTTCATTTCACGACCAGTTCGTTTCGTTGGTACATAATAATGCTTCATTGAATAAAATAGAAAAATTACATTATTTAAATCAAGTTGTAAGGAAGGTGCAGGCATCCTACTGGAACACATCAGTGTAGATGATGCCAGTTATGATAAAGCTTGGGAACTTTTAACCTCAAGGTACGATTTTAAAAGAATTCTCGTTAATAACAAACTCAAGTTATTTTACGAATTGCCTGTCGTCAAGGAAGAAAATTCTAAGGGCATTCGCGAGTTATTAGATAACTCGACAAAAATCTTACACGCCTTGAAGAACTTAGAATTACCTGTCCATCACTGGGCCGCAATTATTTTATTTTTGCTTTTAAACAAACTACCGCCCACGTTGCAATCAAAATGGGGAACAACTCTTGGCACAAAAAAAGATATACCTACATTCAAAGAGTTCTCTGACTTTTTGGAAACAAGGTTCCGAACTTTAGAGATGATGGACAAACAGCACCATACAAATATTACATCTACTCATAAAAAGCAATAAGAGAATGTTTTTCTTCTCAATGCTGAATCGACAGTGAATTTTGCATATAAAGTGTGCAATAAAGGTGCACATTCGTGCTCGAAATTTTTAAAAATGGATGTAAGTGCTATACAACGAGTTGTTAGACAATTTGGCAACTGTTTTAATTGCTTAGCCTAAAGTCACTGCACAAGCAATTGCCAAAGCAATAAGTCGTGACATTTTTGTCAGAGAAAACACAATTCACTACTACATTTTGCCAACACTTCAAATTTAACAACACAAATCAGCAGTCGCACTCTCATTTTAACACCTTTCCAAATAGATACAATCAACAATCATTCGCTCAAAGCTCTCAAGTACAATCAAACTCACTCATTCACACTCAAAACAATAATAATAAAAACTCATTCACTCACCTAAATTCAAATACAAAGAATACAAATCGCTCACAAACACACCATATAGCAACGGAATTTAATCCAAATGTACAACCATATATTATACCGTCAACATCTTCAAATTGTTTTCATCTAAATGAATTGAGAAATACACAAATTCTGCGATTGTAAAAGTTAAGTCAGCAAAAGGTGATTTTATAAAATGAAGAGCTTTGATTGATCCTGGATCACAAGCAACATTTATAACAGAAACCGCAGCTCAAGTATTAGGTCTGAAAAAACATACAACTTCCTTTGATGTTTCAGTCTTAGGACAAACCAAGAGCGGTTATTGTCAAAACTTTGTTGAATTGAACCTGGGATCAAATTATGCAGCTTTTGTTACGTCAACAAGAGGTTACATATACAAAACTCTGACAGGACGTCTACCAAACCAAGAAATAATTTCAACGAAATGGAAAAAAATGCAAGGCTTGAAATTAGCCGATCCTACGTTTCATCGACATTCAAACATCAATATTTTGTTAGGAAATGACATTTACTGCGAAATAATTCTAAATGAAGTAATTCCAGATAAGGATCAAATTGCTCCAATAGCTCAAAAAACGGAATTTGGTTGGATCATTTTGGGAAAGTTCCACTCGAAAATCGTCGTTCCATACAAGTTTACACACAAATCGTTAACATAGACACACAAATGCGAACATTTTGGGAAACTGAAGAATCTCCATATGGAAAAGCTGAAGCAGAAGAAGATGTTATGTGCGAATCGCACTTTCTACACAAAACCAAGAGGTTGCCGGAGGGCGCTTTGAAGTCTATTTACGCTTCAAAGAAAACCATCGCCCAGAATTAAAATCAACACAACAAACGGCGCTAAGGATGTTCTACAAACAAGAAAAGAAATTAATAAACAATCCAACACTACAGAAAGAATACAACAATTGCCTATCAGAATATCTTCAACTCAACCAAATGGAAGAAGAAACACAAATGAAGACAATATTTTCAACTCACCGTTTAAATACATCGTACCTCATCATGCCGTAATCAAGGATTCTAGCACAACAAATCTCCGTGTGGTCTTCAATGCCTCGTTCCGAACTTCGGGCGGAAGTTCGTTAAATGATCATCTGATAACTGGACCTAAAACGCAAACAGACATAATATCAATTGTTCTAAGGTGGAGAATACAGAAAATTACCTTCACGTCTGAAATTGAGAAAATGTTTAGGCAAATCCAGTTACATCCAGATGACGCATACTACCAGATGCTTTATTGGCGTGAAGATCCACCGACACAAGTAAAACTTTATAAGGTCAAAGTCCTGATGTTCGGTACTGCCCCAGCTCCTAACCTTGCGAATAGAACTTTGAAGAAACTCGCCTCTGATGAAGAATCGACATATCGACTAGCCGCCAAAATAATTCGTGAAGATATTTATATCGATGACTAAGTCTCAGGTGCAGATTCAGTAGAAGAAGCTGGAGAGAAGAACCATCAAATTTCAACGGTATTATCGTCTGCTGGATTTCATCTTCGTAAATGGATGAGCGACGATGAGGAACTTCTTCGGTCTATACCGGAAGAAGATCGAGAAAAGGGTATTTCATTAACTTTTGGGCTTCTGGATCATACAAAGACTCTGGGAATCAGTTGGTTCTCTTCTACTGATTCCTTCTCATTTCAAAAGATCGCCATCGACAATATTATATCTAAACGTACGATTCTACGATTGCTCGTCTTTTTGATCCACTTGGATGGATAGCACCCTGTATCATAAAAGCGAAGATCATCATGCAACACCTATGGTTGAGAGGTCTCTCATGGGATGAAATAATTCCAGTAGAATTACAGCAACAATGGTTCTCATTTCAAGACGAGTTGGACATCCTAGAGGTCATACGCCTTCCACGATAGATAAATACTCAAGGTAACATCAAACAGTACGAACTATATGGATTAAGCGGTGCGTCTACCATAGCATATGGAGAAGTAGATTATCTTCGAGTTCTAGACAGCAGCAACTGCATACAAACCCATCTGCTCATATCAAAAACAAAAGTTGCTCCAGTTAATACGGCTTCCTTACCAAGATTGGAGCATTGTGGAGCCATTATGTTGTCAAAGCTCCTCGATTACACCCGCTCAATTTTACCACTCAAAAACATCCGGCTTGAAGGACCAAAATATTTGTTGATGAAAATGATAATCAAATCTAAAAACTCGCTCTTAATAATGTTCCAAAAAAATCAAACTCAAAATAAAAACAGCTAAATATGGTGGTGGTAAAATATCCAGTGAAATATTTATTGATCTTTGCCCTCCATATAACCTTGTATGTTCGCTTTCACTGCGGTAGGTTTGGAAAATTCCCAGGGTGTGTAGTGCTAATTTGACATTGTGAATCCAGCCATGAAAAAAGCAAAATTCCAAAATGTAATGATGCAATTAATTGTAGCTTTTTAATCTAAAATTAGTTGTGGAAAGAAAAAAATTCCAATTTTTTTTTAATTAGCTTTGGAAAAAGCCCAGGTTGCGTAGAGCTATCTTGCGATTTTCCAAAATGTAATGATGCAATTAATTGTAGCTCTTTAATCTAAAATCAGTTGTGGAAAGAAAACAATTCCAAAAAATTTTTTTCATTAGCTTTGGAAAATTCGCAGGGTGTGTAGTGCTAACTTGACATTGTGAATTCAGCCATTAGAAAAGCTAAATACCAAAATTAAATGATCCAATTAATTGTAGCTTTTTAATCTAAAATTAGTTGTGGAAAGAACAAAATTGCATTTTTTTTAATTAGTTTTAAAAAATACCCAGGGTGTGTAGTGCTAACTTGAATTTATGAATTCAGCCACTAAAAAAGCAAACTTTCAAAATGTAATGATGCAATTGATTATAGCTTTTTAATCTAAAATTAGTTGTGGAAAGAAAAACATTCCAAAATTTTTTTTAATTAACTTTGGAAAATTCCCATGGTCAGTAGTGCTAAGTTGACATTGTAAATTCAGCCATTAAAAAAGCAAAAATTCCAAAATGTAATGATGCAATTGATTATAGCTTTTTAATCTAAAATTAGTTGTGGAAAGACAAAAATTCCAAATATTTAAAAAAAATACCCAGGGTGCGTAGTGTTAAATTGACATTGTGAACTCAGCCATTAAAAAAGCAAAATTTCAAAATGTAATGATGATTTTTTTGTTAATTAGCTTTGGCAAATTTCCACGGTGTGTAGTGCTAAATTTACATTTGTGAATTCAGCCATTAAAAAGCAAAATTCCAAATCTAATGATGCAATTAATTGAAGCTTTTTAATCTAAAGTTAGTTGTGGAGAGACAAAAATTCCAAAATTTGTTTTAATTAGCTTTGGAAAATTCCCAGGGTATGTAGTGCTAACTTGACATTGTGAATTCAGCCATTAAAAAAGCAAAATTCTAAAATGTAATGATGCAATTAATTGGAGCTTTTTAATCTGAAATTAGTTGTGGAAAGAAAAAAATTACAAATTTTTTTTTATTAGTTTGAAGAAATTATGATGCAATAATTGAAGCTTTTTAATCTTAAATTAGGGTGTGTAGTGCTAACTTGACATGTGAATTCAGCCATTAAGAAAGCAAAAATTCCACAATGTAATGATGCAATTCATTGTAGCATTTTTATCTAAGATTAGTTGTGGAAAGACAAAAATTCCAAAAATTTAAAAAAAATACCCAGGGTGCGTAGTGTTAAATTGACATTGTGAATTCAGCCATTAAAAAAGCAAAATTTCAAAATGTAATGATGCAATTAATTGTAGATTTAAATCTTAAATTAGTTGTGGAAAGAAAAAAATTCCAAGTTTTTTTGTTAATTAGCTTTGGAAAATTTCTAAGGTGTGTAGTGCTAAATTTATATTTGTGAATTCAGCCATTAAAAAGCAAACTTCCAGATCTAATGATGCAATTAATTGAAGCTTTTTAATCTAAAGTTAGTTGTGGAGAGACAAAAATTCCAAAATTTGTTTTAATTAGCTTTAAAAAATACCCATGGTGTGTAGTGCTAATTTGACATGGTGAATTCAGCCATTAAAAAGGCAAAATTCCACAATGTAATGATGCAATTAAGTGTAGCTTTTTAATCTAAAATTAGTTGTGGAAAGAAAAAAATTCCAAATTTTTATTTTATTTAGCTTTAAAAAATACCCAGGGTGTGTAGTGCTAACTTGACATTGTGAATTCAGCCATTAAAAAAGCAAAACTCAAAGATCTAATGATGTAATTAATTGTAGCTTTTTAATACAAAATTAGTTGTGGAAAGAAAAAAATTCCGAAATTCTTAATCTAAAATTAGTTGTGGAAAGAAAACAGTTCCAAAAAATTTTTTTAATTAGCTTTGGAAAATTCCCAGGGTATGTAGTGCTAACTTGATATTGTGAATTCAGCCATTAAAACAGCAAATTTCCAAACTGTTATGATGCAATTAATTGAATCTTTTTAATCTAAAATTAGTTGTGGAAAGAAAAAAATTCCAATTGTTTTTTTAATTAGCTTTAAAAAATTCCCAGGATGCGTAGTGCTAATTTGCCATTGGTAATTCAGCCATCAAAAAAGCAGAATTCCAAAATGTAATGATGCAGTTAATTGTAGCTCTTTAATCTAAAATCAGTTGTGGAAAGAAAACAATTCCAAAAAAAAATTTTAATTAGCTTTGGAAAATTCCCAATTGACATTGTGAATGCAGCCATCAAAAAATCAAAATTCCAAAATGTAATGATGCAATTAAGGGTAGCTCTTTAATCTAAAATCAGACGTGGAAACAATTAAATTAATAAAAATTTTTTTAATTAGCTTTGGAAAATTCCCAGGGTGTGTAGTGCTAACTTGACATTGTGAATTCAGCCAGTAAAAAAGCTAAATTCCAAAACTAAATGATGCAATTAATTGTAGCTTTTTAATCTAAAATTATTTGTGGAAAGAAAAAAATTCCATTTTAATTAGATTTAAAAAATGCCTAGGGTGAGTAGTGCTAATTTGACATTGTGAATTCAGCCATTAAGAAAGGAAAATTAATAAATGTAATGATGCACTTAATTGTAGCTTTTTAATCTAAAATTAGTTGTGGGAAGAAAAAAATTCCAAATATTTTTTTGTAATTAGCTTTACAAAATACCCAGGGTGTTTAGTGCTAATTTGACATTGTGAAATCAGCCATTAAAAATGCAAAATCCAAAAATGTAATGATGCAATTAATTGTAGCTTTTCAATCTAAAATTTATTGTGAAAAGAAAAAAATTCAAAAATTTTTTTTTAATTAACTTTGGAAAATTGCCATGGTGTGTAGTGCTAATTTGACATTGTGAATAAAGCCATCAAAAAAGCAAAATTCCAAAATGTAATGATGCAATTAATTGTAGCTTTTTAATATAAGATAAGTTGTGGAAAGAAAAAATTCCAAAAATTTGTTTTTAATTAGCTTTAAAAAATTCCCCGGGTGTGTAGTGCTAACTTCACATTGTGAATTCAGCCATGAAAAAAGCAAAATTGTAAAATGTTATGATGCAATTAATTGTAACTTTTTAATCTAAAATGAATTGTGTAAAGAAAACAATTTCAAAAAATTTGTTTTAATTACCTTTGGAAAATTCTCAGTGTGCGTATTGCTAACTTGACATTGTGAATTCATCCATTAAAACAGCAAAATTCCAAACTGTTATGATGCAATTAATTGAACCTTTTTAATCTAATATTAGTTGTGGAAAGAAAAAAATTCCAATTTTTTTTTTAATTAGCTTTAAAAAATTCCCAGGGTGTGTAGTGCTAATTTGACATTGTGAATTCAGCCATCAAAAAAGCAGAATTCCAAAATGTAATGATGCAATTAATTGTAGCTCTTTAATCTAAAATCAGTTGTGGAAAGAAAACAATTCCACATTTTTTTTTTAATTAGCTTTGGAAAATTCCCAGAGTGTGTAGTGCTAACTTGACATTGTGAATTCAGCCATTAAAAAAGCTAAATTCCAAAATTAAATGATGCAATTAATTGTAGCTTTTTAATCTAAAATTACTTGTGGAAAGAAAAAAATTCCATTTTGTTTAATTACTGCTAACTTGACATTGTGAATTCAGCCATTAAAAAAGCAAAATTCTAAAATGTAATGATGCAATTAATTGTACCTTTTTAATCTAAAATTAGTCGTGGAAGCAAAAAAATTAAATTTTTTTTTAATTAGTTTTAAAAAATACCCAGGGTGTGTAGTGCTTACTTGAAATTGTGAATTCAGCCATTAAAAAAGCAAAATTCCAAAATGTAATGATGCAATTAATTGTAGCTTTTTAATCTAAAATTAGTTGTGGAAAGAAATAAATTCCAAATTTTTTTTAATTACGTTTGGAAAATTCTCAGTGTGCGTAGTTCTAACTTGATATTGTGAATTCAGCCATTAAAACAGCAAAATTCCAAACTGTTATGATGCAATTAATTGAACCTTTTTAATCTAAAATTTGTTGTGGAAAGAAAAAAATTCCATTTTTTTTATTAGCTTTAAAAAGTTCCCAGGTTGTGTAGTGCTAATTTGACATTGGGAATTCAGCCATCAAAAAAGCAAAATTCCAAAATGTAATGATGCAATTAATTGTAGCTCTTTAATCTAAAATCAGTTGTGGAAAGAAAATAATTCCAAAAATTTTTTTTCATTAGCTTTGGAAAATTCGCAGGGTGTGTAGTGCTTACTTGAATTTATAAATTCAGCCACTAAAAAAGCAAACTTTCAAAATGTAATGATGCAATGGATTATAGCTTTTCAATCTAAAATTAGTTGTGGAAGGAAAAAAATTCCAAAATTCTTAATCTAAAATTAGTTGTGGAAAGATAAAAATTCCAATAATTTTTTTTAATAGCTTTGGAAAATTCCCAGGGAGTGTAGTGCTAACTTGACATTCTGAATTCAGCCATTAAAAAAGCAAAATTCCAAAATATTATGATGAAATTAATTGTAGCTTTTTAATCTAAAATTAGTTGTGGAAAGAAAAACATTCCAAAAATTTTTTTTAATTAACTTTGGAAAATTCCCATGGTCAGTAGTGCTAAGTTGACATTGTAAATTCAGCCATTAAAAAAGCAAAAATTCCAAAATGTAATGATGCAATTAATTGTAGCATTTTTATCTAAAATTAGTTGTGGAAAGACAAAAATTCCAAATATTTTAAAAAAATACCCAGGGTGCGTAGTGTTAAATTGACATTGTGAATTCAGCCATTAAAAAAGCAAAATTTCAAAATGTAATGATGAAATTAATTGTAGATTTAAATCTTAAATTAGTTGTGGAAAGAAAAAAATTCCATGTTTTTTTGTTAATTAGCTTTGGCAAATTTCCATGGTGTGTAGTGCTAAATTTACATTTGTGAATTCAGCCATTAAAAAGCAAAATTCCAAATCTAATGATGAAATTAATTGAAGCTTTTTAATCTAAAGTTAGTTGTGGAGAGACAAAAATTCCAAAATTTGTTTTAATTAGCTTTGGAAAATTCCCAGGGTATGTAGTGCTAACTTGACATTGTGAATTCAGCCATTAAAAAAGCAAAATTCTAAAATGTAATGATGCAATTAATTGGAGCTTTTTAATCTGAAATTGGTTGTGGAAAGAAAAAAATTACAAATTTTTTTTTTATTAGTTTGAAGAAATTATGATGCAATAATTGAAGCTTTTTAATGTAAAATTAGGGTGTGTAGTGCTAACTTGACATGTGAATTTAGCCATTAAGAAAGCAAAAATTCCACAATGTAATGATGCAATTCATTGTAGCATTTTTATCTAAAATTAGTTGTGGAAAGACAAAAATTCCAAAAATTAAAAAAAAATACCCAGGGTGCGTAGTGTTAAATTGACATTGTGAATTCAGCCATTAAAAAAGCAAAATTTCAAAATGTAATGATGCAATTAATTGTAGATTTAAATCTTAAATTAGTTGTGGAAAGAAAAAAATTCCAAGTTTTTTTGTTAATTAGCTTTGGAAAATTTCTAAGGTGTGTAGTAGTTATATTTGTGATTTCAGCCATTAAAAAGCAAAATTCCAAATCTAATGATGCAATTAATTGAAGCTTTTTAATCTAAAGTTAGTTGTGGAGAGACAAAAATTCCAAAATTTGTTTTAATTAGCTTTAAAAAATACCCATGGTGTGTAGTGCTAATTTGACATGGTGAATTCAGCCATTAAAAAGGCAAAATTCCAAAATGTAATGATGCAATTAAGTGTAGCTTTTTAATCTAAAATTAGTTGTGGAAAGAAAAAAATTCCAAAAAAAAAATTTAATTAGCTTTGGAAAATTCCCAATTGACATTGTGAATGCAGACATCAAAAAATCAAAATTCCAAAATGTAATGATGCAATTAATGGTAGCTCTTTAATCTAAAATCAGACGTGGAAAGAAAACAATTAAATTAATTATTTTTTTTTTAATTAGCTTTGGAAAATTCCCAGGGTGTGTAGTGCTAACTTGACATTGTGAATTCAGCCAGTAAAAAAGCTAAATTCCAAAACTAAATGATGCAATTAATTGTAGCTTTTTAATCTAAAATTATTTGTGGAAAGAAAAAAATTCCATTTTAATTAGATTTAAAAAATGCCTAGGGTGAGTAGTGCTAACTTGACATTGTGAATTCAGCCATTAAGAAAGGAAAATTAATAAATGTAATGATGCACTTAATTGTAGCTTTTTAATCTAAAATTAGTTGTGGGAAGAAAAAAATTCCAAATATTTTTTTGTAATTAGCTTTACAAAATACCCAGGGTGTTTAGTGCTAATTTGACATTGTGAAATCAGCCATTAAAAATGCAAAATCCAAAAATGTAATGATGCAATTAATTGTAGCTTTTCAATCTAAAATTTATGGTGGAAAGAAAAAAATTCAAAATTTTTTTTTTAATTAACTTTGGAAAATTGCCATGGTGTGTAGTGCTAATTTGACATTCTGAATACAGCCATCAAAAAAGCAAAATTCCAAAATGTAATGATGCAATTAATTGTAGCTTTTTAATATAAGATAAGTTGTGGAAAGAAAAAATTCCAAAAATTTGTTTTTAATTAGCTTTAAAAAATTCCCCGGGTGTGTAGTGCTAACTTGACATTGTGAATTCAGCCATGAAAAAAGCAAAATTGTAAAATGTTATGATGCAATTAATTGTAACTTTTTAATCTAAAATGAATTGTGTAAAGAAAACAATTCCAAAAAAATTTATTTTAATTACCTTTGGAAAATTCTCAGTGTGCGTATTGCTAACTTGACATTGTGAATTCATCCATTAAAACAGCAAAATTCTAAACTGTTATGATGCAATTAATTGAACCTTTTTAATCTAAAATTAGTTGTGGAAAGAAAAAAAATTCCAATTTTTTTTTAATTAGCTTTAAAAAATTCCCAGGGTGTGTAGTGCTAATTTGACATTGTGAATTCAGCCATCAAAAAAGTAGAATTCCAAAATGTAATGATGCAATTAATTGTAGCTCTTTAATCTAAAATCAGTTGTGGAAAGAAAACAATTCCAAATTTTTTTTTTAATTAGCTTTGGAAAATTCCCAGAGTGTGTAGTGCTAATTTGACATTGTGAATTCAGCCATTAAAAAAGCTAAATTCCAAAATTAAATGATGCAATTAATTGTAGCTTTTTAATGTAAAATTATTTGTGGAAAGAAAAAAATTCCATTTTGTTTAATTAGCTTTAAAAAATACCCAGGGTGTGTACTGCTAACTTGACATTGTGAATTCAGCCATTAAAAAAGCAAAATTCTAAAATGTAATGATGCAATTAATTGTACCTTTTTAATCTAAAATTAGTCGTGGAAGCAAAAAAATTAAATTTTTTTTTAATTAGTTTTAAAAAATACCCAGGGTGTGTAGCGCTTACTTGAAATTGTGAATTCAGCCATTAAAAAAGCAAAATTCCAAAATGTAATGATGCAATTAATTGTAGCTTTTTAATCTAAAATTAGTTGTGGAAAGAAATAAATTCCAAATTTTTTTTAATTACGTTTGGAAAATTCTCAGTGTGCGTAGTTCTAACTTGATATTGTGAATTCAGCCATTAAAACAGCAAAATTCCAAACTGTTATGATGCAATTAATTGAACCTTTTTAATCTAAAATTTGTTGTGGAAAGAAAAAAATTCCATTTTTTTTATTAGCTTTAAAAAGTTCCCAGGTTGTGTAGTGCTAATTTGACATTGGGAATTCAGCCATCAAAAAAGCAAAATTCCAAAATGTAATGATGCAATTAATTGTAGCTCTTTAATCTAAAATCAGTTGTGGAAAGAAAACAATTCCAAAAATTTTTTTTCATTAGCTTTGGAAAATTCGCAGGGTGTGTAGTGCTTACTTGAATTTATAAATTCAGCCACTAAAAAAGCAAACTTTCAAAATGTAATGATGCAATGGATTATAGCTTTTCAATCTAAAATTAGTTGTGGAAGGAAAAAAATTCCAAAATTCTTAATCTAAAATTAGTTGTGGAAAGATAAAAATTCCAATAATTTTTTTTAATAGCTTTGGAAAATTCCCAGGGAGTGTAGTGCTAACTTGACATTCTGAATTCAGCCATTAAAAAAGCAAAATTCCAAAATATTATGATGAAATTAATTGTAGCTTTTTAATCTAAAATTAGTTGTGGAAAGAAAAACATTCCAAAAATTTTTTTTAATTAACTTTGGAAAATTCCCATGGTCAGTAGTGCTAAGTTGACATTGTAAATTCAGCCATTAAAAAAGCAAAAATTCCAAAATGTAATGATGCAATTAATTGTAGCATTTTTATCTAAAATTAGTTGTGGAAAGACAAAAATTCCAAATATTTTAAAAAAATACCCAGGGTGCGTAGTGTTAAATTGACATTGTGAATTCAGCCATTAAAAAAGCAAAATTTCAAAATGTAATGATGAAATTAATTGTAGATTTAAATCTTAAATTAGTTGTGGAAAGAAAAAAATTCCATATTTTTTTGTTAATTAGCTTTGGCAAATTTCCATGGTGTGTAGTGCTAAATTTACATTTGTGAATTCAGCCATTAAAAAAGCAAAATTTCAAAATGTAATGATGAAATTAATTGTAGATTTAAATCTTAAATTAGTTGTGGAGAGACAAAAATTCCAAAATTTGTTTTAATTAGCTTTGGAAAATTCCCAGGGTATGTAGTGCTAACTTGACATTGTGAATTCAGCCATTAAAAAAGCAAAATTCTAAAATGTAATGATGCAATTAATTGGAGCTTTTTAATCTGAAATTGGTTGTGGAAAGAAAAAAATTACAAATTTTTTTTTTATTAGTTTGAAGAAATTATGATGCAATAATTGAAGCTTTTTAATCTAAAATTAGGGTGTGTAGTGCTAACTTGACATGTGAATTTAGCCATTAAGAAAGCAAAAATTCCACAATGTAATGATGCAATTCATTGTAGCATTTTTATCTAAAATTAGTTGTTAAAAGACAAAAATTCCAAAAATTAAAAAAAAATACCCAGGGTGCGTAGTGTTAAATTGACATTGTGAATTCAGCCATTAAAAAAGCAAAATTTCAAAATGTAATGATGCAATTAATTGTAGATTTAAATCTTAAATTAGTTGTGGAAAGAAAAAAATTCCAAGTTTTTTTGTTAATTAGCTTTGGAAAATTTCTAAGGTGTGTAGTAGTTATATTTGTGATTTCAGCCATTAAAAAGCAAAATTCCAAATCTAATGATGCAATTAATTGAAGCTTTTTAATCTAAAGTTAGTTGTGGAGAGACAAAAATTCCAAAATTTGTTTTAATTAGCTTTAAAAAATACCCATGGTGTGTAGTGCTAATTTGACATGGTGAATTCAGCCATTAAAAAGGCAAAATTCCAAAATGTAATGATGCAATTAAGTGTAGCTTTTTAATCTAAAATTAGTTGTGGAAAGAAAAAAATTCCAAAAAAAAAATTTAATTAGCTTTGGAAAATTCCCAATTGACATTGTGAATGCAGACATCAAAAAATCAAAATTCCAAAATGTAATGATGCAATTAATGGTAGCTCTTTAATCTAAAATCAGACGTGGAAAGAAAACAATTAAATTAATTAATTTTTTTTTAATTAGCTTTGGAAAATTCCCAGGGTGTGTAGTGCTAACTTGACATTGTGAATTCAGCCAGTAAAAAAGCTAAATTCCAAAACTAAATGATGCAATTAATTGTAGCTTTTTAATCTAAAATTATTTGTGGAAAGAAAAAAATTCCATTTTAATTAGATTTAAAAAATGCCTAGGGTGAGTAGTGCTAACTTGACATTGTGAATTCAGCCATTAAGAAAGGAAAATTAATAAATGTAATGATGCACTTAATTGTAGCTTTTTAATCTAAAATTAGTTGTGGGAAGAAAAAAATTCCAAATATTTTTTTGTAATTAGCTTTACAAAATACCCAGGGTGTTTAGTGCTAATTTGACATTGTGAAATCAGCCATTAAAAATGCAAAATCCAAAAATTTAATGATGCAATTAATTGTAGTTTTTCAATCTAAAATTTATGGTGGAAAGAAAAAAATTCAAAATTTTTTTTTTAATTAACTTTGGAAAATTGCCATGGTGTGTAGTGCTAATTTGACATTGTGAATACAGCCATCAAAAAAGCAAAATTCCAAAATGTAATGATGCAATTAATTGTAGCTTTTTAATATAAGATAAGTTGTGGAAAGAAAAAATTCCAAAAATTTGTTTTTAATTAGCTTTAAAAAATTCCCCGGGTGTGTAGTGCTAACTTGACATTGTGAATTCAGCCATGAAAAAAGCAAAATTGTAAAATGTTATGATGCAATTAATTGTAACTTTTTAATCTAAAATGAATTGTGTAAAGAAAACAATTCCAAAAAAATTTATTTTAATTACCTTTGGAAAATTCTCAGTGTGCGTATTGCTAACTTGACATTGTGAATTCATCCATTAAAACAGCAAAATTCTAAACTGTTATGGTGCAATTAATTGAACCTTTTTAATCTAAAATTAGTTGTGGAAAGAAAAAAAATTCCAATTTTTTTTTAATTAGCTTTAAAAAATTCCCAGGGTGTGTAGCGCTAATTTGACATTGTGAATTCAGCCATCAAAAAAGTAGAATTCCAAAATGTAATGATGCAATTAATTGTAGCTCTTTATTCTAAAATCAGTTGTGGAAAGAAAACAATTCCAAATTTTTTTTTTAATTAGCTTTGGAAAATTCCCAGAGTGTGTAGTGCTAACTTGACATTGTGAATTCAGCCATTAAAAAAGCTAAATTCCAAAATTAAATGATGCAATTAATTGTAGCTTTTTAATGTAAAATTATTTGTGGAAAGAAAAAAATTCCATTTTGTTTAATTAGCTTTAAAAAATACCCAGGGTGTGTAGTGGTAACTTGACATTGTGAATTCAGCCACTAAAAAAGCAAACTTTCAAAATGTAATGATGCAATTGATTATAGCTTTTTAATCTAAAATTAGTTGTGGAAAGAAAACAATTCCAAAAAAATTTTTTAATTAGCTTTGGAAAATTCCCAGGATGTGTAGTGCTAACTTGACATTCTGAATTCAGTCATTAAAAAAGCAAAATTCCAAAATGTATTGATGAAATTAATTGTAGCTTTTAAATCTAAAATTAGTTGTGGAAAAAAAACATTCCAAAAATTTTTTTTAATCAACTTTGGAAAATTCCTTTGGTGTATAGTGCTAACTTCACATTGTGAATTCAGCCATTAAAAAAGCAAAATTCCAAAATGTAATTATGCAATTAATTGTAGCTTTTTAATCTAAAATTAGTTGTGGAAAGAAAAAAATTCCGAATTTTTTTTTAATTAGATTTAAAAAATGCTTTGGAAAATTCCCAGGGTGTGTAGTGCTAACTTGACATTGTGAATTCAACCATTAAAAAAGCTAAATTCCAAAATTAAATAATGCAATTAATTGTAGCTTTTAAATCTGAAATTAGTTGTGGAAAGAAAAAAATTCCATTTTTTTAATTAGCTTTAAAAAATACCCAGGGTGTGTAGTGCTAAATTGACATTGTGAATTCAGCCATTAAAAAAGAAAATTCCAAAATGTAGTGATGCAATTAATTGTAGCTTTTTAATCTAAAATCATTTGTGGAAAGAAAAAAATTCCAAATTTTTTTAAATTAGCTTTAGAAAATTCTCAGTGGGCGTAGTGCTAACATAACATTGTGAATTCAGCCATTAAAAAGGCAAAATTACAAAATGTTATGATGCAATTAATTGTACCTTTTTAATCTAAAATTAGTTGTGGAAACAAAAAAATTCCGAAATTTTTTTTAATTAGATTTAAAAAATGCCTACGGTGTGTAGTGCTAACTTGACATTGTGAATTCAGCCATTAAGAAACGAAATTTAATAAATGTAATGATCCACTTAATTGTAGCTTTTTAATCCAAAATTAGTTTTGGAAAGAAAAAAATTCGAAATTTTTTGTTTTAATTAGCTTTAAAATATACCCAGGGTGTGTAGTGCTAACTTGACATTGTGAATTCAGCCATTAAAAAAGCAAAATTCCAAAATGTAATGATGCAGTTAATTGTAGATTTTCAATCTAAAATTAGTTGTGGAAACAAAAAAATTCCATTTTTTTTAATTAGCTATGGAAAATTCCCCGGGTGTGTAGTGCTAATTTGACATTGTGAATTCAGCCATTATAAAAGCAAAATTCCAAAATGTAATGATGCAATTAATTGTAGCTTTTTAATCTAAAATTAGTTGTCTAAAGAAAAAAGGCTAATTTTCAAGCATTTGATTATAGCTTCTTAATCTAAAATTAGTTGTGGAAAGAAAAAAATTCCAAAATTCTTAATCTTAAATAAGTTGTGGAAAGAAAACAATTCCAAAAAAAAATTTTAATTAGCTTTGGAAAATTCCCAATTGACATTGTGAATTCAGCCATCAAAAAATCAAAATTCCAAAATGTAATGATGAAATTAATGGTAGCTAAAAAGCTAAATTCCAAAATCAAATGATTCAATTAATTGTAGCTTTTTAATCTAAAATTATTTGTGGAAAGAAAAAAATTCCATTTTTTTTAATTAGATTTAAAAAATGCCTAGGGTGAGTAGTGCTAACTTGACATTGTGAATTCATCCATTAAGAAAGTAAAATTAATAAATGTAATGATGCACTTAATTTTAGCTTTTTAATCTAAAATTAGTTGTGGGAAGAAAAAAATTCCAAATATTTTTTAGTAATTAGCTTTACAAAATACCCAGGGTATGTAGTGCTAATTTGACATTGTGAATTCAGCCATTAAAAATGCAAAATCCAAAAATGTAATGATGCAATTAATTGTAGCTTTTCAATCTAAAATTTATGGTGGAAAGAAAAAACTTAAAATTTTTTTTTAATTAACTTTGGAAAATTGCCATGGTGTGTAGTGCTAATTTGACATTGTGAATACAGCCATCAAAAAAGCAAAATTCCAAAATGTAATGATGCAATTAATTGTAGCTTTTTAATATAAGATTAGTTGTGGAAAGAAAAAACTCCAAAAATTTGTTTTTAATTAGCCTTAAAAAATTCCCCGGGTGTGTAGTGCTAACTTGACATTGTGAATTCAGTCATGAAAAAAGCAAAATTGTAAAATGTTATGATGCAATTAATTGTAACTTTTTAATCTAAAATGAGTTGTGGAAAGGAAACAATTCCAAAAAAAATTGTTTTAATTACCTTTGGAAAATTCTCAGTGTGCGTAGTGCTAACTTGACATTGTGAATTCATCCATTAAAACAGCAAAATTCCAAACTGTTATGATGCAATTAATTGAATATTTTTAATCTAAAATTAGTTGTGGAAAGAAAAATATTTTTCCTTAATTAGCTTTAAAAAAATCCCAGGGTGTGTAGTGCTAATTTGACATTGTGAATTCAGCCATCAAAAAAGCAAAATTCCAAAATGTAATGATGCAATTAATTGTAGCTCCTTAATCTAAAATCAGTTGTGGAAAGAAAACAATTCCAATTTTTTGTTTAATTAGCTTTGGAAAATTCCCAGTGTGTGTAGAGCTAACTTGACATTGTGTTGTGAATTCAGCCATTAAAAAAGCTAAATTCCAAAATTAAATGATGCAACTAATTGTAGCTTTTTAATCTAAAATTATTTGTGGAAAGAAAAAAATTCCATTTTTTTTAATTAGCTTTAAAAAATACCCAGGGTGTGTAGTGCTAACTTGACATTGTGAATTCAGCCACTAAACAAGCAAACTTTCAAAATATAATGATGCAATTGATTATAGCTTTTTAATCTTAAATTAGTTGTGGAAAGAAAAACAAATTCAAAATTCTTAATCTAAAATTAGTTGTGGAAAGAAAACAGTTCCAAAAAATTTTTTTAATTAGCTTTGGAAAATTCCCAGGGTGTATAGTGCCAATTTGACATTCTGAAATCAGCCATTAAAAAAGCAAAGTTCCAAAATGTATTGATGAACTTAATTGTAGCTTTTTAGTCTAAAATTAGTTGTGGAAAGAAAAAAATTCCAATTTTTTTTTAATTAGCTTTAGAAAATTCTGAGTGTGCGTAGTGCTAACTTGATATTGTGAATTCAGCCAAAAGCAAAGTTCCAAAATGTATTGATGAAATTAATTGTAGCTTTTTAATCTAAATTAATTGTGGAAAGAAAAACATTCCAAAATTTTTTTGTAATTAACTTTGGAAAATTCGCTTTCGCTTGGTGTGTAGTGCTAACTTGGCATTGTGAATTCAGCCATTAAAAAAGCAAAATTCCAAAATGTAATGATGCAATTAATTGTAGCTTTTTAATCTAAAATCAGTTGTGAAAATTCCAATTTTTTTTTAATTAGCTTTAGAAAATTCTCAGTGTGCGTAGTGCTAACTTAACATTGTGAATTCAGCCATTAAAACAGCAAAATTCCAAAATGTTACGATGTTATTAATTGTACCTTTTTAATCTAAAATTAGTTGTGGAAACAAAAAATTTCCGAAAATTTTTTTTAATTAGATTTAAAAAATACCTAGGTTGTGTAGTGCTAACTTGACATTGTGAATTCAGCCATTAAGAAAGGAAAATAATAAATGTAATGATGCACTTAATTGTAGCTTTTTAATCCAAAATTAGTTGTGGAAAGAAAAAAATTCCAAACATTTTTGTTTTAATTAGCTTTAAAAAAATACCCAGGGTGTGTAGTGCTAACTTGACATTGTGAATTTAGCCAAAAGCAAAGTTCCAAAATGTATTGATGAAATTAATTGTAGCTTTTTAATCTAAAATTAGTTGTGGAAAGAAAAACATTCCAAAATTTTTTTGTAATTAACTTCCCTTGGTGTGTAGTGCTAACTTGGTATTGTGAATTCAGCCATTAAAAAAGCAAAATTCCAAAATGTAATGATGCAATTAATTGTAGCTTTTTAATCTAAAATCAGTTGTAAAAATTCCAAATTTTTTTTAATTAGCTTTAGAAAATTCTCAGTGTGCGTAGTGCTAACTTGACATTGTGAATTCAGCCAAAAGCAAAGTTCCAAAATGTATTGATGAAATTAATTGTAGCTTTTTAATCTAAAATTAGTTGTGGAAAGAAAAACATTCCAAAATTTTTTTGTAATTAACTTTGGAAAATTCCCTTGGTGTGTAGTGCTAACTTGGCTTTGTGAATTCAGCCATTAAAAAAGCAAAATTCCAAAATGTAATGATGCAATTAATTGTAGCTTTTTAATCTAAAATCAGTTGTAAAAATTCCAAATTTTTTTTAATTAGCTTTAGAAAATTCTCAGTGTGCATAGTGATAACTTAACATTGTGAATTCAGCCATTAAAACAGCAAAATTCCAAAATGTTACGATGCAATTAATTGTACCTTTTTAATCTAAAATTAGTTGTGGAAACAAAAAATTTCCGAAAATTTTTTTTAATTAGATTTCAAAAATGCCTAGGGTGTGTAGTGCTAACTTGACATTGTGAATTCAGCCATTAAGAAAGGAAAATTAATAAATGTAATGATGCACTTAATTGTAGCTTTTTAATCCAAAATTAGTTGTGGAAAGAAAAAAATTCCAAACATTTTTGTTTTAATTAGCTTTAAAAAATACCCAGGGTGTGCAGTGCTAACTTGACATTGTGAATTTAGCCAAAAGCAAAGTTCCAAAATGTATTGATGAAATTAATTGTAGCTTTTTAATCTTAAATTTGTTGTGGAAAGAAAAAAATTCCAAAAAATTTGTTTAATTAACTTTGGAAAATTCCCATGGTGTGTAGTGCTAATTTGACATTATCAATTCAGCCATCAGAAAAGCAAAATTATAAAATGTATTCACGCAATTAATTGTAGCTTTTTAATCTAAAATGAGTTGTGGAAAGAAAAAAATTCCCAAATTTTTTTTTAATTAGTTTTAAGAAGTAATGATGCAGTAATATAAGCTTTTTAATCTAAAATTAGGGTGTGTAGTGCTAACTTGACATTGTGAATTCAGCCATTAAAAAACCAAAATTCTAAAATGTAATCATGCAATTAATTGTAGCTTTTTAATCTAAAATGAGTTGTGGAAAGAAAAAAATTCCCAATTTTTTTTTTAATTAGTTTTAAGAAATAATGATGCAGTAGTATAAGCTTTTTAATCTAAAATTAGGGTGTGTAGTGCTAATTTGACATTGTGAATTCAGCCATTAAAAAATCAAAATTCTAAAATGTAATCATGCAATTAATTGTAGCTTTTTAATCTAAAATGAGTTGTGGGAAGAAAAAAATTCCAAATATTTTTTTGTAATTAGCTTTACAAAATACCCAGGGTGTTTAGTGCTAATTTGACATTGTGAAATCAGCCATTAAAAATGCAAAATCCAAAAATGTAATGATGCAATTAATTGTAGCTTTTCAATCTAAAATTTATGGTGGAAAGAAAAAAATTCAATTTTTTTTTTTTAATTAACTTTGGAAAATTGCCATGGTGTGTAGTGCTAATTTGACATTGTGAATTCAGCCATCAAAAAAGCAAAATTCCAAAATGTAATGATGCAATTAATTGTAGCTTTTTAATATAAGATAAGTTGTGGAAAGAAAAAATTCCAAAAATTTGTTTTTAATTAGCTTTAAAAAATTCCCCGGGTGTGTAGTGCTAACTTGACATTGTGAATTCAGCCATGAAAAAAGCAAAATTGTAAAATGTTATGATGCAATTAATTGTAACTTTTTAATCTAAAATGAATTGTGTAAAGAAAACAATTCCAAAAAAATTTGTTTTAATTACCTTTGGAAAATTCTCAGTGTGCGTATTGCTAACTTGACATTGTGAATTCATCCATTAAAACAGCAAAATTCCAAACTGTTATGATGCAATTAATTGAACCTTTTTAATCTAAAATTAGTTGTGGAAAGAAAAAAAATTCCAAATTTTTTTTAATTAGCTTTAAAAAATTCCCAGGGTGTGTAGTGCTAATTTGACATTGTGAATTCAGCCATCAAAAAAGTAGAATTCCAAAATGTAATGATGCAATTAATTGTAGCTCTTTAATCTAAAATCAGTTGTGGAAAGAAAACAATTCCAAATTTTTTTTTTAATTAGCTTTGGAAAATTCCCAGAGTGTGTAGTGCTAACTTGACATTGTGAATTCAGCCATTAAAAAAGCTAAATTCCAAAATTAAATGATGCAATTAATTGTAGCTTTTTAATCTAAAATTATTTGTGGAAAGAAAAAAATTCCATTTTGTTTAATTAGCTTTAAAAAATACCCAGGGTGTGTAGTGGTAACTTGACATTGTGAATTCAGCCACTAAAAAAGCAAACTTTCAAAATGTAATGATGCAATTGATTATAGCTTTTTAATCTAAGATTAGTTGTGGAAAGAAAACAATTCCAAAAAAATTTTTTAATTAGCTTTGGAAAATTCCCAGGATGTGTAGTGCTAACTTGACATTCTGAATTCAGTCATTAAAAAAGCAAAATTCCAAAATGTATTGATGAAATTATTTGTAGCTTTTAAATCTAAAATTAGTTGTGGAAAAAAAACATTCCAAAAATTTTTTTTAATCAACTTTGGAAAATTCTTTTGGTGTATAGTGCTAACTTCACATTGTGAATTCAGCCATTAAAAAAGCAAAATTCCAAAATGTAATTATGCAATTAATTGTAGCTTTTTAATCTAAAATTAGTTGTGGAAAGAAAAAAATTCCGAATTTTTTTTTTAATTAGATTTAAAAAATGCTTTGGAAAATTCCCAGGGTGTGTAGTGCTAACTTGACATTGTGAATTCAACCATTAAAAAAGCTAAATTCCAAAATTAAATAATGCAATTAATTGTAGCTTTTAAATCTGAAATTAGTTGTGGAAAGAAAAAAATTCCATTTTTTTAATTAGCTTTAAAAATACCCAGGGTGTGTAGTGCTAAATTGACATTGTGAATTCAGCCATTAAAAAAGCAAAATTCCAAAATGTAGTGATGCAATTAATTGTAGCTTTTTAATCTAAAATCATTTGTGGAAAGAAAAAAATTCCAAATTTTTTTAAATTAGCTTTAGAAAATTCTCAGTGGGCGTAGTGCTAAAATAACATTGTGAATTCAGCCATTAAAAAAGCAAAATTACAAAATGTTATGATGCAATTAATTGTACCTTTTTAATCTAAAATTAGTTGTGGAAACAAAAAAATTCCGAAATTTTTTTTAATTAGATTTAAAAAATGCCTACGGTGTGTAGTACTAACTTGACATTGTGAATTCAGCCATTAAGAAACGAAATTTAATAAATGTAATGATCCACTTAGTTGTAGCTTTTTAATCCAAAATTAGTTTTGGAAAGAAAAAAATTCGAAAATTTTTTGTTTTAATTTGCTTTAAAAAATACCCAGGGTATGTAGTGCTAACTTGACATTGTGAATTCAGCCATTAAAAAAGCAAAATTCCAAAATGTAATGATGCAGTTAATTGTAGATTTTTAATCTTAAATTTGTTGTGGAAACAAGAAAATTCCATTTTTTTAATTAGCTATGGAAAATTCCCCGGGTGTGTAGTGCTAATTTGACATTGTGAATTCAGCCATTATAAAAGCAAAATTCCAAAATGTAATGATGCAATTAATTGTAGCTTTTTAATCTAAAATTAGTTGTCTAAAGAAAAAAGGCGAATTTTCAAGCATTTGATTATAGCTTCTTAATCTAAAATTAGTTGTGGAAAGAAAAAAATTCCAAAATTCGTAATCTTAAATAAGTTGTGGAAAGAAAACAATTCCAAAAAAAAATTTTAATTAGCTTTGGAAAATTCCCAATTGACATTGTGAATTCAGCCATCAAAAAATCAAAATTCCAAAATGTAATGATGAAATTAATGGTAGCTCTTTAATCTAAAATCAGTCGTGGAAAGAAAACAATTAAATTAATTAAAATTTTTTTAATTAGCTTTGGAAAATTCCCAGGGTGTGTAGTGCTAACTTGACATTGTGAATTCAGCCAGTAAAAAAGCTAAATTCCAAAATTAAATGATTCAATTAATTGTAGCTTTTTAATCTAAAATTATTTGTGGAAAGAAAAAAATTCCATTTTTTTAATTAGATTTAAAAAATGCCTAGGGTGAGTAGTGCTAACTTGACATTGTGAATTCATCCATTAAGAAAGTAAAATTAATAAATGTAATGATGCACTTAATTGTAGCTTTTTAATCTAAAATTAGTTGTGGGAAGAAAAAAATTCCAAATATTTTTTAGTAATTAGCTTTACAAAATACCCAGGGTATGTAGTGCTAATTTGACATTGTGAATTCAGCCATTAAAAATGCAAAATCCAAAAATGTAATGATGCAATTAATTGTAGCTTTTCAATCTAAAATTTATGGTGGAAAAAAAAAACTTCAAATTTTTTTTTAATTAACTTTGGAAAATTGCCATGGTGTGTAGTCATCAAAAAAGCAAAATTCCAAAATGTAATGATGCAATTAATTGTAGCTTTTTAATATAAGATTAGTTGTGGAAAGAAAAAACTCCAAAAATTTGTGTTTAATTAGCTTTAAAAAATTCCCCGGGTGTGTAGTGCTAACTTGACATTGTGAATTCAGCCATGAAAAAAGCAAAATTGTAAAATGTTATGATGCAATTAATTGTAACTTTTTAATCTAAAATGAGTTGTGGAAAGGAAACAATTCCAAAAAAAATTGTTTTAATTACCTTTGGAAAATTCTCAGTGTGCGTAGTGCTAACTTGACATTGTGAATTCATCCATTAAAACAGCAAAATTCCAAACTGTTATGATGCAATTAATTGAACATTTTTAATCTAAAATTAGTTGTGGAAAGAAAAATATTTTTCCTTAATTAGCTTTAAAAAAATCCCAGGGTGTGTAGTGCTAATTTGACATTGTGAATTCAGCCATCAAAAAAGCAAAATTCCAAAATGTAATGATGCAATTAATTGTAGCTCCTTAATCTAAAATCAGTTGTGGAAAGAAAACAATTCCAATTTTTTGTTTAATTAGCTTTGGAAAATTCCCAGTGTGTGTAGTGCTAACTTGACATTGTGTTGTGAATTCAGCCATTAAAAAAGCTAAATTCCAAAATTAAATGATGCAACTAATTGTAGCTTTTTAATCTAAAATTATTTGTGGAAAGAAAAAAATTCCATTTTTTTTAATTAGCTTTAAAAAATACCCAGGGTGTGTAGTGCTAACTTGACATTGTGAATTCAGCCACTAAACAAGCAAACTTTCAAAATATAATGATGCAATTGACTATAGCTTTTAAATCTTAAATTAGTTGTGGAAAGAAAAAAAATTCAAAATTCTTAATCTAAAATTAGTTGTGGAAAGAAAACAGTTCCAAAAAATTTTTTTAATTAGCTTTGGAAAATTCCCAGGGTGTATAGTGCCAATTTGACATTCTGAATTCAGCCATAAAAAAAGCAAAGTTCCAAAATGTATTGATGAACTTAATTGTAGCTTTTTAGTCTAAAATTAGTTGTGGAAAGAAAAAAATTCCAATTTTTTTTAATTAGCTTTAGAAAATTCTGAGTGTGCGTAGTGCTAACTTAATATTGTAAATTCAGCCAAAAGCAAAGTTCCAAAATGTATTGATGAAATTAATTGTAGCTTTTTAATCTAAATTAATTGTGGAAAGAAAAACATTCCAAAATTTTTTTGTAATTAACTTTGGGAAATTCGCTTGGTGTGTAGTGCTAACTTGGCATTGTGAATTCAGCCATTAAAAAAGCAAAATTCCAAAATGTAATGATGCAATTAATTGTAGCTTTTTAATCTAAAATCAGTTGTAAAAATTCCAATTTTTTTTTAAATAGCTTTAGAAAATTCTCAGTGTGCGTAGTGCTAACTTAACATTGTGAATTCAGCCATTAAAACAGCAAAATTCCAAAATGTTACGATGTTATTAATTGCACCTTTTTAATCTAAAATTAGTTGTGGAAACAAAAAATTTCCGAAATTTTTTTTTAATTAGATTTAAAAAATACCTAGGTTGTGTAGTGCTAACTTGACATTGTGAATTCAGCCATTAAGAAAGGAAAATAATAAATGTAATGATGCACTTAATTGTAGCTTTTTAATCCAAAATTAGTTGTGGAAAGAAAAAAATTCCAAACATTTTTGTTTTAATTAGCTTTAAAAAAATACCCAGGGTGTGTAGTGCTAACTTGACATTGTGAATTTAGCCAAAAGCAAAGTTCCAAAATGTATTGATGAAATTAATTGTAGCTTTTTAATCTAAAATTAGTTGTGGAAAGAAAAGCATTCCAAAATTTTTTTGTAGTTAACTTCCCTTGGTGTGTAGTGCTAACTTGGCATTGTGAATTCAGCCATTAAAAAAGCAAAATTCCAAAATGTAATGATGCAATTAATTGTAGCTTTTTAATCTAAAATCAGTTGTAAAAATTCCAAATTTTTTTTAATTAGCTTTAGAAAATTCTCAGTGTGCGTAGTGCTAACTTGACATTGTGAATTCAGCCAAAAGCAAAGTTCCAAAATGTATTGATGAAATTAATTGTAGCTTTTTAATCTAAAATTAGTTGTGGAAAGAAAAACATTCCAAAATTTTTTTGTAGTTAACTTCCCTTGGTGTGTAGTGCTAACTTGACATTGTGAATTTAGCCAAAAGCAAAGTTCCAAAATGTATTGATGAAATTAATTGTAGCTTTTTAATCTAAAATCAGTTGTAAAAATTCCAAATTTTTTTTAATTAGCTTTAGAAAATTCTCAGTGTGCGTAGTGCTAACTTAACATTGTGAATTCAGCCATTAAAACAGCAAAATTCCAAAATGTTACGATGCAATTAATTGTACCTTTTTAATCTAAAATTAGTTGTGGAAACAAAAAATTTCCGAAAATTTTTTTTAATTAGATTTAAAAAATGCCTAGGGTGTGTAGTGCTAACTTGACATTGTGAATTCAGCCATTAAGAAAGGAAAATTAATAAATGTAATGATGCACTTAATTGTAGCTTTTTAATCCAAAATTAGTTGTGGAAAGACAAAAATTCCAAACATTTTTGTTTTAATTAGCTTTAAAAAATACCCAGGGTGTGCAGTGCTAACTTGACATTGTGAATTTAGCCAAAAGCAAAGTTCCAAAATGTATTGATGAAATTAATTGTAGCTTTTTAATCTAAAATTAGTTGTGTAAAGAAAAAAATTCCCAATTTTTTTTTTAATTAGTTTTAAGAAATAATGATGTAATAATTGAAGCTTTTTAATCTAAAATTAGCGTGTGTAGTGCTAACTTGACATTGTGAATTCAGCCATTAAAAACGCAAAATCCAAAAATGTAATGATGCAATTAATTGTAGCTTTTTAATCTTAAATTTGCTGTGGAAAGAAAAAATTCCAAAAAATTTGTTTAATTAACTTTGGAAAATTCCCATGGTGTGTAGTGCTAATTTGACATTATCAATTCAGCCATCAGAAAAGCAAAATTATAAAATGTATTCACGCAATTAATTGTAGCTTTTTAATCTAAAATGAGTTGTGGAAAGAAAAAAATTCCCAAATTTTTTTTTAATAAGTTTTAAGAAATAATGATGCAGTAATATAAGCTTTTTAATCTAAAATTAGGGTGTGTAGTGCTAACTTGACATTGTGAATTCAGCCATTAAAAAACCAAAATTCTAAAATGTAATCATGCAATTAATTGTAGCTTTTTAATCTAAAATGAGTTGTGGAAAGAAAAAAATTCCCAATTTTTTTTTTAATTAGTTTTAAGAAATAATGATGCAGTAGTATAAGCTTTTTAATC
Organism: Philhelius pedissequus; assembly: GCA_910595825.1. Classification (NCBI taxonomy): domain Eukaryota; kingdom Metazoa; phylum Arthropoda; class Insecta; order Diptera; family Syrphidae; genus Philhelius; species Philhelius pedissequus. Next base: position 111,728,626 of record OU343160.1, read on the forward strand.
TAAAATTAGGGTGTGTAGTGCTAATTTGACATTGTGAATTCAGCCATTAAAAAATCAAAATTCTAAAATGTAATCATGCAATTAATTGTAGCTTTTTAATCTAAAATGAGTTGTGGAAAGAAAACAATTCCAAAAAAAAATTTTTAATTACCTTTGGAAAATTCTCAGTGTGCGTAGTGCTAATTTGACATTGTAAATTCAGCCATTACAAAAGCAACATTCTGAGTGTGCGTAGTGCTAACTTGATATTGTGAATTCAGCCAAAAGCAAAGTTCCAAAATGTATTGATGAAATTAATTGTAGCTTTTTAATCTAAAATTAGTTGTGGAAAGAAAAACATTCCAAAATTTTTTTGTAATTAACTTCCCTTGGTGTGTAGTGCTAACTTGGCATTGTGAATTCAGCCATTAAAAAAGCAAAATTGCAAAATGTAATGATGCAATTAATTGTAGCTTTTTAATCTAAAATCAGTTGTAAAAATTCCAATTTTTTTTTTAATTAGCTTTAGAAAATTCTCAGTGTGCGTATTGCTAACTTAACATTGTGAATTCAGCCATTAAAACAGCAAAATTCCAAAATGTTACGATGTTATTAATTGTACCTTTTTAATCTTAAATTAGTTGTGGAAACAAAAAATTTCCGAAAATTTTTTTTAATTAGATTTAAAAAATACCTAGGTTGTGTAGTGCTAACTTGACATTGTGAATTCAGCCATTAAGAAAGGAAAATTAATAAATGTAATGATGCACTTAATTGTAGCTTTTTAATCCAAAATTAGTTGCGGAAAGAAAAAAATTCCAAACATTTTTGTTTTAATTAGCTTTAAAAAATACCCAGGGTGTGTAGTGCTAACTTGACATTGTGAATTTAGCCAAAAGCAAAGTTCCAAAATGTATTGATGAAATTAATTGTAGCTTTTTAATCTAAAATTAGTTGTGGAAAGAAAAACATTCCAAAATTTTTTTGTAATTAACTTCCCTTGGTGTGTAGTGCTAACTTGGCATTGTGAATTCAGCCATCAAAAAAGCAAAATTTCAAAATGTAATGATGCAATTAATTGTAGCTTTTTAATCTAAAATCAGTTGTAAAAATTCCAAATTTTTTTTAATTAGCTTTAGAAAATTCTCAGTGTGCGTAGTGCTAACTTGACATTGTGAATTCAGCCAAAAGCAAAGTTCCAAAATGTATTGATGAAATTAATTGTAGCTTTTTAATCTAAAATTAGTTGTGGAAAGAAAAACATTCCAAAATTTTTTTGTAATTAACTTTGGAAAATTCCCTTGGTGTGTATTGCTAACTTGGCTTTGTGAATTCAGCCATTAAAAAAGCAAAATTCCAAAATGTAATGATGCAATTAATTGTAGCTTTTTAATCTAAAATCAGTTGTAAAAATTCCAAATTTTTTTTAATTAGCTTTAGAAAATTCTCTGTGTGCATAGTGCTAACTTAACATTGTGAATTCAGCCATTAAAACAGCAAAATTCCAAAATGTTACGATGCAATTAATTGTACCTTTTTAATCTAAAATTAGTTGTGGAAACAAAAAATTTCCGAAAATTTTTTTTAATTAGATTTAAAAAATGCCTAGGGTGTGTAGTGCTAACTTGACATTGTGAATTCAGCCATTAAGAAAGGAAAATTAATAAATGTAATGATGCAATTAATTGTAGCTTTTTAATCTAAAATGAGTTGTGGAAAGGAAACAATTCCAAAAAAAATTGTTTTAATTACCTTTGGAAAATTCTCAGTGTGCGTAGTGCTAACTTGACATTGTGAATTCATCCATTAAAACAGCAAAATTCCAAACTGTTATGATGCAATTAATTGAACATTTTTAATCTAAAATTAGTTGTGGAAAGAAAAATATTTTTCCTTAATTAGCTTTAAAAAAATCCCAGGGTGTGTAGTGCTAATTTGACATTGTGAATTCAGCCATCAAAAAAGCAAAATTCCAAAATGTAATGATGCAATTAATTGTAGCTCCTTAATCTAAAATCAGTTGTGGAAAGAAAACAATTCCAATTTTTTGTTTAATTAGCTTTGGAAAATTCCCAGTGTGTGTAGTGCTAACTTGACATTGTGTTGTGAATTCAGCCATTAAAAAAGCTAAATTCCAAAATTAAATGATGCAACTAATTGTAGCTTTTTAATCTAAAATTATTTGTGGAAAGAAAAAAATTCCATTTTTTTTAATTAGCTTTAAAAAATACCCAGGGTGTGTAGTGCTAACTTGACATTGTGAATTCAGCCACTAAACAAGCAAACTTTCAAAATATAATGATGCAATTGACTATAGCTTTTAAATCTTAAATTAGTTGTGGAAAGAAAAAAAATTCAAAATTCTTAATCTAAAATTAGTTGTGGAAAGAAAACAGTTCCAAAAAATTTTTTTAATTAGCTTTGGAAAATTCCCAGGGTGTATAGTGCCAATTTGACATTCTGAATTCAGCCATAAAAAAAGCAAAGTTCCAAAATGTATTGATGAACTTAATTGTAGCTTTTTAGTCTAAAATTAGTTGTGGAAAGAAAAAAATTCCAATTTTTTTTAATTAGCTTTAGAAAATTCTGAGTGTGCGTAGTGCTAACTTAATATTGTAAATTCAGCCAAAAGCAAAGTTCCAAAATGTATTGATGAAATTAATTGTAGCTTTTTAATCTAAATTAATTGTGGAAAGAAAAACATTCCAAAATTTTTTTGTAATTAACTTTGGGAAATTCGCTTGGTGTGTAGTGCTAACTTGGCATTGTGAATTCAGCCATTAAAAAAGCAAAATTCCAAAATGTAATGATGCAATTAATTGTAGCTTTTTAATCTAAAATCAGTTGTAAAAATTCCAATTTTTTTTTAAATAGCTTTAGAAAATTCTCAGTGTGCGTAGTGCTAACTTAACATTGTGAATTCAGCCATTAAAACAGCAAAATTCCAAAATGTTACGATGTTATTAATTGCACCTTTTTAATCTAAAATTAGTTGTGGAAACAAAAAATTTCCGAAATTTTTTTTTAATTAGATTTAAAAAATACCTAGGTTGTGTAGTGCTAACTTGACATTGTGAATTCAGCCATTAAGAAAGGAAAATAATAAATGTAATGATGCACTTAATTGTAGCTTTTTAATCCAAAATTAGTTGTGGAAAGAAAAAAATTCCAAACATTTTTGTTTTAATTAGCTTTAAAAAAATACCCAGGGTGTGTAGTGCTAACTTGACATTGTGAATTTAGCCAAAAGCAAAGTTCCAAAATGTATTGATGAAATTAATTGTAGCTTTTTAATCTAAAATTAGTTGTGGAAAGAAAAGCATTCCAAAATTTTTTTGTAGTTAACTTCCCTTGGTGTGTAGTGCTAACTTGACATTGTGAATTTAGCCAAAAGCAAAGTTCCAAAATGTATTGATGAAATTAATTGTAGCTTTTTAATCTAAAATTAGTTGTGGAAAGAAAAAAATTCCCAATTTTTTTTTTAATTAGTTTTAAGAAATAATGATGTAATAATTGAAGCTTTTTAATCTAAAATTAGCGTGTGTAGTGCTAACTTGACATTGTGAATTCAGCCATTAAAAACGCAAAATCCAAAAATGTAATGATGCAATTAATTGTAGCTTTTTAATCTTAAATTTGCTGTGGAAAGAAAAAATTCCAAAAAATTTGTTTAATTAACTTTGGAAAATTCCCATGGTGTGTAGTGCTAATTTGACATTATCAATTCAGCCATCAAAAAAGCAAAATTATAAAATGTATTCACGCAATTAATTGTAGCTTTTTAATCTAAAATGAGTTGTGGAAAGAAAAAAATTCCCAAATTTTTTTTTAATAAGTTTTAAGAAATAATGATGCAGTAATATAAGCTTTTTAATCTAAAATTAGGGTGTGTAGTGCTAACTTGACATTGTGAATTCAGCCATTAAAAAACCAAAATTCTAAAATGTAATCATGCAATTAATTGTAGCTTTTTAATCTAAAATGAGTTGTGGAAAGAAAAAAATTCCCAATTTTTTTTTTAATTAGTTTTAAGAAATAATGATGCAGTAGTATAAGCTTTTTAATCTAAAATTAGGGTGTGTAGTGCTAATTTGACATTGTGAATTCAGCCATTAAAAAATCAAAATTCTAAAATGTAATCATGCAATTAATTGTAGCTTTTTAATCTAAAATGAGTTGTGGAAAGAAAACAATTCCAAAAAAAAATTTTTAATTACCTTTGGAAAATTCTCAGTGTGCGTAGTGCTAATTTGACATTGTAAATTCAGCCATTACAAAAGCAACATTCTGAGTGTGCGTAGTGCTAACTTGATATTGTGAATTCAGCCAAAAGCAAAGTTCCAAAATGTATTGATGAAATTAATTGTAGCTTTTTAATCTAAAATTAGTTGTGGAAAGAAAAACATTCCAAAATTTTTTTGTAATTAACTTCCCTTGGTGTGTAGTGCTAACTTGGCATTGTGAATTCAGCCATTAAAAAAGCAAAATTGCAAAATGTAATGATGCAATTAATTGTAGCTTTTTAATCTAAAATCAGTTGTAAAAATTCCAATTTTTTTTTTAATTAGCTTTAGAAAATTCTCAGTGTGCGTATTGCTAACTTAACATTGTGAATTCAGCCATTAAAACAGCAAAATTCCAAAATGTTACGATGTTATTAATTGTACCTTTTTAATCTTAAATTAGTTGTGGAAACAAAAAATTTCCGAAAATTTTTTTTAATTAGATTTAAAAAATACCTAGGTTGTGTAGTGCTAACTTGACATTGTGAATTCAGCCATTAAGAAAGGAAAATTAATAAATGTAATGATGCACTTAATTGTAGCTTTTTAATCCAAAATTAGTTGCGGAAAGAAAAAAATTCCAAACATTTTTGTTTTAATTAGCTTTAAAAAATACCCAGGGTGTGTAGTGCTAACTTGACATTGTGAATTTAGCCAAAAGCAAAGTTCCAAAATGTATTGATGAAATTAATTGTAGCTTTTTAATCTAAAATTAGTTGTGGAAAGAAAAACATTCCAAAATTTTTTTGTAATTAACTTCCCTTGGTGTGTAGTGCTAACTTGGCATTGTGAATTCAGCCATCAAAAAAGCAAAATTTCAAAATGTAATGATGCAATTAATTGTAGCTTTTTAATCTAAAATCAGTTGTAAAAATTCCAAATTTTTTTTAATTAGCTTTAGAAAATTCTCAGTGTGCGTAGTGCTAACTTGACATTGTGAATTCAGCCAAAAGCAAAGTTCCAAAATGTATTGATGAAATTAATTGTAGCTTTTTAATCTAAAATTAGTTGTGGAAAGAAAAACATTCCAAAATTTTTTTGTAATTAACTTTGGAAAATTCCCTTGGTGTGTATTGCTAACTTGGCTTTGTGAATTCAGCCATTAAAAAAGCAAAATTCCAAAATGTAATGATGCAATTAATTGTAGCTTTTTAATCTAAAATCAGTTGTAAAAATTCCAAATTTTTTTTAATTAGCTTTAGAAAATTCTCTGTGTGCATAGTGCTAACTTAACATTGTGAATTCAGCCATTAAAACAGCAAAATTCCAAAATGTTACGATGCAATTAATTGTACCTTTTTAATCTAAAATTAGTTGTGGAAACAAAAAATTTCCGAAAATTTTTTTTAATTAGATTTAAAAAATGCCTAGGGTGTGTAGTGCTAACTTGACATTGTGAATTCAGCCATTAAGAAAGGAAAATTAATAAATGTAATGATGCACTTAATTGTAGCTTTTTAATCCAAAATTAGTTGTGGAAAGAAAAAAATTCCAAACATTTTTGTTTTAATTAGCTTTAAAAAATACCCAGGGTGTGTAGTGCTAACTTGACATTGTGAATTTAGCCAAAAGCAAAGTTCCAAAATGTATTGATGAAATTAATTGTAGCTTTTTAATCTAAAATTAGTTGTGTAAAGAAAAAAATTCCCAATTTTTTTTTTTAATTAGTTTTAAGAAATAATGATGTAATAATTGAAGCTTTTTAATCTAAAATTAGCGTGTGTAGTGCTAACTTGACATTGTGAATTCAGCCATTAAAACGCAAAATCCAAAAATGTAATGATGCAATTAATTGTAGCTTTTTAATCTTAAATTTGTTGTGGAAAGAAAAAAATTCCAAAAAATTTGTTTAATTAACTTTGGAAAATTCCCATGGTGTGTAGTGCTAATTTGACATTGTAAATTCAGCCATTACAAAAGCAACATTCTAAAATGTAATGATGCAATTAATTTTGAGCCTTTTAATCTAAAATTAGTTGTGGAAAGAAAAAAATTCCCAAATTTTTTTGAATTAGTTTTTAGAAATAATGATGCAATAATTGAAGCTTTTTAATCTAAAATTAGGGTGTGTAGTGCTAACTTGACATTGTGAATTCAGCCATTAAAAAACCAAAATTCTAAAGTGTAATCACGCAATTAATTGTAGCTTTTTAATCTAAAATGAGTTGTGGAAAGAAAAAAATTCCCAAATTTTTTTTTAATTAGTTTTAAGAAATAATGATGCAGTAATATAAGCTTTTTAATCTAAAATTAGGGTGTGTAGTGCTAACTTGACATTGTGAATTCAGCCATTAAAAAACCAAAATTCTAAAATGTAATCATGCAATTAATTGTAGCTTTTTAATCTAAAATGAGTTGTGGAAAGATAAAAATTCCCAATTTTTTTTTTAATTAGTTTTAAGAAATAATGATGCAGTAGTATAAGCTTTTAAATCTAAAATTAGGGTGTGTAGTGCTAACTTGACATTGTGAATTCAGCCATTAAAAAACCAAAATTCTAAAATGTAATCATGCAATTAATTGTAGCTTTTTAATCTAAAATGAGTTGTGGAAAGAAAACAATTCCAAAAAAAAATTTTTAATTACCTTTGGAAAATTCTCAGTGTGCGTAGTGCTAATTTGACATTGTAAATTCAGCCATTACAAAAGCAACATTCTAAAATGTAATGATGCAATTAATTTTGAGCCTTTTAATCTAAAATTAGTTGTGGAAAGAAAAAAATTCCCAAATTTTTTTGAATTAGTTTTTAGAAATAATGATGCAATAATTGAAGCTTTTTAATCTAAAATTAGGGTGTGTAGTGCTAACTTGACATTGTGAATTCAGCCATTAAAAACGCAAAATCCAAAAATGTAATGATGCAATTAATTGTAACTTTTTAATCTAAAATTTGTTGTGGAAAGAAAAAAATTCCAAAAAATTTGTTTAATTAACTTTGGAAAATTCCCATGGTGTGTAGTGCTAATTTGACATTGTGAATTCAGCCATCGAAAAAGCAAAATTCCAAAATGTAATGATGCAATAAATTGTAGCTTTTTAATCTAAAATGAGTTGTGGAAAGAAAACAATTCCAAAAAAATTTTATTTTATTTACATTTGGAAAATTCTCAGTGTGCGTAGTGCTAACTTGACATTGTGAATTATTAAAACAGCAAAATTAAAAAATGAAATTATGCAATTAATTGTAGCTTTTTAGTTGTGGAAAGAAAAATATACAAAATTTTTTTTAATTAGCTTTGGAAAAATCCCAGGGTGCGCAGTGCTAACTTGACATTGTGAATTCAGCCATTAAGAAAGGAAAATTAATAAATGTAATGATGCAATTGTGGCTTTTTAATCTAAAATTATCTGTGGAAAGAAAAAAATCCAAAATTTTTTTTTAATTAGCTTTGGAAAAATCCCAGTGTGCGCAGTGCTAACTTGACATTGTAAATTCAGCCAGTACAAAAGCAAAATTCTAAAATGTAATGATGCAATTAATTGGAGCCTTTTAATCTAAAATTAGTTGTGTAAAGAAAAAAATTCCAAAAAATTTGTTTAATTAACTTTGGAAAATTCCCAGGGTGTGTAGTGCTAATTTGACATTATCAATTCAGCCATAAGAAAAGCAAAATTCTAAAATGTATTCACGCAATTAATTGTAGCTTTTTAATTTAAAATGAGTTGTGGAAAGAATACAATTCCAAAAAAATTTTTTTTAATTACCTTTGGAAAATTCTCAGTGTGCGTACTGCTAACTTGACATTGTGAATTCAGCCATTAAAACAGCTAAATTAAAACAGTCGATCTCATACTGTGGAGGTGTTAACACGTTTTCGGCTTCCCAGTTTTTTCCAAATTAAATTTCGTGTGTGCGTTTAAGTATAACATTAAATCAAGATTTCTTAAGTGGTGCAGTAGCACAAAGGTAGAGTGGCCGACGGAGAATCCGAGGGTCGCCAGTTCGATTCCCAGCCGGGCGTCAGAACTTTGCAAGCTTTTTTTCACAACCGTGAAGTGGAAAACTTAATTGGTTGGGAAAACGAACAAAGGAGGAGGAGTTTAAGCACCGGGGCATCGAAAGGTATCCTAGGGCCAATGAGGCCAACTATGGCATCAGCTGTGGAACATCGAAAGATGTTCCACTTACAAACAGTGATTCTGCAGCAACAACATCAACAGCAATAACAACAACGGCAACATCGTCCGATGTTAACCAGAAGCACAGAAAGAGGATCAAGTGCGCACCAAATTTGGTGAAGAGTAGATCCACGGCCACCTCAGCAAAGTTGCCAGCTGGGGTGAATACGTCCGATATAGACGAGACGTCAGAGTCAGCAAGACAAACTCAGCTAGACACTTCACCCGAAGAGGGTATTGAATATACTGGTATGTCTGAGGAAGGAGAAGGGCACTTCACGACGGGCGATAGTACTGCCTTCGTGAACCTCTCCACATCAGAGGCGTCATCTGAGGAGGACGAGGAACAAAGAATGGTCGCTCAAATTGAAACAATGGAGGCAGAAATCCAAAGTTTGAAAAACCAACTTAAGGGCAAGCTAGAAGCGCGCAGAGCGAAACAACTGAAAGAACTCGAGGAACAAGAACAACAACAGCAAAAAGAACAATTACAAAAACAACAGCCACAGCAGCAGCCAAAACAACAACGGCAAAAACAACAGCAACAGCAGCAGACACAAGCCCAGAAACAACCGCAACAAAAACAGCCGCAGCAGAATCAAAAGCAGCAGAATCAACAGCAGCAGAAAAGTCAGGCTCAGCAGCAGCAGCCACAGCCGCCGATTACGAAAGAAGAAAAGGTGCCACCCATAAATACTTATAAAATGGAGTTACAGGATACCATAAATCTGTATAAGTTGGCCATAGGTCAAAACTTTACTATTAAAAGATTAAATAATGATAGGCATGCTATCCATTGCTTCACACTGGAACAGCACAAAAAAATTAAAGCGTTGCTAAAAGAAACCAGTACTGAATTCTTTAGTTTCACCCCTAAGACCGAAAAGTTTCAAACGGTCCTTTTGAAGGGCATAGATTTCTGCACGGAACCACAGGTGCTCTTAAGTGAACTCCGCCAAAAAGCGAATGACAATCTCGACTTTATCGGGGTCAAGCCGTTCGTCACAGTTAGAGCTAGGCGGGAGAAGCGGAGTCTTCCCTTCTTCCTTGTTCAACTCTCACCCAGCAGCAAACTGGATTGTTTGAGGAGTATCTCCGTCCTCAACTGCCAGGTTGTAACTTGGGACAAATTAAAAAGGCGCGGCGACATGCTTCAAGGCATGCGCTGCCAAAGGTTCGGCCACGCCGCAGCAAACTGCGAAATGCAGTCACGCTGCGTTAAGTGTGGAAAGAACCATAATGCAGATGAATGCAAGTTAGGAAGGGAACGGGTCGAAGATAGAACCCAGCTTAAATGTGTACTCTGCCGAGGCGACGGACACGCTGCTAATTATCGGGGATGCCCGACGTTTCAGCTTATAAAGAACAATAAAGCAGCAAAGCAAACAGTGGTAGAAAAGCGTCCAATAGTGCGCCCTCCTACAACAACGCCCGTCAACCCCCAAATTTCTTACGCTCAAATGGCGTCAGGAAGGGGAAGCACGGTACAGCCTACACCAAAGGTCGCCCAACAGGCCCCCGTGCTTAAGGCGCCGGCGGCACAGGCGGATATTATGGGCATTCTGCTGGCCATCTAGAGCCAGTTGACTGGCCTCCAAAACCAGATCAGGGAGCAGGCGACTAGGGTGGATTATCTCCACTCTGTTTTGCCGAGCTTAACGCAACTTCGAGGTTAAGGGCGCGCTGCCGGAGAGGCCCCTTAAGATCCTAGCTGTGAATGTAAATTCACTGAATAGGACCGAACGTAGAGCGAATTTCCAATTGCTGAAAGACATAAGTCCAGATGTGTTATGGCTAGCGAAACTAAGCTTAACCAGAAACATAAATTGACTAACAACAATTACAATATCGTAAGAAGAGACCGACCCAACTCCACTCAAGGCGGAGGCCTCGCAATCTTTATACGTAAAGGCATTAGTCATAAGGTAATATATAATAGTGATGTGCGAAAATTTCGGACGTTAGAGGCATGCATCATATGCATTCATCTCCAACAGGGGAAGCGAATGTATGTGATTGCTGCAAATGCACCGGAAACACCTCAGCCCACCCAGTTTATAACAGAGCTTGAAAAGCTTTTTGAATGCTTAAGATTGAGCTCGGAAGAGGATTACTACATATTGGCTGGTGATTTAAACACCAAGCACATAGATTGGGAAATCAAATACAAAATCTTTGGGGTAACCATCTATTTAATTGGATGGGTCGATACGACCTTGAGTATCGCATCGACCTTCTAGCCACAGACAGGCCATCGTTTCCAAGAAGCTGTGCCTATCTGGATCTATTGCTTAAAGACGCAAGACTAACAATTACTGACGTTGTGGGTCAACGACCAAGAAATTGTTTACGAACGATCGAATACGACAGTGACCACTGCGGACTCGCCGCCGTAATACAACTTCCGAATCAGCTTTTGGAGTTGGAGGAGTATGTTCCTGTGCATACTTACAATTACTTACGCTTCTCCTTATTGAGTGAATTACGTTCAAATGGTATATCCCCACCAAATGACAGGAACCTAACAAATACTGAAATTGACAGATACTTAGAACAAATTGACGAAACGATTCTACGAACTATGAACAGAACAATACCGAAATACGAAGAACGTAACGCAACTGACATGTACCGTAACGCGACAATTGATGCACTACACAGACAAAAAAGTGGCTTACTGACAAGACTAAAACGCTTGTACAGACGGTTTACTGATACACGAGATCTGGAGATTAGGACACTGAAGTCGCCCATCAAAAACATCAACGAATTGATCAAAGAAAATTATAGGTTGGCTATTAATTTGTTCTGGAACAATAAAATTCGTGCTGTTAACTCTAGCGACCCAAGTATGTTCCCAAAAATTAATAAGATTTTTAGAAGAAAAGATCAAAACGATCTTCAGTGTCTTAAGCTCTAGAGGACGACAGAGAACAGAGACGTACTTCTGACAGCATGCATAGACCCAGAGGATGTCGTATTGGACGATGACCTTTATATAATCGAGGATCCGCAGGAGAGAGTGGAGGATGTGGGGGCTGCTTTCTAGCAAGTGTACAAGGTGAATGCTAGCATTCACTTATGGCTCCGGAACGATATAACCGAATGGCGATATGAGAACCTTGGTTTTACCGGGTTTAATGATGAAGATTTGGCAAACTCCATAATCGCCGACCGAAATGGGCCCAGTCCCCTGTTAATATCGAAGAATGAGCTCCAGCGCATCTTCGATTCATTAAAGAAAAAGAAGTCAGCAGGAGTCGATGGTATATCCAACGTTGTACTACGACATTTGCCTCAAGAAGCAGTTGACATTTATACCACACTGTTTAACAACGCGCTGAATATTGCATATTATCCAGTGCTGTGGAAGACAGCTGTGGTGCACCCTCCCCCAAAAAAGGGGAAGGACAACTCCAATCCGGCGAATCTCCGGTCGATAAGTTTTCTTCCAAGTATCAGCAAAGTATTTGAAAAGGTTATTAATAGAGCCCTGTTCAAGGGGGCGGAGGACAAAAATATTATCCCGGATATTCAGTTCACTTTTAAGGCGGGACATGCCACAATTCATGCCGCGTCTAAGCTAGTTTCTGATATCCAATGGAACAAAACTAAAAACCAGTGTACGGGTGCATGTCTGGTTGATTTGGAGAAGGCCTTCGACACCGTATGGTTAGAAGGTATTTATCTAAAGCTAAACAGACTAGGTATAAGTAAACCTCTATTGCATATGCTTTATGACATGCTAAAGGTAGAAAGTTTGTTGTCAAGAGTGGCAATGTAACTTCTACCGCAATTTTTAATATTAATTATGGTCTTCAGCAGGGAGCGGTTAACTCGCCGATTCTATTCAGCATTTACACCAGCGATCTGATAGGTAGTCTAACTCAGGCAATTGCGTACGCCGACGATCTAATTGCGTACAGAACAGCTAATACAGTTGAGGTCATCAAAAATCACTTGCAGAGTGACTTCGACAAGATTCAGCGATATTGTGATGACTGGAAGTTGAAAATCAACTTCCAGAAATCAGAAACTATTTTGTAGAGGACTCCGTTGTCTAGCTCCTCAAGGGATACGAGAAAGAACTGGCGAAAGCTGGTGATCGTAGGGCCATATGGACATGCACTGGCGAGTAAAAGTGTAGTAAAGTACCTTGGCATCTGGTTGGACCAGTACCTGTATTTCGACAGACATATTGGTGCTGCCTTGGCCAGGGCTAGGGGAGCCTTTGCCTTGACAAAACGACTGTTTTATGGCAGCCGTATTGACAGCACGGTGAAGCTGATTTGTTACATGGCCCTCATCAGGCCGATGATTGCCTACGGATGCCCGGTGTAGTTCAACGTTGCCCCATCTCAAATGGAAAAGATTCGGGTGTTAGAGAGGCAATGTCTTAGACGTTGCCTTCGATTACACAGAACACCAGAGTCGGAGTACACAAGATATTATTCCAACCAGGTTCTATACAACAGAGCCAACATAAACAGAATAGATAATTTTTTATTTAAACTGATTCGGGGGCACGTTGCAAGAGCGATGTCCTCAACTAACAGCCTAATTTTTGGGCTTATTACCCCAATAACGAATATTTTGAGAGTGCGCGGTTAAGTGGCTACATCCCTCCCGAGGCATTCCTTTATTTAGACAGTCGAGGGCTGATACAGGATGCAGGGGCGGTTCCGCTCATCTATTATGTCAGCCGGAAAACTGTGGATAGGCGACTCCTGTACGGTCGAGACGTCATCGCTAAAGGTGCAGAAGAGCGTCTTCGGTTCAGTAGGACTGTGCCCGATCGGGACCGAAGGGATAGGGCGAAACAGGAGAACCAGTTCTGGTGGCTCTCTGCCACCAGCATCATATTTAAAGTCGATGAAGATGGTATGTCTTGGCCGACGTACATAGATTTAGGGCATTTAGGTATAGGGAACAGTCGGGGTGGCACCAAAAAAAAAAAAACAAAAACAAAATGCTGCTGTTGCTGTTCTAGTTTTTAAGTAGTCTTAAGTGGTTTTGGGTATTATTATGTATTTTAAGTAGTTTAAGTTATTTTTAGTTAGTATAAGTTAGTTATATCTAGTTTTAATTATTTTCAGTTTATCCTTAGGTAGTTTTTAAGTAAAAAAAATACTGGTACTGATTTTTTTCTAAAAAAATTTTCTTGGTTTAAAAAAAAAAAATAAAATAATTAGATTTAATTAAAATAATTTTTAGGTGTAAGACATTAGTTCTAAGAGTTATTGTTTAGTTTAGAGCGCCCGTAAAGGGCCAGTAAATTAGTTGTAAGTTATTGATAATTAGGCTAGTTTTAAACATTTTTGCCTAGGTTTAAGATAGTTATAAGTTAATATTAAATAAAAATGAATATACAAAAAAACAGCAAAATTTAAAAATGTAATGATGCAATTAATTGTAGCTTTTTAGTTGTGGAAAGAAAAAATTCCAAAAATTTTTTTTAATTAGCTTTAAAAAATTCCCAGGGTGTGTAGTGCTAACTTGACATTGTGAATTCAGCCATTAAAAAAGTAAAATTCTAAAATGTAATGATGCAATTAAGTGTAGCTTTTCAATCTAAAATTAGTTGTGGAAAGAAAATAATTCCAATTTTTTTCTAATTAGCTTTAAAAAATTCCCAGGGTGTGTAGTGCTAAATTGACATTGTGAATTCAGCCATTAAAAAAGTAAAATTCCAAAATGTAATGACGCAATTAATAGTACCTCTTTAATCTAAAATTAGTTGTGGAAACAAAAAAAATCCAATTTTTTTTTTTAATTAGCTTTGGAAAATTCCCCGGGTTTGTAGTGCTAACTTGACAATGTAAATTCAGCCATTAAAAAAGCAAAATTCTAAAATGTAATGATGAAATTAATTGTAACCTTTTAATCTAAATTGAGTTGTGGAAAGAAAACAATTCCAAACAAATTTTTTTTAATTACCTTTGGAAAATTCTCAGTGTACGTAGTGCTAATTTGACATTGTGAATTCAGCCATTAAAACAGCAAAATTCCAAAATGTAATGATGCAGTTAATTGTAGCTTTTGTAATGCGTAGTGCTAATTTGACATTCTGAATTCAGCCATTAAAACAGCAAAATTCCAAAATGTAATGATGCAATTAATTGTAGCTTTTTAATCTAAAATTAGTTGTGGAAAGAAAAAAATTCCGAAATTTTTTTTTATTAGATTTAAAAAATTACTAGGGTGTGTAGTGCTAACTTGACATTGTGAATTCAGCCATTAAGAAAGGAAAATTAATAAGAGTAATGATGCACTTAATTGTAGCTTTTTAATCCAAAATTAGTTGTGGAAAAAAAATTTTTTTAATTAGCTTTGGAAAATTCTCAGTGTGCGTAGTGCTAACTTCACATTGTGAATTCAGCCATTAAAAAGCAAAATTCCAAAATATAATGATGCAATTAATTGTAGGTTTTTAATCTAAAATTAGCTGTGGAAAGAAAAAAAATCCAAACATTTTTTAATTAGCTTTGGAAAAATCCCAGGATGTGTAGTGCTAACTTGACAATGTAAATCCAGCCATTACCAAAGCAAAATTGTTAAATGTAATGATGCAAATAATTGGAGCCTTTTAATCTAAAATTAGTTGTGGAAAGAAAAAAATTCCAAAATTTTGTTTTAATTAGTTTTAAGAAATAAAATGATGCAATAATTGAAGCTTTTTAATCTAAAATTAGAGTGTGTTATGCTAACTTGATATTGTGAATTCAGCCATTAAAAAAGCAAAATTCCAAAATGTAATGACGCAATTAATAGTACCTCTTTAATCTAAAATTAGTTGTGGAAACAAAAAAATTCCAATTTTTTTTAAAATTAATTATGGAAAATTCCCAGGGTGTTTAGTGCTAACTTGACATTGTGAATTCAGCCATTAAAAAAGCAAAATTCTTAATTGTAATGATGCAATTAATTGTAGATTTTTAATCTAAAATGAGTTGTGGAAAGAAAGCAATTCCAAAAAAAATTTTTAATTAGCTTTGGAAAACTCCCAGGGTGTGTAGTGCTAACTTGACATTGTGAATTCAGCCATTAAAAAAGCTAAATTCCAAAATTAAATGATGCAGTTAATTGTAGCTTTTTAATCCAAAATTAGTTGTGGAAAGAAATAATTCCAATTTTTTTTTTTAATTAACTTCGGAAAATTCCCATGGTGTGTAGTGCTAATTTGACATTGTTTTTGTTTTTGACATTAATTAGCTTTACAAAATACCCATGGTGTGTAGTGCTAAATTCCAATTTTTTTTTAATTAGCTTTGGAAAATTCTCAGTGTGCGCAGTGCTAACTTCACATTGTGAATTCAGCCATTAAAAAGCAAAATTCCAAAATATAATGATGCAATTAATTGTAGGTTTTTAATCTAAAATTAGCTGTGGAAAGAAAAAAAATCCAAACATTTTTTTAATTAGCTTTGGAAAAATCCCAGGGTGTGTAGTGCTAACTTGACAATGTAAATCCAGCCATTACCAAAGCAAAATTCTAAAATGTAATGATGCAAATAATTGGAGGCTTTTAATCTAAAATTAGTTGTGGAAAAAAAAAATTCCAAAATTTTGTTTTAATTAGTTTTAAGAAATAAATTGATGCAATAATTGAAGCTTTTTAATCTAAAATTAGAGATTGTTATGCTAACTTGACATTGTTAATTCAGCCATTAAAAACGCAAAATACAAAAATGTAATGATGCAATTTATTGTAGCTTTTTAATCTAAAATTTGTTGTGGAAAGAAAAAAATTCCAATTTTTTTTTAATTAACTTCGGAAAATTCCCATGGTGTGTAGTGCTAATTTGACATTGTGAATTCAGCCATCAAAAAAGCAAAATTTCAAAATGTAATGATGCAATTAATTGTAGCTTTTTAATCTAAGATTAGTTGTGGAAAGAAAAAAATTCCAAAATTTTTTTTTAATTAGCTTTAAAAAATTCCCAAGGTGCGTAGTGCTAATTTGACATTGTGAATTCAGCCATTAAAAAAGCAAAATTCCAAAATGTAATGACGCAATTAATAGTACCTCTTTAATCTAAAATTAGTTGTGGAAACAAAAAAATTCCAATTTTTTTTTTAATTAATTATGGAAAATTCCCAGGGTGTTTAGTGCTAACTTGACATTGTGAATTCAGCCATTAAAAAAGCAAAATTCTTAAATGTAATGGTGCAATTAATTGTAGATTTTTAATCTAAAATGAGTTGTTTAAAGAAACCAATTCCAAAAAAAATTTTTAATTAGCTTTGGAAAACTCCCAGGGTGTGTAGTGCTAACTTGACATTGTGAATTCAGCCATTAAAAAAGCTAAATTCCAAAATTAAATGATGCAGTTAATTGTAGCTTTTTAATCTAAAATTAATTGTTGAAAGAAAACAATTCCAAAAATTTTTTTTAATAAGATTTTGAAAATTCCCAGTCTGTGTAGCGCTAACTTGACATTGTGAATTCACCATTAAAAAAGCAAAATTCTAAAATGTAATGATGCACTTAATTGTAGCTTTTTAATCCAAAATTAGTTGTGGAAAGAAATAATTCCAAATTTTTTTTTTAATTAACTTCCGAAAATTCCCATGGTGTGTAGTGCTAATTTGACATTGTGAATTCAGCCATTAAAAAAGCAAAATTCCAAAATGTAATGACGCAATTAATAGTACCTCTTTAATCTAAAATTAGTTGTGGAAACAAAAAAATTCCAATTTCTTTTTAATTAATTATGGAAAATTCCCAGGGTGTTTAGTGCTAACTTGACATTGTGAATTCAGCCATTAAACAAGCAAAATTCTAAAATGTAATGATGCACTTAATTGTAGCTTTTTAATCCAAAATTAGTTGTGGAAAGAAAAAAATTCCAATTTTTCTTTTAATTAGCTTTACAAAATACCCATGGTGTGTAGTGCTAAATTCCAATTTTTTTTAATTAGCTTTGGAAAATTCTCAGTGTGACATTGTGAATTCAGCCATTAAAAAGCAAAATTCCAAAATATAATGATGCAATTAATTGTAGGTTTTTAATCTAAAATTAGCTGTGGAAAGAAAAAAAATCCAAACATTTTTTTTTAATTAGCTTTGGAAAAATCCCAGGGTGTGTAGTGCTAACTTGACAATGTAAATCCAGCCATGACAAAAGCAAAATTCTAAAATGTAATGATGCAAATAATTGGAGCCTTTTAATCTAAAATTAGATGTGGAAAGAAAAAAATTCCAAAATTTTGTTTTAATTAGTTTTAAGAAATAATGATGCAATAATTGAAGCTTTTTAATCTAAAATTAGAGTGTGTAGTGCTAATTTGACATTGTGAATTCAGCCATCAAAAAAGCAAAATTCCAAAATGTAATGATGCAATTAATTTTAGCTTTCTAATCTAAGATTAGTTGTGGAAAGAAAAAAATTCCAAAATTTTTTTTTAATTAGCTTTAAAAAATTCCCAGGGTGTGTAGTGCTAATTTGACATTGTGAATTCAGCCATGAAAAAGGCAAAATTCCAAAATATAATAATGCAATTAATTGTAGCTTTTTAATCTAGAATTAGCTGTGGAAAGAAAAAAAATCCAATTTTTTTTAATTAGCTTTGGAAAATTCCCAGGGTGTATAGTGTTAACTTGATATTGTAAATTCAGCCAATGCAAAAGCAAAATTCTAAAATGTAATGATGCAATTAATTGAGCCTTTTAATCTAAAATGAGCTGTGGAAAGAAAACAGTTCCAAAAATTTTTTTTTAATTACCCTTGGAAAATTCTCGGTGTGCGTAGTGCTAACTTGACATTGTGAATTCAGCCATTGAAACCGCAAAATTCCAAACTGTTATGATGTAATTAATTGAACTTTTTAATCTAAAATTAGTAGTGGAAAGAAAAAAATTCCAAAATGTAATGATGCAATGATTCAATTAATTGTAGCTTTTTAATCTAAAATTAGTTGTGGAAAGAAAAAAATTCCAAATGTTTTTTAATTAGCTTTGGAAAATTCTCAGTGTGCGTAGTGCTAACTTGACATTGTGAATTCAGCCATTAAAAAGGCAAAATTTCAAAATATAATGATGCAATTAATTATAGGTCTTTAATCTAAAATTAGCTGTGGAAAGAAAAAAATCCAAAAAATTTTTTTTTTTAGCTTTGGAAAAATCCCAGGGTGTGTAGTGCTAACTTGACATTGTAAATTCAGCCATTTCAAAAGCAAATTTCTAAAATGTAATGATGCAATTAATTGCAGCCTTTTAATCTAAAATTAGTTGTGGAAAGAAAAAAATTCCAAAATTTTTTTTTAATTAGCTTTAAAAAATTCCCAAGGTGCGTAGTGCTAATTTGACATTGTGGATTCAGCCATTAAAAAAGCAAAATTCCAAAATGTAATGACGCAATTAATAGTACCTCTTTAATCTAAAATTAGTTGTGGAAACAAAAAAATTCCAATTTTTTTTTTAATTAATTATGGAAAATTCCCAGGGTGTTTAGTGCTAACTTGACATTGTGAATTCAGCCATTAAAAAAGCAAAATTCTTAAATGTAATGGTGCAATTAATTGTAGATTTTTAATCTAAAATGAGTTGTTTAAAGAAACCAATTCCAAAAAAAATTTTTAATTAGCTTTGGAAAACTCCCAGGGTGTGTAGTGCTAACTTGACATTGGGAATTCAGCCATTAAAAAAGCTAAATTCCAAAATTAAATGATGCAGTTAATTGTAGCTTTTTAATCTAAAATTAATTGTTGAAAGAAAACAATTCCAAAAATTTTTTTTAATAAGCTTTTGAAAATTCCCAGTCTGTGTAGCGCTAACTTGACATTGTGAATTCACCATTAAAAAAGCAAAATTCTAAAATGTAATGATGCACTTAATTGTAGCTTTTTAATCCAAAATTAGTTGTGGAAAGAAATAATTCCAAATTTTTTTTTAATTAACTTCGGAAAATTCCCATGGTGTGTAGTGCTAATTTGACATTGTGAATTCAGCCATTAAAAAAGCAAAATTCCAAAATGTAATGACGCAATTAATAGTACCTCTTTAATCTAAAATTAGTTGTGGAAACAAAAAAATTCCAATTTCTTTTTAATTAATTATGGAAAATTCCCAGGGTGTTTAGTGCTAACTTGACATTGTGAATTCAGCCATTAAACAAGCAAAATTCTAAAATGTAATGATGCACTTAATTGTAGCTTTTTAATCCAAAATTAGTTGTGGAAAGAAAAAAATTCCAATTTTTTTTTTAATTAGCTTTACAAAATACCCATGGTGTGTAGTGCTAAATTCCAATTTTTTTTAATTAGCTTTGGAAAATTCTCAGTGTGACATTGTGAATTCAGCCATTAAAAAGCAAAATTCCAAAATATAATGATGCAATTAATTGTAGGTTTTTAATCTAAAATTAGCTGTGGAAAGAAAAAAAATCCAAACATTTTTTTTAATTAGCTTTGGAAAAATCCCAGGGTGTGTAGTGCTAACTTGACAATGTAAATCCAGCCATGACAAAAGCAAAATTCTAAAATGTAATGATGCAAATAATTGGAGCCTTTTAATCTAAAATTAGATGTGGAAAGAAAAAAATTCCAAAATTTTGTTTTAATTAGTTTTAAGAAATAATGATGCAATAATTGAAGCTTTTTAATCTAAAATTAGAGTGTGTAGTGCTAATTTGACATTGTGAATTCAGCCATCAAAAAAGCAAAATTCCAAAATGTAATGATGCAATTAATTTTAGCTTTCTAATCTAAGATTAGTTGTGGAAAGAAAAAAATTCCAAATTTTTTTTTTAATTAGCTTTAAAAAATTCCCAGGGTGTGTAGTGCTAATTTGACAT
Source organism: Philhelius pedissequus (assembly GCA_910595825.1). Taxonomy (NCBI): domain Eukaryota; kingdom Metazoa; phylum Arthropoda; class Insecta; order Diptera; family Syrphidae; genus Philhelius; species Philhelius pedissequus. Next base: position 111,748,803 of record OU343160.1, read on the forward strand.
TGTGAATTCAGCCATGAAAAAGGCAAAATTCCAAAATATAATAATGCAATTAATTGTAGCTTTTTAATCTAGAATTAGCTGTGGAAAGAAAAAAAATCCAATTTTTTTTTAATTAGCTTTGGAAAATTCCCAGGGTGTATAGTGTTAACTTGATATTGTAAATTCAGCCAATGCAAAAGCAAAATTCTAAAATGTAATGATGCAATTAATTGAGCCTTTTAATCTAAAATGAGCTGTGGAAAGAAAACAGTTCCAAAAATTTTTTTTTAATTACCCTTGGAAAATTCTCGGTGTGCGTAGTGCTAACTTGACATTGTGAATTCAGCCATTGAAACCGCAAAATTCCAAACTGTTATGATGTAATTAATTGAACTTTTTAATCTAAAATTAGTAGTGGAAAGAAAAAAATTCCAAAATGTAATGATGCAATGATTCAATTAATTGTAGCTTTTTAATCTAAAATTAGTTGTGGAAAGAAAAAAATTCCAAATGTTTTTTAATTAGCTTTGGAAAATTCTCAGTGTGCGTAGTGCTAACTTGACATTGTGAATTCAGCCATTAAAAAGGCAAAATTTCAAAATATAATGATGCAATTAATTATAGGTCTTTAATCTAAAATTAGCTGTGGAAAGAAAAAAATCCAAAAAATTTTTTTTTTTAGCTTTGGAAAAATCCCAGGGTGTGTAGTGCTAACTTGACATTGTAAATTCAGCCATTTCAAAAGCAAATTTCTAAAATGTAATGATGCAATTAATTGCAGCCTTTTAATCTAAAATTAGTTGTGGAAAGAAAAAAATTCCAATTTTTTTTTAATTAGCTTTGGAAAATTCCCAGTGTGTGTAGTGCTAACTTGACATTGTGAATTCAACCATTAAAAAAGCAAAATTGAAAAATGTAATGATGCAATTAATTGTAGCTTTTTCGTCTAAAATTAGATGTGGAAAGACAAAAATTCCAAAAATTTTGTTTAATTAGCTTCAAAAAAATACCCAGGGTGTGTAGTGCTAACTTGACATTGTGAATTCAGCCATTAAAATAGCAAACTTCCAAAATGTGATGATGCAATTAATTGTAGCTTTTTAATCTAAAATTAGTTGTGGAATGAAAAAAATTCCAAAAATTTTTTTTAATTAGCTTTGGAAAATTCCCAAGGTGCGTAGTGCTAACTTGACATTGTGAATTCAGCCATTAAAAAAGCAAAATTCCAAAATGTAATGATGCATTTAATTGTAGCTTCTTAGTCTAAAATTAGATGTGGAAAGACAAGAAATCCAAACATTTTGTTTAATTAGCTTTAAAAAAATACGCAGGGTGTGTAGTGCTAACTTGACATTGTGAATTCAACCATTAAAAAAGCAAAATTGAAAGATGTAATGATGCAATTAATTGTAGCTTTTTAAACTAAAATTAGTTGTGGAAAGAAAAAAATTCCAAAATTCTTAATCTAAAATTAGTTGTGGAAAGAAAAAAGTTCCAAAAGTTTTTTTAATTAGCTTTGGAAGATTCCCAGGGTGTGCAGTGCTAATTTAACATTGTGAATTCAGCCATTAAAAAAGCTAAATTCCAAAATGTAATGATAAAATTAATTGTAGCTTTTTATTCTAAAATTAGTTGTGGAAAGAAAAAAAAATCCAAATTTGTTTTAATTAGGTTTGGAAAATTCTCAATGTGCGTAGTGCTAACTTGACATTGTGAATTAAGCCATTAAAACAGCAAAATTCCAAAATGTTATGATGCAATTAATTGTACCTTTTTAATCTAAAATTAGTTGTGGAAACAACAAAATTCAAACATTTTTTTTAAATTAGATCTAAAAAATGCCCGGGGTGTGTAGTCCTAACTTGACATTGTGAATTCAGCCATTAAAAAAGCAAAACTCAAAGATCTAATGATGTAATTAATTGTAACTTTTTAATACAAAATTAGTTGTGGAAAGAAAAAAAATTCCAATTTTTTTTAATTAGCTTTGGAAAATTCCCAGTGTGTGTAGTGCTAACTTGACATTGTGAATTCAACCATTAAAAAAGCAAAATTGCAAAATGTAATGATGCATTTAATTGTAGCTTCTTAGTCTAAAATTAGATGTGGAAAGACAAAAAATCCAAACATTTTGTTTAATTAGCTTTAAAAAAAATACGCAGGGTGTGTTGTGCTAAATTGACATTGTGAATTCAGCCATTAAAAAAGCAAACTTCCAAAATGTAATGATGCAATTAATTGTAGCTTTTTAATCTAAAATTAGTTGTGGAATGAAAAAAATTCCAAAATTCTTAATCTAAAATTAGTTGTGGAAAGAAAAAATTCCAAAAATTTTTTAAAATTATTTTTGGAAAATTCCCAGGATGTGTAGTGCTAACTTGACATTCTGAATTCAGCCATTAAAAAAGCAAAATTTCAAAATGTAATGATGAAATTAATTGTAGGTTTTTAATCTAAAATTATTTGTGGAAAGAAAAAAAAATCCAAATTTGTTTTAATTAGCTTTGGAAAATTCTCAGTGTGCGTAGTGCTAACTTGACATTGTGAATTCAACCATTAAAAAAGCAAAATTCCAAAATGTGATGTAATTAATTGTAGCTTTTTAAACTAAAATTAGTTGTGGAGAGAAAAAAATTCCAAAATTCTTAATCTAAAATTAGTTGTGGAAAGAAAAAAATTCCAAAAATTTTTCTTAATTAGCTTTGGAAAATTTCCAGGGTGCGTAGTGCTAACTTGACATTCTGAATTCAGCCATTAAAAAAGCAAAATTCCAAAATGTAATTATGAAATTAATTGTAGCTTTTTAATCTAAAATTAGTTGTGAAAAGAAAAAAATTCCAAATTTTTTTAAAATTAACTTTGGAAAATTCCCATGCTGTGTAGTGCTAATTTGACATTGTGAATTCAGCCATTAAAAAAGCTAAATTCCAAAATGTAATTATGAAATTAATTGTAGCTTTTTAATCTAAAATTAGTTGTGGAAAGAAAAAAATTCCAAATTTGTTTTAATTAGCTTTGGAAAATTCTCAGTGTGCGTAGTGCTAACTTGACATTGTGAATTCAGCCATTAAAACAGCAAAATTCCAAGATGTTATGATGCAATTAATTGTACCTTTTTAATCTAAAATTAGTTGTGGAAACAAAAAAATTCAAACATTTTTTTAAAATTAGATTTAAAAAATGCCTGGGGTGTGTAGTCCTAACTTGACATTGTGAATTCAGCCACTAAGAAAAGAAAATTAATAAATATAATGATGCTCTTAATTGTAGCTTTTTAATCTAAAATTAGCTGTGGAAAGAAAAAAAAAAATTAGTTGTGGAAAGAAAAAAAAATCCAAATTTGTTTTAATTAGCTTTGGAAAATTCCCAGTGTGTGTTGTGCTAACTTGGCATTGTGAATTCAACCATTTAAAAAACAAAATTGCAAAATGTAATGATGTAAATATTTGTAGCTTTTTAATCTAAAATTAGTTGTGGAAAGACAAAAATTCCAAAAATTTTGTTTAATTTGCTTTAAAAAAATACCCAGGGTGTGTAGTGCTAACTTGACATTGTGAATTCAGCCATTAAAAAAGCAAAACTCAAAGATCTAATGATGTAATTAATTGTAGCTTTTTAATACAAAATTAGTTGTGGAAAGAAAAAAAAATTCCAACAATTTTTTTTAATTACCTTTGGAAAATTCCCAGGGTGTGTAGTGCTAACTTGACATTCTGAATTCAGCCATTAAAAAAGCAAAATTTCAAAATGTAATGATGAAATTAATTGTAGCTTTTTAATCTAAAATTAGTTGCGGAAACAAAAAAATTCAAACATTTTTTTTAAAATTAGATTTAAAAAATGACTGGGGTGTGTAGTTCTAACTTGAAATTGTGAATTCAGACACTAAGAAAGGAAAATTAATAAATGTAATGATGCACTTAATTGTAGCTTTTTAATCTAAAATTAGCTGTGGAAATAAAAAAAATCCAATTTTTTTTAATTAGCTTTGGAAATTTCCCAGTGTTTGTAGTGCTAACTTGACATTGTGAATTCAACCATTAAAAAAGCAAAATTGCAAAATGTAATGATGCAATTAATTGTAGCTTCTTAGTCTAAAATTAGATGTGGAAAGACAAAAAATCCAAACATTTTGTTTAATTAGCTTTAAAAAAATACGCAGGGTGTGTAGTGCTAACTTGACATTGTGAATTCAGCCATTAAAAAAGCAAACTTCCAAAATGTAATGATGCAATTAATTGTAGCTTTTTAATCTAAAATTAGTTGTGGAATGAAAAAAATTCCAAAATTTTTTAAAATTAATTTTGGAAAATTCCCATGCAGTATTGCTAATTTGACATTGTGAATTCAGCCATTAAAAAGCAAAATTTCAAAATGTAATGATGCAATTATTTGTAGCTTTTTAAACTAAAATTAGTTGTGGAAAGAAAAAAATTCCAAAAATTTGTTTTAATTACCTTTGGAAAATTCCCAGGGTGTGTAGTGCTAACTTGACATTCTGAATTCAGCCATTAAAAAAGCAAAATTTCAAAATGTAATGATGAAATTAATTGTAGCTTCTTAATATAAAATTAGTTGTGGAAAGAAAAAAAACTCAAATTTGATTTAATTAGCTTTGGAAAATTCTCAGTGTGCGTAGTGCTAACTTGACATTGTGAATTCAACCATTAAAAAAGCAAAATTCCAAAATGTAACGATGCAATTAATTGTAGCTTTTTAAACTAAAACTAGTTGTGGAAAGAAAAAAATTCCAAAATTCTTAATCTAAAATTAGTTGTGAAAAGAAAAAAATTCCAAAATTTTTTTTTAATTAGCTTTGGAAAATTCCCAGGGTGTGTAGTGCTAACTTGACATTCTGAATTCAGCCATTAAAAAAGCAAAATTCCAAAATGTAATGATGCAATTATTTGTAGCTTTTTAATCTAAAATTAGTTGTGGAAAGAAAAAAATTCCAAATTTTTTTTTAATTAACTTTGGAAAATTCCCATGCTGTGTAGTGCTAATTTGACATTGTGAATTCAGCCATTAAAACAGCAAAATTCCAAAATGTTATGATGCAATTAATTGCACCTTTTTAATCTAAAATTAGTTGTGCAAACAAAAAAATTCAAAAATTTTTTTAAAATTAGATTTAAAAAATGCCTGGGGTGTGTAGTCCTAACTTGACATTGTGAATTCAGCCACTAAGAAAGGAAAATTAATAAATGTAATGATGCACCTAATTGTATAGATTTGGAAAGACAAAAAATCCAAACATTTTGTTTAATTAGCTTTAAAAAAATACCCAGGGTGTGTAGTGCTAACTTGACATTGTGAATTCAGCCATTAAAAAAGCAAACATCCAAAATGTAACGATGCAATTAATTGTAGCTTTTTAATCTAAAATTAGTTGTGGAATGAAAAAAATTCCAAAATTTTTTTTTATTAATTTTGGAAAATTCCCATGCTGTGTTGCTAATTTGACATTGCGAATTCAGCCATTAAAAAGAAAAATTCCAAAATGTAATGATGCAATTAATTGTAGCTTTTTAAACTAAAATTAGTTGTGGAAAGAAAAAAATTCCAAAATTCTTAATCTAAAATTAGTTGTGGAAAGAAAAAAATTCCAAAAATTTTTTTAATTACCTTTGGAAAATTCCCAGGGTGTGTAGTGCTAAATTGATATTCTGAATTCAGCCATTAAAAAAGCAAAACTTCAAAATGTAATGATGAAATTAATTGTAGCTTTTTAATCTAAAATTAATTGTGGAAAGAAAAAAATTCCAAAATTTTTTTTAATTAACTTTGGAAAATTCCCATGCTGTGTAGTGCTAATTTGACATTGTGAATTCAGCCATTAAAACAGCAAAATTCCAAAATGTTATGATGCAATTAATTGTACCTTCTTAATCTAAAATTAGTTGTGGAAACAAAAAAATTACCAAATTTTGTTTTAATTAGTTTTAAGAAGAATGATGACGCAATAATTGAAGCTTTTTTTATCTAAAATAAGGGTGTGCAGAGCTAACTTGACATTGTGAATTCAGCCATTAAAAAAGCAAAATTCCAAACTGTAATGATGCAATTAATTGTAGGTTTTTAATCTAAAATTAGTTTTGGAAAGAAAAAAATTCCAAACATTTTTTTTAATTAGCTTTAAAAAATACCCAGGGTGTGTAGTGCTAATTTGACATTGTGACTTCAGCCATTAAAAAAGTAAACTTCCAAAATGTAATGATGCAATTAATTGTAGCTTTTTAATTTAAAATTAGTTGTGGAAAGAAAAAAATTCCATAGTTTTTTTTAATTAGCTTTGGAAAATTCCCTGGGTGCGTAGTGCTAACTTGGCATTGTGAATTCAACCATTAAAAAAGCAAAATTGCAAAATTTAATGATGCAAATAATTGTAGCTTTTCAATCTAAAATTAGTTGTTGAAAGACAAAAATTTTGTTTAATTAGCTTTAAAAAAATACCCAGGGTGTGTAGTGCTAACTTGACATTGTGAATTCAGCCATTAAAAAAGTAAACTTCCAAAATGTAATGATGCAATTAATTGTAGCTTTTTAATTTAAAATTAGTTGTGGAAAGAAAAAAATTCCAAAGTTTTTTTTAATTAGCTTTGAAAAATTCCCTGGGTGCGTAGTGCTAACTTGACATTGTGTATTCAGCGATTTAAAAGGCAAAATTCCAAAATATAATGATGCAATTAATTGTAGCTTTTTAAACTTAAATTAGTTGTGGAAAGAAAAAAATTCCAACATTTTTTTTTAATTAGCTTTGGAAAATTCCCAGGGTGCGTAGTGCTAACTTGACATTGTGAATTCAGCCATTTAAAAGGCAAAATTCCAAAATGTAATGATGCAAATAATTGTAGCTTTTTAAATTTAAATTAGTTGTGCAAAGAAAAAAAATCCAAAAATTTTTGTTTAATTAGATTTAAAGAATGCCTAGGGTGTGTAGTGCTAACTTGACATTGTGAATTCAGCCATTAAAAAAGCAAAATTCCAAATTGTAATGATGCAATTAATTGTAGGTTTTTAATCTAAAATTAGTTTTGGAAAGAAAAAATTCCAAACATTATTTTTAATTAGCTTTAAAAAATACCCAGGGTGTGTAGTGCTAATTTGACATTGTGACTTCAGCCATTAAAAAAGTAAACTTCCAAAATGTAATGATGCAATTAATTGTAGCTTTTTAATTTAAAATTAGTTGTGGAAAGAAAAAAATTCCAAAGTTTTTTTTTAATTAGCTTTGGAAAATTCCCTGGGTGCGTAGTGCTAACTTGACATTGTGAATTCAGCCATTTAAAAGGCAAAATTCCAAAATATAATGATGCAATTAATTGTAGCTTTTTAAGCTTAAATTATTTGTGGAAAGAAAAAAATTCCAAAAATTCCAAACATTTTTTTTAATTAGCTTTGGAAAGTTCCCAGTGTGTGTAGTGCTAACTTGGCATTGTGAATTCAACCATTAAAAAAGCAAAATTGCAAAATTTAATGATGCAAATAATTGTAGCTTTTCAATCTAAAATTAGTTGTTGAAAGACAAAAATTTCGTTTAATTAGCTTTAAAAAAATAACCAGGGTGTGTAGTGCTAACTTGACATTGTGAATTCAGCCATTAAAAAAGTAAACTTCCAAAATGTAATGATGCAATTAATTGTAGCTTTTTAATTTAAAATTAGTTGTGGAAAGAAAAAAATTCCAAAGTTTTTTTTAATTAGCTTTGAAAAATTCCCTGGGTGCGTAGTGCTAACTTGACATTGTGTATTCAGCGATTTAAAAGGCAAAATTCCAAAATATAATGATGCAATTAATTGTAGCTTTTTAAACTTAAATTAGTTGTGGAAAGAAAAAAATTCCAACATTTTTTTTTAATTAGCTTTGGAAAATTCCCAGGGTGCGTAGTGCTAACTTGACATTGTGAATTCAGCCATTTAAAAGGCAAAATTCCAAAATGTAATGATGCAAATAATTGTAGCTTTTTAAATTTAAATTAGTTGTGCAAAGAAAAAAAATCCAAAAATTTTTGTTTAATTAGATTTAAAGAATGCTTAGGGTGTGTAGTGCTAACTTGACATTGTGAATTCAGCCATTAAAAAAGCAAAATTCCAAATTGTAATGATGCAATTAATTGTAGGTTTTTAATCTAAAATTAGTTTTGGAAAGAAAAAATTCCAAACATTATTTTTAATTAGCTTTAAAAAATACCCAGGGTGTGTAGTGCTAACTTGACATTGTGAATTCAGCCATTAAAAAAGCAAAATTCCAAATTGTAATGATGCAATTAATTGTAGGTTTTTAATCTAAAAGTAGTTGTGGAAAGAAAAAAATTCCAACATTTTTTTTTTAATTAGCTTTAAAAAATACCCAGGGTGTGTAGTGCTAATTTGACATTGTGAATTCAGCCATTAAAAAGGCAAAATTCCAAAAAGTAATGATGCAATTAATTGTAGATTTTTAATCTAAAATTTGCTGTGGAAAGAAAAAAAATCCTACATTTTTTTTTAATTAGCTTTGGAAAATTCCAAGTGTGTGTAGTGCTAACTTGGCATTGTGAATTCAACCATTAAAAAGGCAAATTTGCAAAATGTAATGATGCAATTAATTGTAGATTTTTAATCTAAAATTTGCTGTGGAAAGAAAAAAAATCCTACATTTTTTTTTAATTAGCTTTGGAAAATTCCAAGTGTGCGTAGTGCTAACTTGACATTGTGAATTCAGCCATTTAAAAGGCAAAATTCCAAAATGTAATGATGCAAATAATTGTAGCTTTTTAAATTTAAATTAGTTGTGCAAAGAAAAAAAATCCAAAAATTTTTGTTTAATTAGATTTAAAGAATGCCTAGGGTGTGTAGTGCTAACTTGACATTGTGAATTCAGCCATTAAAAAAGCAAAATTCCAAATTGTAATGATGCAATTAATTGTAGCTTTTTAATCTAAAATTAGTTGTGGAAAGAAAAAAATTCCAATTTTTTTTTTAATTAGCTTTGGAAAATTCCCATGGTGCGTAGAGCTAACTTGACATTGTGAATTCAGCCATTTAAAGGCAAAATTCCAAAATGTAATGATGCAATTAATTGTAGCTTCTTAAACTTAAATTAGTTGTGGGAAGAAAAAAATTCCAAAAGTTTTTTTTAATTAGCTTTTTAAAATTCCCAGCGTGTGTAGTGCTAACTGGACATTGTCAATTCAGCCATTAAAAAGCAAAATTCGAAAATGAAGTGATGCAATTAATTATAGCTTTTTAATCTAAGATTAGTTGTGGAAAGAAAACAATTCCAAATTTGCTTTAATTAGCTTTGGAAAATTCTCAGCGTGCGTAGTGCTAATTTGACATTGTGAATTCAGCCATTAAAACAGCCAAATTCCAAAATGTTATGATGCAATTAATTGTAACTTCTTAATCTTAAATTAGTTGTGGAAACAAAAAAATTCCAACATTTTTTTTAAATTAGATTTAAAAAATGTCTAGGGTGTGTAGTCCTAACTTGACATTGTGAATTCAGCCATTAAGAAAGGAAAATTAATAAATGTAATGATGCACTAAATTGTAGGTTTTTAATCCAAAATTAGTTGTGGAAAGAAAAAAATTCCAAACATTTTTTTTAATTAGCTTTACAAAATACCCAGGGTGTGTAGTGCTAACTTGACATTGTAAATTCAGCCATTACAAAAGCAAAATTCTAAAATGTAATGATGCAATTAATTGGAGCCTTTTAATTTAAAATTAGTTGTGGAAAGAAAAAAATTCCAAAATTTTGTTTTAATTAGTTTTAAGAAATAATGATGTAATAATTGAAGCTTTTTAATCTAAAATTAGGATGTGTAGTGCTAACTTGACATTGTGAATTCAGCCATTAAAAACGCAAAATCGAAAAATGTAATGACGCAATTAATTGTAGCTTTTTAATCTAAAATTTGTTGTGGAAGGAAAAAAAATTCCAAAATTTTTTTTTAATTAACTTTGGAAAATTCCCATGGTGTGTAGTGTTAATTTGCCATTGTGAATTCAGTCATCAAAAAAGCAAAATTCCAAAATGTAATTATGCAATTAATTGTAGCTTTTTAATCTAAGATTAGTTGTGGAAAGAAAAAAATTCCAAACATTTTTTTTAATTAGCTTTAAAAAATTCCCAGGGTGTGTAGTGCTAACTTGACATTGTGAATTCAGCAAATTGAAGCAAGCTTCCAAAACGTACTGATGCAATTAATTGTAGCTTTTTAATCTAAAATTAGTTGTGGAAAGAAAAAAATTCAAAATTTTTGTTTTAATTAGCTTTAAAAAATACCCAGGGTGTGTAGTGCTAACTTGAAATTGTGAATTCAGCCATTAAAAAAGCAAAACTCAAAAATCTAATGATGCAATTAACTGTAGCTTTTTAATACAAAATTAGTTGTGCAAAGAAAAAAATTACAAAATGTTTTTTTAATTAGCTTTGGGAAATTCCCAAACGTTACCAAACTAAACTTCCTAGAGGCATCAAAATTAACACCTTATTTCTCTTTAAATTCGATTTCCGTGTAAATTAATCTTCCTAGCGACTTAAAAATTGCATATTCGTGATTTGCACGATACGGAAAACCAATTAGCGAAAATCGACATATTTTACTCTTTAAACTTTATTTACGGCCAAACTAAGCGTCCTAGAGGCATTCAACTTTTGACACTTTTTTATCTTTAAATTCAATTTACTTTTCAATCAATGTATCGCACGATACGAAAAACCACTTTGTCAAAATCGAAATATTTTTCTCTTTAAACTCGAAACAAATGCGTTCCTTAATGTGTAACAAAACAATTTTTTTGCTGAACAAAAAATGTCTTTATTTTTCAAAAAATATGTTTTGTTTTGCAAAAAATGTGTTTTTTTATTCAAAAAAAAATCTTAATATAATTTTGCAAAAATAAATTTTAATGGTTATTTATTATCAAAAACTATCTTATGAAAGAAATATTCAGTCGAATATTATCAGAAAGTACTACTTGAACCTAACTAACCGAAGTGATCGGCGATTTTTCTTTTTTGTGACAATGAAGTTAAATCGGTATGTATTGAATATTAACATCAAATACTCTTTGCTCCAAATTGTAGATGCAATGAAAGTACATAAAGAATTATGAAAGCTGTAAAATATAGATGACTTAAGATTTTAATAATTTTAAGAAGATCTTTATGTTGCACCTAAATTTGATGAAAATTATTTGTAAGCCTTGTTTTTACACACTGTTCACACCACATTTTTAATTAAATACAGATGGCTATAAATATATAGATATTCATGTAGATTTACTTCTGATTTCTTATATGTGTATATCGTTAGGTGGTGTAGAAGAAGAGTACTTGGACGGCGATCGGAAGGACTTGAGTTCGAATCATGGAAAGTTATGTAAATTGAAATTTTTATAATTAAATTAAATTCTATACATTTCAGAGAAGCAAAACATCAGGCCTGTAGAAGGCCGTATACCAGTTATATTGAAAAGTTATACCAATAAAATATTTATTATGCATAAGGAAGCCTTATGCAAGCTAAATACAAGCTATTAGCCTGCAAAATTATCAAAATCGGGCCTACTGCAAACTAAATTGTTAGTAGCCCATGCTTAATGTGGCACGAGTATCTCTGGATTTTGTAATCAACTTGAACTGAAAAGAAAATAAAAACCGGAATATATTATTACCTTTAATATGTGTACTATGGCATCACAAATTGATTCTGTTTTCCAAAGACAAAATTACATACATAAATGTGTTTATTTGATCACATTACTTAAAAAAAAACACCCACACTCCATAATATTCATTTAATTTTATTAAGTCACCATAGTGAAAACATGTTGAATTATTTATCTTATGAATTTATCTATTGTTTTTTTTTTAAGTATTTACATATAAATGACATTATTAAAACAGAAGGATATCCTTTACATAATGGCGTTTTTGATTGTTCGTCCAGAAGCCTACAGAACCCCACAAAATGATAGTTCTTCTCGATAGTAAAGAAAATGCTTCTGGACTCAAATTGAGAATAGAAATCACAAACACTAATACAATACTCACATAAGGTAACTGAAATGTTAAGATCATCGGGATTTTTTGTTTTTTGATATTTCCATGACTTTAAACTACTTTTTTGGTAAAAATAACATAAAAAGAAACAAATTTATTATTATTGATACAAACAAAATGTGTATCTTAATTGAAATCAAGTGCGTTGTAAATTTTGTTTAGCCGTATGATATTTTTTTAATTTAATTTTCACAAATACAGTGATATGTATACATACAATTCAGAATCAATAAAATTGTGCACGGGTGTTCGTTTGGGGGAACGTGTTCCGGTTTCCGGACTAGTAATCAAAAAGGCCATGTATAAATTTAAAAGAAAATATTTCTGTTTCTTTTTTTTAAATAACAATAAATAGTTTGCATGTATGTATACCAGATTCTATTTTTTTTTTTCTTAATCTAAAGTCTTTGGTAATATTATGTACGTTTTACAATTCGTACGTGGTTTAGATAAGGATTTGATCATACTGCTAGTTTAACGCATTTTGAATTTTTTATCCAGAAAAAAATCGTCTAACCTCGAGCAGATTTTTATAAATGTATTATTTTATATGTATAATTTAATAATTTAGTTAAGATAAAACACATATTAGCTACCAATATTCCTAATAACTACAATAAAAATGCTTGTGACCAACGATAATGCACTTTTATCTATAAGCATGTAATAAGTACATACATAAGTATATTCAATATCTAAGTTTGATAAAATAAACAATTATCTATCTGTTAATAGACAACATACATTTTATTTGGTTTTAAGACGAGTATAATATGTATGCCAGCAAAATTGTACATCTATGTATGCTGCGTTTAGTTAGAAAATTTCATAAGCGATCCAGGTATAATGTTAATGATACTTAAGCATTAAAAGATTTGTAAGTCCTTAGACGTTTTTCTGTTTTCGTTCGGAGCAGATTCTGAATTGTTAAAACATTTTTTTGTTTTGCTCTTTAAGCTAAGATCCTTCAGAGCCCCAAATGTGTGCTTCTTTTTTCGTCCTGAATATGCTTAGAGCGCATTCGATAAGCTCAGACAAGATCGACTGAATATCTAAGTTAATTGCTGAACAGACCAAATGTCATGTGTGCCAAGAGCGAAATGTGAAGAAATAAAATACTCCATATAATACAAATGGCGAAATAAGTTGGAAGAATTTATTTTTTTAAAGAATTACACAATAAACCGATTTATTAACAAAATGTCAAGCTAAGAGCTCAAATGTGATTAAGAAACAAACCAGAATGTTCGGAGCTCGCTCTGATCGGAACAAATTCGGAATATACTCTAAGCGCTCGAACTATGTTAAGAGAAAAACGCCGTTTATAGCTGAAGAACAATTTTTGTTAATTTCTTTTCTTAAAGCTTAGTGTACAGTTCTTTTAAACGAAATAAAAATGGGTGGTTAGTCTAAATACACAGTTGTTGAGAAAAAAAAAATTCCGAGGCAGCATATATGGGGAAAGAAAGTGTAAGGCTGTATTTTCTTCTTTTTTACCACAAGCTAATGTCACTGAAATTGTTTTGTATGAACAAATATTTGTGGTAAGTATAATATTTTTCTTCAGGTTAGTTCACAGTTCGATTAAAAAAATTTAAACGTTAAACTGTTTTTTTTTTTGCGCAAAAGTTATTCCTATAAAAAATAGATGCATTTATTTCGACGAGGAACTGTATACTAGGTTTAAAAAATTGTTATCCCAGTCGAGAAATGATTTTTAATTTAAAAAATCCTTTTTCAATTTATTGAAGTCTTGCGTCTTGCAAAGAAGCATTTGTAGCTTGTTGGTAAGGACTTAGAGCTGTAAAGGCACCGGTTGCACCACTGGCTCCTGTGTGTGGCAAAGTTGCGTAAGTATAAGGTGTTACATAACCAGCGGTCGTTGCATTTCCTGAAATTAAACGCATTTTTAATTGCAGAAATTAATTATTTTAAATTTATAAAGCAATATTAAAAGAAAACTGACAATCACATAAAAAACGCACAATCAAATAAAAATCATTCTATCAAAATATGAACATGATTTTGTATTTGTTTTATTGTTTTGCTTTCAAAAGCGTTAATATAGCCGCACATATAGATAAGTAAATATTGCAATGCGAATTTAAAATTATCTTTTTTTTTCAATTAAGAACTGTTTTAAATATCAATTGTAAACTAAGCATAATAACTTTAGTTTCCTCCCACTGGCGAAGGGTGTCTTTCACAAACCGCCGCCGTTCACCTTTTTTACAATTATTGATGTGTAAAGGCGCATCCATATTATGCCGAATGATGCCGATCGGCCTGTGCTGCACCACTCATTGTGTTCGGTTCGGCATGATGTCCACATTTCTTTTGTAGTGTGGACATTGCCGAACGAAATTATTTAACCAACGCCTTTACAGAACAACACGTAAAATCACTCAATGTCTACCAGACAGAAAAATCAAAACTGTAAATTTTAATTTAAAAGACGAGCTGTCAATAAGAAAGTGAAACGGTGGGTTCGGCACGTCCACACTTTGTAATTCGGTTCGGCTTTCCGTCATGGGATCCATTTCGTTCAGTTTGAATTTAGTTCGGTTTCGGCCAAAAGCCGATTGGGACGTCCATACTTATTCGGCTTGGCTGATCGACATAGGCCGATCGACATCGTTCGGCATAATATGGCCGCTCCTTAACAGCGTTAGAACTTTGATCCGATTGGAGAATATTTACTCTACTTTTAGAAAAAAAGAATTATTCCGACGATCCGATTTGCCGAGATTTACTCCACTCTTCGCACACAAAAGAATTGTGTTTACCTAAACTACCAGACAACCAACGTTTATTATAGAAAATTAAAGATTTTCTGTTTGTTTCAAATCTCCGAAATTTTGTGACTGAGGTTCGAACTCTGATGTGTAAGAATCTATGCCGGCGCGGAAGGTTAAACCAAAAGCTTGGGTCTAACGTGCACGTCTCCTTGACATGTTAGGGATACACGTTCCGTGTAGCATGCGAGATGCGACCTTACGGAAGATTGCATTTAAGACCCTGTTTGTGTTGTGAATATTGAGTACTTATTTCATCGTGCTTGCATTGGAAACTTTGAGGCACCTCAAAAAGAGCTCGCCTATGGTGTCAATGGATTGAAATTTCGATCTTAGCACTTTCCATTGACAGGTAGAACTAAATATCTTTATTCCCCCAGCATTTCTTCACCTCTCATCCAATATATCAAAAATACGAAAGGCGAAACAACTGATGACAAATTTTATTGTAGATTCATTCAATGTCTTAAAAAAATTCCATTAACGTGAGCGATGAATGATTGGATTTATTTTACGCTCCCAAAAAATGCATTCTCGGAGCAGATATTTAAAAAAAAATCCGAAAAAATATTCTTTTTTATTTTCTGCTCCGACATATACATTTTCAGTTCAATTGGTTGAAAATTGAAAAATTGAAACTATATACCTGTAAATACCTAAGGTCTATTAAATGTGACCTAAATTACACGGCACTAGTAGCAACGAAATATTCTCGATACGTCATTTAATGTGTTCCCTATATATCAAACCACATAGTGCCGAATTTCGAATTAAATATCCTATTACATTAAATAATAATCGTAGGATAAAACGTTTGGTTTTTTTTTCGCTAACTTTTACAATTTCCATTACAAAATATCATTAAATGATGTCACTGGGCTTATACATCTTTTACAGAGGGAGTGAGGACAGTACAGAAGCGCCTGATTGGTGTGCCGTCAAGAAGTGTAGCGGAATGAATCTACGTTTATACAGCTATCCCCCAAAACACGAAATGTACGATAAAAAAGAATAGTCTAATAAGGCTCCGAAAGTCAAACTGATGTAAATATCATATTTCGTGCACCAAAATTTCAAAATGTAATGCAATTCATTGTAGCTTTTTAATCTAAAATTAGCTGTGTAAAGAAAAAAAATCCAAACATTTTTTTTAATTAGCTTAAAATACCCAGAGTGTATAGTGCTAATGTGACATTGTGAATTCAGCCATTGAAAAGGTAAAATTCCAAAATGTAATGATGCAATTAATTGTAGCTTTTTAATCTAAAATTAGTCGTGGGAAGAAAAAAATTCAAAAAAATTTGTTTAATTAGCTTTAAAAAATAGCCAGGGTGTGTAGTGCTAACATTGTGAATTCAGCAAATTGAAGCAAACTTCCAAAATGTAATGATGCAATTAATTGTAGCTTTTTAATCTAAAATCAGTTGTGGAAAGAAAACAATTCCAAAAAAAATTGTAATTAGCTTTAGAAAATTCCCAGGGTGTGTAGTGCTAACTTGACATTGTGAATTCAGCAAATTGAAGCAAACTTACAAAATGTGCTGATGCAATTAATTGAATTAATTGAATTTTTTTCTAATTAGCTTTAAAAAATACCCAGGGTGTGTAGTGCTAACTTGACATTGTGAATTCGGCCATTAAAAAAGCAAAACTCAAAAATGTAATGATGCAATTGATTGTAGCTTTTTAATCTAAAATTAGTTGTGGCAAGTAAAACATTCCAAATTTTTTTTTTAATTAGCTTTGGAAAATTCCCAGGGTGCGTAGTGCTAACTTGACATTGTGAATTCAGCAAATTGAAGCAAACTTCCAAAATGTACTGATGCAATTAATTGTAGCTTTTTAATCTAAAATTAGTTGTGGAAAGAAAAAAATTCCAAATTTTGGTTTTAATTAGCTTTAAAAAATACCCAGGGTGTGTAGTGCTAACTTGACATTGTGAATTCAGCCATTAAAAAAGCAAAACTCAAAAATCTAATGATGCAATTAACTGTAACTTTTTAACCTAAAATTAGTTGTGGAAAGAAAAAAATTCCAAAATGTTTTTTTAATTAGCTTTGGAAAATTCCCAGTGTGTGTAGTGCTAACTTGACGTTGTCAATTCAACCATTAAAAAAGCAAAATTCCAAAATGTAATGATGCAATTAATTGTACCTTTTTAATATAAAATAAGCTGTGGAAAGAAAAAAATTCCAAACAATTTTTTTTAAAATTAGGTTTGGAAAATTCCCAAACGTTACCAAACTAAACTTCCTAGAGGCATCAAAGTTAACACCTTATTTCTCTTTAAATTCGATTTCCGTGTAAATTAATCTTCCTAGCGACTTAAAAATTGCATATTCGTGATTTGCACGATACGGAAAACCAGTTAGCGAAAATCGACATATTTTACTCTTTAAACTTGATTTACGGCCAAACTAAGCGTCCTTTTGACACTTTTTTCTCTTTAAATTCAATTTACTTTTCAATCAATGTATCGCACGATACGAAAAACCACTTTGTCAAAATCGAAATATTTTTCTCTTTAAACTCGAAACAAATGCGTTCCTTAATGTGTAACAAAACAATTTTTTTGCTGAACAAAAAATGTCTTTATTTTTCAAAAAATATGTTTTGTTTTGCAAAAAATGTGTTTTTTTATTCAAAAAAAAATCTTAATATAATTTTGCAAAAATAAATTTTAATGGTTATTTATTATCAAAAACTATCTTATGAAAGAAATATTCAGTCGAATATTATCAGAAAGTACTACTTGAACCTAACTAACCGAAGTGATCGGCGATTTTTCTTTTTTGTGACAATGAAGTTAAATCGGTATGTATTGAATATTAACATCAAATACTCTTTGCTCCAAATTGTAGATGCAATGAAAGTACATAAAGAATTATGAAAGCTGTAAAATATAGATGACTTAAGATTTTAATAATTTTAAGAAGATCTTTATGTTGCACCTAAATTTGATGAAAATTATTTGTAAGCCTTGTTTTTACACACTGTTCACACCACATTTTTAATTAAATACAGATGGCTATAAATATATAGATATTCATGTAGATTTACTTCTGATTTCTTATATGTGTATATCGTTAGGTGGTGTAGAAGAAGAGTACTTGGACGGCGATCGGAAGGACTTGAGTTCGAATCATGGAAAGTTATGTAAATTGAAATTTTTATAAATAAATTAAATTCTATCGTAATAAAGTCGTCGACGAGTAAAGACGTGTTTTACTTTCGCTCCTTCTTTAAAATAATCAATTATTTACAAATAACCTGGCCCCTTTTGTTAGCGAACAAAAAAAAAAAATAATAATAAAAAAAATATATTAAAAAAAAAAAACTGACCTTTTTTTTAAAATATTCAACCGTCCCCAATTCTCGAAAACCAAAATAATAAAAAAATGGCAAAGTGCTGCGTTTGCAATATCGACGTCAATGTTGACCGAGTTACGTGTGGCGGTCTCTGCGGTAAGCTCTTCCACCCGAGTTGCATTGGACTCAGCAAAAGAGCTATGAATGACTTAGTTGAAATAACTTCCCGGTTCGTTTTCTATTGTGACGAATGTAGGGAAATATCGTTGCCCCACATTCTTCTCGCAATTAAATGCAACAACGACACAGTCAAGTTCTCAATAAGGGTAACGAACGATAAGTGCCGCAAAATATTCAGTGAACTCGAAAAAATTGATGACCTCGTGAAACTGACTGATGACTTACACAATATGGTTACAAATATATCCAAATCGTTTAAATTGAACTTTGATATTGTGAAAAAACAGTTAAGTGAGGCATGTAAATTTTTTACCCAATTAGAATCCCTGAAATCCGAAATCAAAGACGAGCTTAAAGGAATATATTGTGCAATTAATAAACTCAATTTCAATAAGGCATTAGATTCGATGCGTAGTGATTTGAACTCCTCCGCGGAAATTATCAATTCCATCCGTTGAGACCTTGACGTTCACCTACAATCTAGTTCTAGAACAAACTCCCACAATAACCAAATTAATCTTTCTCTTATCGATGACGCCGTAAAATATATTGGTAATCTTTCTTTGGAGCTTGCGTCGACCAGGGAAAGCGTAGATGAGCTGCTAGGTGCAGTGAAAGCATCAAACATATTAAGAGTTCCGGTTACTATGGATCAATATGTGGCTCCTGCCGATGTTCAACTACCTCCTGGTGATTCTGTGCCACTTTCTTCATCAAATGTTTCACTTTATGATGAGCTTCTTCAACTTCCCACTTCACCCTCACACGTAGAACCTGTCTCTACTCCAATCACAGAAGATGCCACTGAGAATATGTCCATCGAAGGAGTAAACATCTCTTCAGACAATTCAATTCAACGTTTCGGTGTAACCTGGACCCTCGATGATTGGACCAAACGAATGCAAAAATTAAATGTACAGAACGAAAACCAAACGTCCTTCTTCGTCATGGCATCTTCGCGTACAGTGAACAATCAGTATATTAACAAACTTTTTGCTAAAATGAAAGTTCCAATCAGTTCCATAAGAGTTCTAAAAAACACTAAGCCTATTAAATTAAAATTATCGATTCTATCGAAATATGCCTGGATTTTCACTAACTCGGATGGATCTCCTCTAAAAATAGATAACTTATCATTAAAATATGAATCCCTAATTTTAAGCCTAAATCTAATATTCCTAATAATTGGAGTTTTAAAACTAAAATTTTCCCGAATTTCTCCCACCCTTATTTTTCCAAGTCTAGTTTAAAAACAAATACCACAGCTAACCCCCTTTCCACCGTACATAAGCGAGTATCGTTTAATCTAGAACGCTCTTCAAAAACTTCTCCTTCCACCAGCTCTTTCTCAAATTTCACTTTAAATCCTGTTGCCTCACCTTTCAAACCGTCTGTTGTTACTCCTGTTGCTTCCACAATAAAGAAACAAAACGAGTCTCTTTTAAAACCCCATCACCAACTCCGTCTCGATCTCCCTCTTCAACTCTCCCCAGCTTTGACCTTAGAACAGGAGCTAAATATCCTAACTTTAAAAGTTCTTATATTTTGAACCCCACTCAGTCAACTTATCCACCTCCCACTCGCAGAGGCCCTTCTATACAACAAAATTCAGAAAACTCTTTTGACCCTTTTTTACCACCAGTTGTCAAACTTACCCAGCAAACTGCAGATTCCACTGAATGTCGCTATGCTCTGTCTAGACTCAGAGACAAAAAGATATATGAAAATGTTCGCATTTTCTTGGCCTTTCTGCACGATAAGTCAGATTCTGTTTGTTACGAAGGGAAAACAAGAACAAGCGTTTTGGTCTCCATCAACAGGAAGGTCTCCCTTCAGAATTTTCTAAGCTCATGAAAATTTTCATCAAATATCATGACAATTTTAACTTACCACCACAGAAGTAAAGGATGATCTGGATACTTTCCGTCAATACTTACAGGCTAAGCGAATATCTCACCTTCAACGCAACAGAAATGATCACAACCGTTTTTTTCGTTCCTAATTCAAACTCCGCTCAAACACGTCAACGATATATTATCAAAATGTTAGAGGTCTTCGATCCAAAACCAACTCAGTCTTAAGACAATCACACTCCCTCCCTTTTGAATTCTACGCTCTAACTGAAACTAACCTGACGCCCAGCATCAACAACCAAGAGTTGTTTTCCTCTACTTTTAATGTCTATCGAGATGATGATCGGCCCTCCGTTGGCTCTCCTTGCAGAGGAGTCCTTATCGCGATAAATAATACATTTGACTCATCCCTCTTCCCAATCTCAAACACGTCTGAAGATGATTTTGTTTCAGTTAAAATAAAACTTCTTAAATCGTCTGTTTATCTTATGTGTTACTACATACTGCCTTCCCATCTTATGTGTTACTACATACTGCCTTCCCAACCTCTACAAACATATGAAATTGCTGTTCGCGTGATCGATCATATAATGAAACAATGCGACCCCCTAGATTAAGTTATAATCTGCGGCGATTTCAACCTTCCGCACCTTAAATGGACTGTGTCAGACCACGGATCACATTACATTTGTAATCCCTCCTCGGCAAAAGAGTGTCTTTTTGTCGATCATTTAACTGATTCAAGCCTCTGTCAAATAAGTGGCGTTCTAAATAATATGGACCGACAACTTGACCTCATTTTCTCAACCGACCCAGAAAACTCATCAGTCACTCTCTGCCCCCAAATTCTTACAGCTATTGATAATTATCATCCTCCCTTGTTACTAACGTTCTATCACGATTTTCCTATACAGACTTCTCCCCCCACAAATATATGTTCTCATGATTTTCATAAAGCCAATTTTTCTAAAATTAATGAATATATCGCCAGAGTTTCCTTTAATTTTGACAACCTTACTGTGAATGATGCAATAGACATATTTTATAGAGAAATATTTAATTCTATTTCTCTTCATGTCCCAGTTTCTCGTCGTAAGACATCGTCTTCTTCCCCACCTTGGTATAATCAAAGGCTACGGTCGATACGTAATAAGAGAAATAAGTTTTGGTCAATTTTCCTTCATTCGCGATCTCCAACAGGCTACTCTAATTATCT
The DNA here is from genome assembly GCA_910595825.1 of Philhelius pedissequus. NCBI lineage: Eukaryota > Metazoa > Arthropoda > Insecta > Diptera > Syrphidae > Philhelius > Philhelius pedissequus. Next base: position 111,770,189 of record OU343160.1, read on the forward strand.
TGGTGCCTATCTTCAATATACCGAAAATTACAATTCTCTCTATCAATGCTATTTAATCCAAACCCAAAGCAATCTTATTAAAGACCCTAAATCCTTCTTCCAATTTGTCAATTTTAAACGAAAATTCGATGGTTATCCTCCCTCTCTCTCTTTCAATAACGAAATTTTAAACGAACCGCAGACTATTGATAACTTTTTTGCAAGTTTCTTTAAAAAATCATTTACCTACGACTGATTTATACCCGATTGTAATTATTTCAATTATTTACCGAATTTCTCCCTCGGACCATTTCTACCTCATACGATTGACTCATTACTCATCGAAAATAAACTCAATCAACTCAATGATGAGTATATTCCCGGCCCAGATGGTATCCCCTCCATATTTATCAAAAAATGCTCTTCAACACTCTCTCTTCCCCTTTCAAAAATCTTCGGTTTATCTCTATCTCAAGGAGTATTCCCTCAGTTATGGAAGACCTCTTTTATAACCCCAATACATAAAAAGGGCCCTAAGTGTGAAATTACAAACTATCGTCCAATCGCTAAACTTTCACATATTCCCAAAATCTTTGAAATCATTTTGTATGATATTTTAAGTTTTCGTTGTAAATCTCTTATTTCCCATAGACAACACGGCTTTGTAAAGGGTAGGTCCACATAGACTAACCTTGTTGAATTCGTATCCTTTAGCCTCTCGGCCTTAGAAAACCGAAAGGAAGTCGATGTTGTTTCAACCGATTTCAGTAAGGCCTTTGACAAAATCTCACATAAGCTTATTCTATTCAAACTGTCCACCCTTGGCCTTGAACCTAAGATGGACTTCTTCCTACCTAAGCACCCGTTACTACAAAGTTCGATTCAGATCTTCCTTCTCTGATGATTTCTTAGCTACCTCTGGGGTTCCACAAGGCAGCCACTTAGGACCTCTCCTCTTTATTCTTACTATTAACGATATTGAAATGATCATTAAACATTGTCATATCTCACTCTACGCCGACGATACAAAGTTCTTCAAGACCATCTCTTCCACACATGATGCTACTCTCCTACAACTTGATGTCAACAATTTCTCTGTCTGGTGCCTGAAAAATTGCTTAGAACTAAATATTTCCAAATGTCAATCAATAACTTTTCACGAAAACGCATCCGATCCACTCCCCGTCGATACCTTCTACATTATCAACCCATATCCACCGCTGTGTCAATTCGAGACCTTGGTGTTTTATGTGATAGAGAACTTACCTTTCTCACACATATTGACGAGATTATTCTCAAAGCAAACTCTACACTAGGCTTTGTGAAACGTTGATCCAAAGAATTCTCTGACCCGTTCTTTATACATAACCTTAGTTCGCCCGCTTCTTGAATACGCCTGTCAAGTATAGTCCCCTTATCAACAAACTCATATATCCAGAATCGAGAACATTCAACGTCGTTTCCTACGTTTCGCCCTTCGTTGTCTGTCTTGGAATAACCCTCTTATTTTACCCCCGTTTCAAGACCGACTTCTGTTAATCAATTTGAATACGCTGGAAGAACGAAGAGCAATAAGCGACATTATTTTCATTCATCGATTACTTTCAGGGTCTGTTGACTGCACGACTCTCTACAATTCCATCTCTTTCAACACCAATTCCCGTAATATAAGAAATCCTCGTCTCTTCTATCTGCCTACCTACCGTACATCTTACGGCTCCAATGAACCTATTACTCGCATGCTTCGAAGGATTAATTGTAACATTAACTGTTTCGACTTTAACCTCAGTTCATCTTGTCTGAAACTCCGTCTTAATCATCCTTCCAATTCCCAACCCTAGATTTAAGAGCTATACTTAAGTTAGATTAAGAATTTTAGCTTGTATTAAGCCTAATAAATGGGGGTATTGCCCCCACCAAAATTAAAATTAAAATTATACATTTCAGAGAAGCAAAACAGCAGGCCTGTAGAAGGCCGTATACCAGTTATATTGAAAAGTTATAATAATAAAATATTTATTATGCAAAAGGAAGCCTTATGCAAACTAAATACAAGCTATTAGCCTGCAAAATTATCAAAATCGGGCCTACTGCAAGCTAATTGTTAGTAGCCCATGCTAAATGTGGCACGAGTATCTCTAGATTTTGTAATCAACTTGAACTGAAAATAAAATAAAAACCGGAATATATTATTACCTTTAATATGTGTACTATGGCATCACATATTGGTGTGTTTTCCAAGGACAAAATTACATACATAAATGTGTTTATTTGATCACATTACTTAAAAAAAAAGCACCCACACTCCATAATATTCATTTAATTTTATTAAGTCACCATAGTGAAAACATGATGAATTATTTATCTAATGAATTTATCTATTTTTTTTTTTAAGTATTTACATATAAATGACATTATTAAAACAGAAGGATATCCTTTACATAATGGCGTTTTTGATTGTTCGTCCAGAAGCCTACAGAACCCCACAAAATGATAGTTCTTCTCGATAGTAAAGAAAATGCTTCTGGACTCAAATTGAGAATAGAAATCACAAACACTAATACAATACTCACATAAGGTAACTGAAATGTTAAGATCATCGGGATTTTTTGTTTTTTGATATTTCCATGACTTTAAACTACTTTTTTGGTAAAAATAACATAAAAAGAAACAAATTTATTATTATTGATACAAACAAAATGTGTATCTTAATTGAAATCAAGTGCGTTGTAAATTTTGTTTAGCCGTATGATATTTTTTTAATTTAATTTTCACAAATACAGTGATATGTATACATACAATTCAGAATCAATAAAATTGTGCACGGGTGTTCGTTTGGGGGAACGTGTTCCGGTTTCCGGACTAGTAATCAAAAAGGCCATGTATAAATTTAAAAGAAAATATTTCTGTTTCTTTTTTTTAAATAACAATAAATAGTTTGCATGTATGTATACCAGATTCTATTTTTTTTTTCTTAATCTAAAGTCTTTGGTAATATTATGTACGTTTTACAATTCGTACGTGGTTTAGATAAGGATTTGATCATACTGCTAGTTTAACGCATTTTGAATTTTTTATCCAGAAAAAAATCGTCTAACCTCGAGCAGATTTTTATAAATGTATTATTTTATATGTATAATTTAATAATTTAGTTAAGATAAAACACATATTAGCTACCAATATTCCTAATAACTACAATAAAAATGCTTGTGACCAACGATAATGCACTTTTATCTATAAGCATGTAATAAGTACATACATAAGTATATTCAATATCTAAGTTTGATAAAATAAACAATTATCTATCTGTTAATAGACAACATACATTTTATTTGGTTTTAAGACGAGTATAATATGTATGCCAGCAAAATTGTACATCTATGTATGCTGCGTTTAGTTAGAAAATTTCATAAGCGATCCAGGTATAATGTTAATGATACTTAAGCATTAAAAGATTTGTAAGTCCTTAGACGTTTTTCTGTTTTCGTTCGGAGCAGATTCTGAATTGTTAAAACATTTTTTTGTTTTGCTCTTTAAGCTAAGATCCTTCAGAGCCCCAAATGTGTGCTTCTTTTTTCGTCCTGAATATGCTTAGAGCGCATTCGATAAGCTCAGACAAGATCGACTGAATATCTAAGTTAATTGCTGAACAGACCAAATGTCATGTGTGCCAAGAGCGAAATGTGAAGAAATAAAATACTCCATATAATACAAATGGCGAAATAAGTTGGAAGAATTTATTTTTTTAAAGAATTACACAATAAACCGATTTATTAACAAAATGTCAAGCTAAGAGCTCAAATGTGATTAAGAAACAAACCAGAATGTTCGGAGCTCGCTCTGATCGGAACAAATTCGGAATATACTCTAAGCGCTCGAACTATGTTAAGAGAAAAACGCCGTTTATAGCTGAAGAACAATTTTTGTTAATTTCTTTTCTTAAAGCTTAGTGTACAGTTCTTTTAAACGAAATAAAAATGGGTGGTTAGTCTAAATACACAGTTGTTGAGAAAAAACAAATTCCGAGGCAGCATATATGGGGAAAGAAAGTGTAAGGCTGTATTTTCTTCTTTTTTACCACAAGCTAATGTCACTGAAATTGTTTTGTATGAACAAATATTTGTGGTAAGTATAATATTTTTCTTCAGGTTAGTTCACAGTTCGATTAAAAAAATTTAAACGTTAAACTGTTTTTTTTTTTGCGCAAAAGTTATTCCTATAAAAAATAGATGCATTTATTTCGACGAGGAACTGTATACTAGGTTTAAAAAATTGTTATCCCAGTCGAGAAATGATTTTTAATTTAAAAAATCCTTTTTCAATTTATTGAAGTCTTGCGTCTTGCAAAGAAGCATTTGTAGCTTGTTGGTAAGGACTTAGAGCTGTAAAGGCACCGGTTGCACCACTGGCTCCTGTGTGTGGCAAAGTTGCGTAAGTATAAGGTGTTACATAACCAGCGGTCGTTGCATTTCCTGAAATTAAACGCATTTTTAATTGCAGAAATTAATTATTTTAAATTTATAAAGCAATATTAAAAGAAAACTGACAATCACATAAAAAACGCACAATCAAATAAAAATCATTCTATCAAAATATGAACATGATTTTGTATTTGTTTTATTGTTTTGCTTTCAAAAGCGTTAATATAGCCGCACATATAGATAAGTAAATATTGCAATGCGAATTTAAAATTATCTTTTTTTTTCAATTAAGAACTGTTTTAAATATCAATTGTAAACTAAGCATAATAACTTTAGTTTCCTCCCACTGGCGAAGCGTGTCTTTCACAAACCGCCGCCGTTCACCTTTTTTACAATTATTGATGTGTAAAGGCGCATCCATATTATGCCGAATGATGCCGATCGGCCTGTGCTGCACCACTCATTGTGTTCGGTTCGGCATGATGTCCACATTTCTTTTGTAGTGTGGACATTGCCGAACCAAATTATTTAACCAACGCCTTTACAGAACAACACGTAAGATCACTCAATGTCTACCAGACAGAAAAATCAAAACTGTAAATTTAAATTTAAAAGACGAGCTGTCAATAAGAAAGTGAAACGGTGGGTTCGGCACGTCCATACTTTGTAATTCGGTTCGGGTTTCCGTCATGCGATCCATTTCGTTCAGTTTGAATTTGGTTCGGTTTCAGCTTGGACCAAAGGCCGATCGGGACGTCCATACTTATTCGGCTTGGCTGATCGACATAGGCCGATCGACATCGATCGGCATAATATGGCCGCTCCTTAACAGCGTTAGAACTTTGATCCGATTGGAGAATATTTACTCTAATTTTAGAAAAAAAGAATTATTCCGACGCTCCGATTTGCCGAGATTTACTCCACTCTTCGCACACAAAAAAATTGTGTTTACCTAAACTACCAGACAACCAACGTTTATTATAGAAAATTAAAGATTTTCTGTTTGTTTCAAATCTCCGAAATTTTGTGACTGAGGTTCGAACTCTGATGTGTAAGAATCTATGCCGGCGCGGAAGGTTAAACCAAAAGCTTGGGTCTAACGTGCACGTCTCGTTGACATGTTAGGGATACACGTTCCGTATAGCATGCGAGATGCGACCTTACGGAAGATTGCATTTAAGACCCTGTTTGTGTTGTGACTATTGAGTACTTATTTCATCGTGCTTGCATTGGAAACTTTGAGGCACCTCAAAAAGAGCTCGTCTATGGTGTCAATGGATTGAAATTTCGATCTTAGCACTTTCCATTGATAGTTAGAACTAAATATCTTTATTCCCCCTGCATTTCTTCACCTCTCATCCAATATATCAAAAATACGAAAGGCGAAACAACTGATGACAAATTTTATTGTAGATTCATTCAATGTCTTAAACAAATTCCATTAACGTGAGTGATGAATGATTGAATTTATTTTACGCTCCCAAAAAATGCATTCTCGGAGCAGATATTTAAAAAAAATCCGAAAAAATATTCTTTTTTATTTTCAGCTCCGAAAAATACATTTTCAGGTCAATTGGTTGAAAATTGAAAAATTGAAACTATATACCTGTAAATACCTAAGGTCTATTAAATGTGACCTAAATTACACGGCACTAGTAGCAACGAAATATTCTCGATACGTCATTTAATGTGTTCCCTATATATCAAACCACATAGTGCCGAATTTCGAATTAAATATCCTATTACATTAAATAATAATCGTAGGATAAAAAGTTTTGTTTTTTTTTCGCTAACTTTTACAATTTCCATTACAAAATATCATTAAATGATGTCACTGGGCTTATACATCTTTTACAGAGGGAGTGAGGACAGTACAGAAGCGTCTGATTGGTGTGAGTTCAAGAAGTGTAGCGGAATGAGTCTACGTTTATACAGCTATCCCCCAAAGTGGCCAAAACACGAAATGTACTATAAAAAAGAATAGTCTAATCAGGCTCCGAAAGTCAAAGTGATGTAAATATCATATTTCGTGCATCTTCACATTATCAAATTATCAAATATTTTTGATAACCACGACATGATGTACTCGATTTTGATTTTATGAATGCTCCAGACAGCACCTTGTCAAGCATGGTTAATGAATTTCAAAATGTTTTTATCTTTAAGCTTTACTGTGATAAATTTTTGTTTCGCAAAGTTTTGTGTGTTTTCTGGAATGTGAAATTCACTCCATCTTAAATGAAATCAGATGTGTTCTGTAGTATCCTGATATATACATCTTACGTTATATTAATGTATTCAATTTCGGATAAAGACCAATATGATCTATGAAAAAAAAAATAATCCTCCTCACGACGTCATTATATAGGTTGTTTTTAAGGAGCATTAAATAATAATACATACAAAAATATTGTTGGAATTAATTTTTTATTATTATATATGTACAAGTAGATAATTTCATTGCATTTATTTTTAAACATGATTTCCAGCAAAAGAATTCCGCCCCGCCGCCGCGCGCGGCTATGAGTTGCATTATCAATCTTCCAATAAATCTGGTCGTTTGGCATCAAGGTGGCTTGAATATTGGCTTCTAATGCTTCGAGAGCTGTCAATGAATTAACTTAGCCCAAAAAATTAGTCGAGAGGCATTAAATCGCACGAACGAGGAGTCCAGTTAAGAGGAAAGAAAGCTGTCACCAAATTGAGTTTGCAATAAGCGCGCAGTATGGCAAGTTGCCATATCGTTGATGTTTATTTGTATTTTTTTTGTATTTTGTTTGTATTTGTATTAAGATAATTAATTTTTTCGTTCACCATTAAAGTAAACGGCAGCTACTTCCTCATTTCAGAAGAAATAAAGACCCATAAAAGCGCCAGCGTGTAAACAGTACTAAACAGTCAATTTTAATGGATGTAAAGGTGATTCGTTAATGGCTTGATTATTGTCTTCGCTCTATATACGATAATTCAGTGGCCACAAGCCATAACAGCTTAAGTCGATTTTTCATACTTTTTAGGAGGGCAGTTCAAAGTTTCAAAAATTCACTGGGAATAGGAAAATTGTTATTTTTAAGGTTATTTAATTTCAAAATAAAGAAAAAGTACTCCTTTATCATGTGTCAAGAGAAAATAAATGTAAGACTTTTTGTAAAGGAGTGATTTAAGAAATAAACACTTAAGCTCTTATGGTTTATTGCTTATTAAAAAAATAAATAACGTATGTCCAGTTAGGTTGTTTTGCTTTATTTATTGTTTTACAAACAAATTTCTTAAATCAAGTTAGGCTCTTATGGTGCGTTAAAGTAAGATTACTAATTTCTCTATATGGACTTAGGTCGTTTTGCCTTCAGTGAAATGTCGCGATAGAGTTCTTTATGATAAGTTAAGTTTTTTGTTAACTAAAGTTTTGAACACTCAAAACCATAATTTTAAGATATGTGGTAAATGGATTTTATATAAAGTAGTTGTCCCAGTTAACGTTGTTTTAATTTTTTAGTAAAAACCCATTCCTTTATCAACTAGACGTCACCAAGCAATCGAAAAATTGAGATTAAATTAATAATACATTACAAGAAATAGGAAATGATTATATTTGATGAGCTTTCTTTTGAAAAATGGAATAATATATTTATGTTGCAATATCGAATATTTATGCATAATAATAGGTGCGTTTAATTTTCCCAAAAATCTATATAGTTGACCCTGTAATAAAAAAACGATCTGCGTTATGAATAATTTTTACTTTTCGTGGTTGCTAGTTGTGGTTTATTTTGACATTTCACCATTTGAAGTTTTTTTTTTTTTTGCAGAAGTACCAACATTTGCGAAAGAAACCCGCCATCTGTTGGTCAGAATTATAACTAATTTCTGGGTTTCTGAAATAAACCCCGCTAGAAACATAGATAATTGTTGTTTTTTTGTGTGACAAAATTAACCCTAACCCGTATTAATGAAAAATAAAACGCGCCTATTATAGCTAAATAAAGAAAGATTAAATTAAAAATACTTCAAATATACGATTACTTATATATGTATGTCTTCAGTTTTCTTTTTTAACGGTTTGTCGGTCTTTCAATCACTTTTTAATTTGATCGCATCAATAATCAAATAACAAAAAGAATTCCAGAATAAAAATTTAATGTACAATGTTGCGTATACTTACTTTAAGTACACTATTTCGTCTTTATTGTAGAATGTGCTTTTCTTCTTCACCTATTCGTTAATGGAAAATATAAGAAAATAAAAAATCAAATATTTGAAATGTTTGCATTTTTGATGTTTGTTGTTTAATTGTCTTTTATAAAGTGTTCATGTGAACTTACATCCAGGAATTTTTTTTTTGAAATTATAGATACTTAATTGAAAAAAAAATAACAAAACAAATGACTTCATAAACATATAAAAATGTAAATAAAACAAAATGTTATTTAATTTAATCTTCCTCCAAATCAAATTCCATCAAATCGGGATGACAGTTTGGCTCGCAAATGCTGCATTTCAGGTTGTCATAAAATGAATGGAAATCAGGATTTATGTATTGCTTTAGGTCCATGAGATCTTTCTTTTTCTCCTTTGAAATGTAAGGTATTTCTATGACGCTTGAAACTTGGCTCACATTTACTGCACCAGCTCCTTTTTTCCCTATTTTTAAAATCTTGAATGGTTCTTGGTCATCTTAAGAATATTTAAAAGACACCTCACTAACACTTTTTGTGTAGCGTAACCAGCGAACAACATTCCATTCTTCACCCATTCTTTTCCAGGAAAACTTGGACTTGGACAATCTTGCAAAATCATAAAAATCCCTCCATTTCATTTCTATGGCTTCCATCTTTGTTGCAACCGAACCGACGAACTGATACCAGTCTCTTGGTGTTTCTATTTTCACATTTGTTTTCTTTTTCTTCCGCTCGATAAGAGCATGATCGCTGTCGCATTCCATGTGGGTATGTCCTGGTTCGAGGAACTTATGAGCTATTTGATCAACATTTTCTGAGTGCAATATAAATAAAATAAACATTGCAGCTACGAAGGAATTCTTGTTCTGTCCAGAGCAGCAATCACTGTAAAATATTATTTCCTTAGTTTCTTCTGGAATCGTCCTTAAAAGCTTGTAAAGGCAAGATGACACTTCATTCCCACCACGGCGCGCTATTCCTTCATGCCACATAAAATATTTTGCTGCATTGGACTCTAAGTCATGAACAGTTAAATTGAACGTCCAAAGTTGTCTTTTATAGAAACTTATGGAGTTTCTTAAAAACGGCGTCGGTGGGCACTGCTGGAGGTCAAAGGTAAACGCTTTAATTAATTTCGATTTTTTTGCGTCTGTTTTGTCAATGCGCTTTGCTTCGTAAGCCATGTCGGCCTTGCTTAAATGATTAGCTTTTTGTTCAATTAATTTGAATTTGATGTCTTCGGCTTCCGCAACTTTGATTTTGGAAACATACGAGTCGCAGGTAGAACATGTGTCAACATTTGGGGCTTTGAACTTTAAACCCATGTTTTTAAAAATTTGGGAATATTTTGACAGACTAACAGGATTTTCGGTTTCTGTAGTATAAAGGCGATGCATGGATGTAAGATTTAAGCTATTTGCCAAGCAAATCTTAATACGAACATTGGATTCAATTTAAAAAAAAGTAAAGATGAAATGATTTGTTTACAAAATTAATATATCTCAGTTCAAACTACAAATTTACTTACATCGGAGGAAGCCTACATCAAAATTTATCCTATTCGATGAAGATTGTGTTTCGTTTTGTACACTAAACGCAAAGTTAGGCATTTCATCCATAACAATCTCTTCAGGACGTAATAATTGTTGTATTGATGCAGGATAATCGTTGTTTGAACTTATTTCACAATTAATTTTCATTTCATTTAATTTTTCTAAGTGTTGAATATAAATAAATATTTCTGATTTCGATCTGAGCTTCTTAACGAATTTCTTACCTATGTCAACAACACCAGGATATTGAGAAAGAAAATGTTCACCCCGAAAAATCCCATTTTCAAAACCCCGAATGTTTTCTAAAACGTAAGTTTATAACGATATGTAAGAATAAACATCGAAAATAGTGTTCATAAAAAGTTATTATTGAATTTTTAAAATTTTTAGACAATTAAATCGATATGTACCTAATCATATGCAATAATGGTCAGAAATCAAAAACATAAATATGAGCTTATAATTGTAGAGAGAATAAAACTATAAAATATATACACTATACACAAAATTTTGCGTAAATATCAATACATACACATATTAAAATAAAAAGTAATCGCTGGATTATCTGAAATTCGAGGCATTGACAAATATGAAGTATTGCTTAAACTTATAAAATATAAATTTAAATCGGAATTATAAAAGAGATAAATAAATCAGCCGTTTTCGCTTAGAGTGGAATGGAGTGTAGATACAAGTAAAGACAAACGGACACATACACATAAACAACGACAACAGCTAACGTGGCATGTAGATAAATTAAACTACCATGACATTCTAAATTATTGCAATATTTGTTAAAATCTCCAAATGTTTCATTTTACATACATATGTACATATACCAGACTGGCATTTAGATAAAATTATTAACTTACCTTTAGCCTCAGCCTCCTCGCCAATTGCAGCCTAATTCAAGTTACGAAAATAGTATATCTATTATGCATTTGGGAATAACAGCCTATCTTGAGTTATTAAATGGAAAAAAAAATACAGTTTTTAAATATGGGAAGACAAAGATATCCTAACTTAACTTAAAATTGTATGGCAAATTTTTTTTTCTCAAAACGCCAGATAATTGTAGTTTATCTTGAGATAGGTTGTTATGGCAAGTCATACTATTGAAGCTGAAAAAACTTAACTTTAGGTATCAGGCGGTCGTTATAAAAAAAATATATTTTTAAGTTAAGTCTTTTTGGCTTATGACATTTTTAAAAATATGGTTTTTCGCTTATAACTTTTGTTTGAGAAAAGATACAGATCTACAAATTTGAGAGTCTATAGATCTTAATAACTGCACAACGGCTATTACAAATAGTCATTTTCGACTTAACTCGACTTAAGCGGTTATGGATTGCGGCCACAGAATTTTTCTTATTGACGAAGCCATTTACCCGGAATTTGGCTTCATCACTAAGCACAATTGAATAGACGAAGTGCTCTATGAACTTCGTGAATAGATTTATTTTTTTTAAAGTAAATTTCTACAGCTTAGATGCAGTTTTCCGTCGTCAAGGCTGGGTTTCGTTTTTTAACAAACTCAGATTTCATGTAAATGGATTCGAAGGTATTAGTGAACGAATTTTATTCCCTTTATTATCAGCAATTTGGAAATTCCAATGACTATAAGTTAACCCACACGTGCTACAATAAAAAAAATTCCAGGAACTCCACAATGCAATGATTCCCACCACAGTGCTACAATTGATAAATTCCAAGAACCAAAACAGCATAATGCTGACATTGCGTCTGCGAATAGAATGCAATGTTACACTTCACATAACATTGATGGGAAGAGACTATGCTTAGGTTTAGGTAATTTAGTATTTAAGTGATAGAAATTAAGTTTTGATTGTTCAGTTATTGTTTAGGCAGAATCGATGCCAGTTGGTTATTCATTAAATAATTTTTTTTTTAAATCTAAAAGGAAGATATATTCTTAACTTTTAACTTGTCTCTTTTTTTTATTGCCTCTGAGAGCGAGGTATAGAGTTACGCACAAGCACGTCCAACCAAACAACAACAAAAAAGAAGAACATCGCTTTTTGTTTTTTTGTTTGTTTAGGTAACAACACATTCTAGAGACGGGACACTTAGCGGACTTTGACAACACAACAATCATAGGTAAAGAGAAAAAATAAAACAAGAGATAGATATACACTGGCAAGCCTACATATTCAATAAAACCTAGAAAGAACCATGAACACACAAGAAGATAGAGACAATACGATGTTCGTAAGCTACGCTCTTGGTGTTAAGGGAAAACATACATACGTGATAAAACTACAATACTGTGATTATAAATGTTTAAGTTGTTAATATTGTCTTGCAATTAATCCATTTATGGTTAATTGTAAAATTAATAATAATTTTTAAAAAATCAATGTAAAATTTAACATTTCATGTGAGTGAAAAAAAATTGTGCAAAAGAAATATATAAACTGTATAAACATATTTTATTTGTTGGGTTTAAGTAAACAACCCCTGAAGAAGTTGGGAAAATCCAACGAACCGAACGGTAAAATTATGAAGTAAAGTTATTTTATTTGCATATCAGAAAAAAGTGAACAATATAGCCTGAAAAACGTTTGAACATCAAATCAAACAAATATTGGTCGAGTTAATAAATTAAATTAAGACGTTATTAAATAGTTGGCTTAATATGATACTCTTTGTAAAACTAATTTCCCAATATCTTTTTATCATACAAAATTAATAAAAAGATGAATTTTTTTTCTTAATATGGTCCATAAATATGTGGTCTTTATAATTTAACTAACAATAAAAAAAAACGTTTTGCTTTTATTGAGGTAAAATCATTTGTTTTTTTATTGCAAAATAGTTGACGCGGAAGTTCTTCATCGCAAAATATTAGAGTACAGAACGTGAATCATGCTCTTATTTCAACCAAAGTCAAAATTCATCATAGCGCGTGGAAAATGCTTGTCAGAAAACATGCGCGAGGAAATAAGAAACATTTAAAAAAAATGTTTCGTCATACGATATGGGACAAATACTGGAAATTTCAAGGACTGCAGTTCGAAATATAATTAATTTATTCAAAAAGACCGGAAATGTGAACCCATTGAATAAAACTGGAAGGCCACCAATTGCTTCCGGTCGTGACAAAGAAACTTTAAGAAAGATTGTTAAAAATGATCGTCGAGCTACAACCGCAAATATCATCCTACGATGGAAAAACTCTATCAAAAACTAGTTTTTAGAAACACTTGTATTAGATAAATGAAGAAAATGGGATATAAATTTTATAAACTAATTTTTCCAGTTGTATCAATTTTATTTATTCTTTGAAAATAATTCTTGTTTACAAATCGGCCTTCAGGCCAAGGAAAAGCCATTTTTAACTTCTTTGCAAAAAAAAGCGCCTAATGTGGATTCGTGACCATCAGATCTGGAAAATAGAGATGTGTTATATGGAGCGATGAGTCTCGATTTTAGTTTTGTGTTGGAGACCCACGTTTATTGTACCAGATTACTTTCGTCGAAAAACTAAATTTATCTTTTACCTTTCATTCCAAGGCTGAAATCAGAAGATGTCGGTCTGAGATTTCACATACAGTCAAGCGAAATATGGCTTTGAGAACACAGCATTCCAGTGCTAACGTGGCCCACAAATAGCCCCGATCTGTCCTCCATTGGACTTTGTGGGGGGAAATGAAAAAACAATTGAGAACAAATCCAACTAAAAACTTAAGCGAGTTAAAGCAGAAAATCCAGGAAGTTTGGGATGGTACAACCCCTGAATTTTGCTATAATCTTGTGGAAACACTCCCAAGTAGAATTGCGGCCGTTATTAAAAACAAAGGTGACATCACTGAATGGTGAATACACGTTATTTATATTGGGCCAACTTTTTTGCGTTGTAAAAAGACTGGGCTAACTATTTTGCGTTATATGCTATTATATACATTTTTTGTTTTTTTTTTTTAAATTAATAAATGAACTGATAAGAAGAGTTTTTCTTACACAAGAAAAATATAAATTACCAGTCTTTTATTTCAATTTAATAAGAAGAAATATTAAGTAGGTCAACTTTTACATTTAGCCCGTTACAACTTTAAAATTAATGTTTCATGTCACAACTTGTCAAAGGGTAAAATCAGTAAATACTCAATCGACACACAAGGAGAATAATGCAAGGCTTGAGAGATTGGTAGATCTTTTTTGGCGAAGTCGTACAGATTATCACATATAAATTGCTTACAGTGAAAGGAAAGAACATTTCATAAACTACACTAAAACAGTTTCGATTACTACGAGAGCCCGTTTGTAAAAAAGTTAAAGAGGATGTTATATAAAACCTTTTCATATCATTAATATTACAATTAAGAAATAATAGATTCCAGTCAATGGTAAATAACAAACTAATATTGCTGGAGTCGAAAATTGAGGCAATAAATTTAATAGCCGACACAATTTTTAAGAGCAAAAAGTATAATATATTTAATTCAGTTATTACACGTTGAGACGCTTTAAAATAATTGATGTTGCTACCGCATTTAAGTTTTATCGACTGACTTAGTTACAGCAATTTTCTTTCATTGAAAGCTATGTACATAAGCAAATTTAAAGAATATAGTTTTACCTAGATCAGTTATAAAGCGGAATAGCAAATAAAGTAAAGTTAAACAGGGTGGTTAAATTCAAGTAATTAATGATAATTTATGATTTATGAAATTTGAATATTTTATGATTTTGAATTTATAATATAAACGGCGGTAACATTCTCCCCCTCGTAAGCGAGCTACGAAGCTTACTCAATTTCAGCTTTACCGACGACGTCTAGGACAGCAATCTTACTCGCAGGTCGCTCTAGCATGCCAGTCTGTGTTCGCACCATGACTCTTGGCACTTGTCCGTCCTTCGCAGTTACTACGCTTTCAATGATCCCCTTTGGCCAGCTGTTTCGGGGTAGGTTTTCGTCCACGACAACTACAACGTTACCAGGAGCTATAGGAGGCTGTTTTACAAACCACTTACCTCGACGTGCAAGCATAGGCGTGTAGTCTTTTATCCATCTCTGCCAAAATTCATCAGCAAACACCTGTATTTTGTGCCAACATTGTCGTAAGTCTGCGTTGTCTTTACAAATAGGCTTATATCCAGTTGATGAGCCTAATAGAAGGTGGTTTGGTGTGATAGCTTCGTCGTCACAGGATTCTAGCGACACAAATGTTAGCGGACGGCAGTTTATTAAGAATTCCACCTCCCATAGTGCACTTCTCAGGCTTTCGTCGTTGAAGTTGATTGGATCCATTCTATATAGGATGGTCTTGATGGATCGGACAAGCCTTTCCCAGGCCCCTCCCATATGTGGTGCCGCCGGAGGGTTGAACTTCCATTTAATTCCATCATACTTCGAAGCGATCGTTGAATAGTTGATGTTTTTGTGCTCGTGACATAAGATCTTCTCTGATGCTTTGAAATTTGTGCCATTGTCACTATAAATTTCTCTAGGCACTCCACGACGGGATATAAAATTTCTTATGCACATAATACAGGAACTGGTATCTAGGCTATGTGCTACCTCTATATGGATGGCGCGTACAGTGAGGCAAGTAAATATTACGCCCCATCTCTTCTCACGTCTTCGTCCAATAATCGTAGAAATCGGGCCAAAATAATCAATGCCGACGAATGTGAAGGGACGCTCGAACACTGCCAACCTGGCGGCAGGCAAGATAGCCATTTGTGGAACAGCAGGTGTTGTATAGTAATTTTTACATTGTTGGCATCTTTTGCGTACTGATTTGTATAGCACTCGAAGTCTCGGAATGTAGAACTTACCACGTACTTTGTTAATTATAGTCTCATGTGATACGTGGTGGTGGTTTTCGTGGTAGAATCGTACGATAAGAAATGTCACGTGATGGTTTTTCGGTAAGACGATATCATCTGGCCTATTGTTCAAATTCTGTGCCCTACTCGGTGTTCTCAAGATACCAGAATCATCTAAGTAAACATTTAACGATATTAGTTTTGAATTTAACCTAATACTCTTACCGCGTGCAAGGTTTGTTATTTCTTGCCTGTATTCCTGCATCTGTGCACATCTGTATAGCTGGACTTTGGCATTTTGAAGCATTTCAAAGGACAGATGTCTTGGAGTAGGCCTTTTCTTCACGACAGCCTTCAGTTTCTGGATATATAGCTGGAACTTAGCTAGTGCATGGTAAAGTCGCCTCCAATCAGAGAAGTAGCGGACATTCATGTTCAATGCAGATCGTACACTTCTTACAGTTGTGTGTGTGTGAAGTAGATGATGTCTTACTTCTGTTGTATCGGCAGGTCCCAAGTCATCGCATTTTGGCCAATCCTCTGCTTCAGAAGTCAGAAAGTTCGGGCCAGTGAACCACGACTCGATATCTAACTGCGATGATACTTTTGTGGCAAGATCAGCTGTGTTCAGTTTTGATGGCACCCATTTCCACTCTGTGATGTTTGATTGCTCCAATATTTCACCCACTCGAAACATAACGAACTGTTGAAGCTTCCTGGGGTCCATTCGCAACCACTTCAGAACCGTTTTTGAATCGGACCACCAAAATCTCGAACTAATTGGTATACGTTGAACTTCGTGTATCATGGCAGACAATCTTATACCTAATACAGCTGCTTGGAGCTCAAGTCTCGGGATTGAGACTGGTTTGAGAGGAGCTACTTTTGATTTTGAGGCTACTAGTGTAATGGAAATTTTGTCTCCACATTTCACTCGCAGGTAGCATACAGTAGCGCAAGCGTGCTCTCCGGCATCGACGAAAGTATGTAACTGAACATTCTCAGCGTTGGCCAGTAGTCGACTGTAGCAGCGGGGAATTTCAATTGACTTCACTGTCGGTATCAATGATTTCCAATGCAGCCACTTAGAGTACAGGGCATCAGAAAGCTCATCATCCCATTTAATCTCGGAACGCCAGACTTCTTGTAAAAGAATTTTCAACCCGATGGTAAAGTAAGCGATAAAACCAAGAGGATCAAATATTGACATGAGCACCTTTAGAGTCTCTCGTTTGGTTGGTCTTACTTGATCATCTAATACATCGCGCTTCAGTCGAGCGAATCTAAAAGTATATTTAAAGACATCGTTATTAGGATCCCAATACATACCAAGAACTTTTTCGGGAGATCCTAACGTCTTATTGGCTTGTACAGTGGAACTTTTGCTATTGAGCTGCTCAACGACCACAGAAGAGTTCGAGGCCCAGTTGCGTATGTTAAACCCAGCTGACGAGTGAATGGCTTTTACTTCATTTGCCAGACGCAGGGCATCCTCCATCGTATCCACGCTATCGATAAAGTCATCCACGTAGTGGTGGTTTTTGATAGCTTCCACCGCTCGGGGGTATTGTTCCTCAAACTGTTCAGCGTTTTTCATTCGTATATAATGTGCAATACAGGGGGCACAATTCATCCCAAACGTCAAAGCACTCATTACGTAACAGCTAGGTTGATGAGATGGATCATCCTTGCCCCACCATAAGAATCGCTGCACATTCATATCCGCATCTCGTACCTTGATCTGGTGGAACATTTCGGCAATGTCACCACTAATTGCCACCTGGCCAATTCTGAAGGCTAGCAAAACCGCAACTAGAGGCGTCAAAAGGTCCGGTCCACTTAGCATGAAATCATTCAGGGAATGACCGTTGGATTTAGCGGCTGCGTCCCAAACAAGTCGGACTCTATTCGGCTTATTAGGATTTACGGTGACAAAAATGGGCAAATACCATACTGGGTTATTATCCACAGCTATTTCCCTCGCATTCAACTTTCTTGCGTAGCCCTTCACCAACAGGTTGTCTATCTCAGCTTGCATCTTGTTCTTAAGCGTTATATCACGTTTGAATTTCCTGTCGAGGCACATGAGCCGGTTGAATGCGGTTTTATAGCTGTCGGGCATTTTCTGATTGTCCTGTCGCCAAAGCAATCCAACCTCGTACCTGTTCTTCAACGGCTTGCATGTAGTCTCCAATATCTGCAGCGCTCTTTCGTCTTCTTGTGAGCGTATAGTGGTTGATGATGATTCCAACGCAAAATAGGCTTTTACTGCTTCATGCAACTCATTAGAACGACGGTCACAGTCACATGAATGAATATTGAGGCGACAAACCCGTTGACGATGGGCTACACACCCTTGTAAAGCCCATCCTAATCGGGTTTTTGTGGCGATTGGCTGGTTCCAAGAACCTTCACGAACCTTGAGGGGTACTGCTAGCTTCCAGTTGTCTACGCCGATAAGAATTGTTGGACGTGCATCCTTGTATGACTGGATTGGTAAGCCGGCCAAATAAGGGTAACCTTGAGCGATTCTATTCATATCCAATGATTGTGTTGGAAGTGAAAGGTTTTGCACTGTATGAACATCGATCAAAGTATATTTGGCGTTGTTTCCCTTGCTTGAAATTTGGATCGCAGCTCGCATTGAGGTTTCTTCTGAACGTGTTGTGTCACCAGTCCAGCGTAAACATAGAGGCTCACTAACTCCAGCCAGACCTAAAGCATCAAAAATTTGTCTTTCCATCAGAGTTACTGATGAACCTTCATCTAGAAAAGCAAAGGTGTCTATAAATGTATTCTTAGAATGAAGGCGAATCGGAATGATACGAAAGTAGGGTTTTTCCCCTTCGTCGGCGTCAGTGTGAGTGTTAACATTTAGAGCTTCACTCGGATTCTTCGAAATTTCAATTGCACTTACTTGGTTTTTTTCTTGACTTACAGGCGCGGCAGGCTTATGCAGCAATGGATGGTGTTTTGCCTTACAGCTGTCGACTCCACATTCGTTGTTAAGGTAACATCTCCGGCGGTGTGTGTTTAAACATTGACGACACAGTTTATTGGCTTTGAGCATCTCCCATTTTTGGTTGTAGGACATCTTCTTAAACGCCTCACATCTCGATATTTTATGATCGGATCCGTTGCAAGCAATACAAATCATTCTGTTAGTTGGATGTTTAACTTCAGTGTGGGTGTTAATAATGCCGCTCTTCTTCGATGAGAATGGTGACACCACTTGACTGGCAGCCTCGGCAATATGATGCAGCCAGTTGCTAAAAGATTTTACTACAGGTACCTGTTCATCTTTGAGCTGCATAGCCCAACTCAGTTTATATTGACCTGGCAACTTATCAACGAACTCCTTGACAAGCATGGGGTTATTGAGGTGTGCGGACATCTGACAGGCTTCCATAGCAGAACAAATATTGCTCACTGATAGAGCAAACTCAATAATGCTTTCCAACTTGTCCTTCGGGGGCGGTAGTTTCCTTGCCTTGTCGATCATGCTCTCGATAATGTATTCCGGTCGTCCGAAATACATTTTAAGTGTTTGTATTATCTCTGGAACTAAGCTGGGCAGAAGGAGCTTACTGCGAACAATTTCTCGTGCCTTACCTTTTAAGCTTGCTTGCAAACGCATCAAATTTTCTGCATCACTGTATCCAGCTAATGCAGTGCTGTTGTTGAAGCTGCTCAAAAAAAGTGGCCACTCTTCGGGGTCGCCGTTAAACAAAGGCAATTGTTTCGGGAGCACTTGTCTTGCTGCTATTTGAGAAGGAGATGGACCAGAGATAAAGGTTGTGCCCATCTGGGGTGAGCTAAATTGAAAATTATTTTGTGAAACCGATGGGCAGTCTTCCGAGTTGAATAATATTTGGTATTTTCGTTCCAAATAACGCTGGTGCAACCTTTTTTCCTCTTCTAGCATTTCCATTTGCAATTCTTTTTTCTGTTGCGAGGCGTCAATAACTTTTGGCAATGTTGCTGAAGTAGCTGTCCCTGTCACTCGCTGGGATGTATGCTGTGAAAATGTTGTAGATTCAGATGTCATTCGCGAAAGTTCATGTTGCGATAACGATGTTGCTGACAGATGTTGTTGACTTTGTGATGTTTGAGGAGGTACACAGGGAAATGATTGAGGAGTGTTGCGATAGGTTGCCCATGTAACCATAGAAGGTGTATACGAGTACATACTAGTATGTGGTAAATTGGTTGGTTCGTTAGTACATAACGCGGTGGTACCACTTGGTAAATATGATGCCGTTACGATTTGATGTGGAATAGAAGTTCCCGTTGTGACCATAGGAGTTGGCCGGGATGCCAAGGGTGGGGAATTGGCATTTAACAAGCCCGATGTCATCATTTGTACTCCTCTGGTCATATCAGGCTGATCGCTTTGTAGGGCACCAGATATGGCTTGCGATGATGTTAATGGAGATGAAGATGCTGGTGGATGGGTCGTGAATATTGTCGGTTCGGTCATGGTAGCATGAACACTAGTGGTGCTTGTGGTTGACCGTGGATTTAAGCAGAATTCGCAGTTCCAGCTGACGTCAGCCACATCACTATTTACCCCGACACAATCATAGTGATACCATTTATCACAAGCATCACATTGCACCATGTTACCTGCTTCTCCTTCACTGCACACAATGCAGATTACAGGAACACCTTCTTGAGTATGCCTTTTTGGAGGCATTTTCAATGCGAAAGCGCGTTTGTCGTTCTTCAATAAGGTTGATTTAATACCGACGCAATAAAAGAAATTATTTTAAAGATTTTGTTGGAGTCGAAAATTGAGGCAATAAATTTAATAGCCGACACAATTTTTAAGAGCAAAAAGTATAATATATTTAATTCAGTTATTACACGTTGAGACGCTTTAAAATAATTTATGTTGCTACCGCATTTAAGTTTTATCGACTGACTTAGTTACAGCAATTTTCTTTCATTGAAAGCTATGTACATAAGCAAATTTAAAGAATATAGTTTTACCTAGATCAGTTATAAAGCGGAATAGCAAACAAAGTAAAGTTAAACAGGGTGGTTAAATTCAAGTAATTAATGATAATTTATGATTTATGAAATTTGAATATTTTATGATTTTGAATTTATAATATAAACGGCGGTAACAAATATTTTCTATAAAGTTACACTTATGAAAAGTAAAATCAAGTTGCTTAATAACGTTGTAATATGGAGAAGATAAGTTTAAGTTAATCCCAATATCTAATGCAGGATGATGTCGATCTTCGTCTGCGGGTTACACAGCAATATGCTAAATCAAGTGTTCTTCATAAACCATTATTCACTCCATTAAACTGGTGCAATCCACATGAAGACATACCATCATTTAATAAAAGCTCAATAGGAATCGACGCATTAACTGGAAGGTAGAAGTTATCATCATCAAGTCTATCCCAATGCTGGTTTAGAGAGTTTTGGATCACAAAAAGAATTCCACCTCCTATTTAGCTGCATGAGAAGTTTCGACATTGTACTTATATCTATATAGTACTACCATGGAACATGAAAATCTGTTTATTAGCGCGCCTGTGCAGATGGCGCTTGTGTCGAGAAATTTGCCTTTGCCGGCAATTGTTTGAGAGCGGGGCAGAGAAATAAAAGAGGGAAAAGAAGAGATGAGGTAGTTTCATTTCTGTTCTTATAGCAATACTGAATAAAAGCGAGAAAACCAAATATGGTATATTTTTTTGACATCACATTTGTAGCTTACTATTTTATATGAGGATAAGGCAAAGAGGAATATAAATACTTTGAATTTATGAATGGATTTTATTTTTCGTTTTGCCTCAATGTAAGTAAAGTAAGTAATTTTGTTACTTCCATCGCTTATTGATTCTTCATACGTGAATACGTACCTACAATGATACTTACGTATTATAAGTTAGGTACTGAATTGTTGGGGTAGTTTGGATGTGTACCTACATGTTTGGATTTTAGTTTTTTATGATTTGGATTTGGTGGAAAGAAGAAATTATTCTAACAAATTTTAAGTACCTAGGTATTATTTTATTTAGCCTTTTAGAGTTGATTTCTTCTGATATATGGTAGGTACTTTACCAAAAGCGGCTCAGTCGCGCTTAAAACAATCGTAGGTAGGTAAATTAACATTTATAATGTATAATGTACTTACATACACACCTAACTATTCTTACTTACGATTATAGGTAGGTACTAGGAAAGTTATGCATTCGTAAAAAACAAGAAAAAAATTCTAACAATCAAACATGACATTACGATCATAGAGAAGCCTCCACAAAAAATGTGTGTCTGTAATGTATAACGAGCTGCAGCCTAAACGGCTTGAGCGATTACCTTCAAATTTGGTATGTGGGTATTTGGCATTCCTCAGAGGGGAAATTGAAATATTATTTTTAGACCTAAAAATAAAGGTACCTGCCATACAACCGTTAAGGAAAAGCTTATTTTGATCGAAAACGGCTCCAACGATTTTTTGCGTTTTTCGGTAACGGTATACATTGGATTTATCTCAAATTGTATATCTGAGAAGATCTAGGTAGCTAAACTAATTCTGCATATCAAAATTTGAATAAGTTTTTTTTCTAATTAAAATTAATTTTTGAATGAATTTTATTTTTTATTTAAATAGGCTGCAAGTGGGTGATGTATGTCCTAGAAAATAGGTCACGTATCATGTTATAGCTATTATCTACTATAAGTGCTTTCCTGTTATGTTAAATTATTTTATGTTTTTTTAACATATTTAAGGTTGTTAAGTATAGGTAGGTATTAAAATAAGAAAAACTTAAAAAAACATATTGTTAAAATGCAGTACCTATATTAAAAAACCAGGAATGAATAAGGAAGTCTTAATAAATGTTTAGGACTTATTCCATATGGTGTGTGCAATAATACTAACAACTTTAATGTTGCTAAACATTGACGCTGTTAGTAGGTAGGTATATCATATGCAGGTTCAAATAGAATAATAAATTGTTGAATGGTACCTACCTACAAATGTATATTATATGTACATATAATAGTGAAAGTGAAAGATATATGTAGGTGGGTATGTATCAGTGGGGAGGAGTGAATAATTTCAAAAGTTAGGTCGAAGAAAATTAGTGACCAAAAATTAAATTTCGGAAGTTTACTTGAATTTATTTCGTTCAATGCATAAGTTAGTATGAAACCATAAGCTTTAGCAATTTAAACCAAATTTGTTATACCTTAAGTCATTTAAGTTAAATGTAACAATGAGTTTAATGTATAATAAAAGCGGTTTCGCAAGAAAACTTTTTGGCGGATGCAAATACAATATCTTAAATAAATTTATTGTTAAGTTAAAAATTTGAGGGAATGTATCACGCAATATTTCGTTTTCTAAATGGTTATGAAGTGCTAAAACGTCAAGTTGTCGAAGAGAAGAAATTGTATAAAAAACTCTAAGTTCATTTTTAAAGCTGTAAAATCAAAAAGCCCAGGGCGAAAATTTATTAAAGAAGATATTTCTTAATTTTGATTGGAAACTTCGAAATTATCATATTATAATTTACTAAGTAAATCTAAAAAAATAAATTCGTGAAAATTTTATATCTTCTATTTATTTGTCTTTTATTTCTACAAAACGACGTTTGTAACGTGTTTTGCAATCAATTTCGAGCAATTCTCGTTTTTGTGGTGTTTCCGCGCAATCGCTTATGCTTTCCAAATTGCATTTAAATTTATTAAAAGAGTCAGAGCTATGCCAAGGCTCAAAACTTTCGATTTCTCTTTTTGCAAATTCAACATCCGTTTGCTAATTTTGAACCTATTGTAAAGAAAGTCAGTCTTAGCAAAAATTTCATAAAGACTATTAATAAAAAAACAAAAATCTAGTGTCTCTAATATAATTAACAAGCTCTCGGAAATAGAAAGCGAGTCAGTGTCCCATTCACTAGGGTTGTCTAATATTCTAATTAAAGTTAGAATTGTATCTAATCTACAGTTTAAAATGGCGTTAATTATTCGCGAATGATAATACCAGCGAGTTTCCGATAACCCAGGCTTTCGTGGGTTGGCTATTTGCTTTAAAAGTTTTGAACATTTAGTTGATTTGTTAAAAAAAATGGACAATAGTATTAATACTGCCAAGAAAAACTTTTAATTCCGATATATTTTTAAGTGGTCGGAATTAAACTAAATTTAAAACGTGAGTTAGCCATTGGACTAGCATCAAGGACTTTCTTTTTAACACCACCCACTTCTCCCACAATTAGTTTGTCCTTGCAGGAGAATATATCAAGTACAATATTAAAAAATATGCTTTGTCAGCTCATCTGTGTGGCGAGACTCACTAACGCCAAGAAAAACCAAGAAACCTCTCTTCAATTCCGCCCTCCAAAAGGTACCGTAGAACAGCACTCCAAGCACTTGGAGAGTTGGAAAAAAGAGGTTAAGGAAACAAAACATTTTATTTAAATTACAACTCCCTGTCAATCAAGTATATTTTATAAGTATACTTTTGTTACAATGAAACGTTAAAATAGGAAACGATAAACCATCTTTTCGTGCTTAATCTATTTTCATGGAATGTTGAATGTTTTGAAAAATTTGAAAACAATCAAATGAACCGTTTTACAGAAAATCGAAAGACAAAAAATGTTTTTTATTAGAGGTACCAAAAATAACCATTTTTTTCAAAGAAAAGATTACCAAAAACTACCTTTTCCCTTTATTAATGAACTGATTAAAAAACGGTGTATTATTTTCGAAAAAATTACTTATGCTGTTATGAGCAGACTCCATAAATATTAGAACATAATTTAAAACAAAAACCAAACAAGTAAATAAATATTAAATAAGAATTTTTTGACAAATAAAACAAACAAAAATCTTTTTTTTTAATTGCGATACATTTGGTGTATATATTTAGGCACAATTGGGTAATGTAATAAAAAAAATGTATATATTAAGATTTTCATCAAACTCAGCATTCCAATGCTAGAAGCTGAAGCGATTTTCTTCAAACTTGGTAGACACATACTTACATAGTTTTGTTAGAAGAAAAGCGAACGTTTTTTTAATTGATTGATTTTGACACATGGAGTGAGTATTCTACTGAACTATTCTCTTAGTTATTGGTCGAAAATCCAACTCGATTTTTTTTAAATAAATGTGTGAAAATTAGTAATAGAAATACGTTAGCTTTCAGTGGAATTCTCCATTAGTTATTCATAATAACGACAATATTAACTTACGCAGGCAAACTCCAAGTTCTAGTGCATACAAAAAAGAACCATAGAATCAGTTTTTTACAATTTTCGAAATCCTCGATATGAATCAATTTTTTTTTTTGCATTTTTGAAAAAGTTAAAAATATTCATAGGCAATCTTCCGAATAGTTTTTAAAGTCAAATCCAATCCTGGTTGCAATAGGTGCACGTGCAATATAATTGTCCTACTGGAAAAAGAGATAAATGGTTTTCTATTAAATATCTGTTATTAATATATAATGGAAACATTTTTTAATTTTAATTTTAAATGTTTGTAAATACATAAAATATTTTTATATGTAGGTATTCCTTTCGGATTTATTTACATTATATTTCAATACAATTTCAAGGCTTGATATATAATGTAATATGTGCAATTCAAATATGTAGGTATGTATGTAGGTATCGAACCATTTTTCATATTTTATACTTTATCATTTTTGAATGAAACGATCAAAATAATTTTTTTTTAAATGGAAATGCTTCCAAAAATGTTTAATAATTTTGCATATTCAAATTGCATATTCAATTGATAACTAGAATACCTACTTTCTAACAGCTTCAATTCTTACCTACTTTAAAGTTGTTAGCAACAATATCCAGTTTATACGATCCAGTAGTGGCGCATTTTATTATTATAAGAATGCATTTTTACTCACTGCAGGTAGGTACCTACATACCTAGGTATTTTGATCTGAAAAAAATATTTTTGTGTACCTACCTGCATATAGGTAGGTAACTACTATATAAGTATAAAGACACTTCACAATTTTTTCACCGAAAATCACTAACTTCAACTTCACAAAAACACTTTATCACACAAAAATAAAAAAAAATACCGAATTGCATTTTTTTACACACAACCGACACGGCAAAATATATTTCACATACGTACCTACAATGTCCAAAGAAAAATTACACAAAATCTTGGTTAAAAAAACCAAAACAAAGCGAAATATACATACCTATGTATATCCTAAACAAAAGTAGGTCGAACGGGATACTTACAAATTGAAATTGGGATATTCTTCCTACATAGGTACTCGTATTTTCTCCAGTTTATGATAAATGTGAAAGAAAAATGCAAAAAATATATTTTCTTTTATCCTGCTTTAGCTTTTTGCATTCTTCTCCCTCATTATCTATTTGTCTTACTTTATTTTTTATTTGTCAATCCTTCAAATTCTCGCTCTCTGAGAGTCTGCCCAATCAGCAGAGTTGTAAATCTGAGCGAGGTCACCAGAGGGCGCCTCGGACGTTCTGCTTCATGATAGTACTATGGAATATAAATACAATGGTTTCGATGGTTGTTGTTTATGCTTTGACTCAAAACTCTGTTGACATTGTTATTTAGTAAGATTAAACAATTCATCATGAATCGTTTAAGGCTGGGTTGCCTATGCAAATATTGGTCGGGCGCTTGAAATAAAATCAGTTATTTAGGTAATGAATACATCTAAAACATGACATTTTTTAAATTTTATTTGATTATTTTTGTTGGCCATGAAAATAGAAACACCGACTAAATTTTCGTAAGCTTAGACTGACTTTCATTGGGAGTATGATTTTGCAACACCAGTCAATTTTTTATTTTTTTATTTCCATTTCTAAATAAGAGGGAACAGATAAAGAGCTAGGTTACCTTTGATTTTTTTTTTAAATTTGTATTAATGCAAACAAAAATAGTTCACTCTGAGTTTATTTATCGTTTTCGGACGTGTGAAAACAAGGGTAGTTCCTTCAATTTTGTACATAATTTAACAATTTAAAAAGATTTATAGATCTAAAAGTTGCTAAAGAACGATCAACTTTTTTTTAAATTGAAAGCTTCGGTAAGGGAAAACCTCCAATATGTCGCATATTTAATCTTTTTACAAATCTATGGCTACTAGTTTACTTCATTGCCTTGTGTCCTATTATTTTATTTTATTTTTTAAAATTTTTTTATCACTTGAAATATTAATTCAAAATAACCAAATTAGCACTCGTATTTTGAAAGCGGAAAAGCCTTTTAAATATATATTTATTTTTTTTCTTTTTCTTTGTTGTTTGCTAAATCAGATTCAATTTACAAAAAATAATCTGGAACCATGGGTATCCTAATTTTAATTTTAGAAAAGAGGTCTTATTTGCGTTTTTTAACAACAAATTTGTTTGCAAATGCACACAAAGAAGCTTACAGTTCCCATGAATTCCACTGCAATATCAGCGGCGCTCGGTTCGGAAGATAATTCTTTTCAAATTAATTTCACCGCCCATCTTCTTTCAGAGTTATTTTTTGTTTTGTTTTTGATGGTGGCTTGGCTCATGTAGTTTTTTATTCTTTGTGTTTTGGGCTAGCGTATACAATAACAGAAAATATAAAAAAAACTTTTCTTAGAAATATTTTTTTTTTCTAGTAGATAGGTAAGTACTCGTATATGATGGAAGGTCATGGAATCGTGATTTGAGTCTGACGTAGTCAAGCCTTATGCGTATAAGTTAACGACGACAAGTTAACTTAAATGTATCCCACGAAAAATGCTGACATAGTGTCTGGGCGATGACCCCAAATTAGCATTTCAACAAACAATTCCAATTCGTGGAAATGTAGAAAGAAAATATGTTGGGAAACAAATAATTATTGAAGTAAGGCAGGGTTGCGTTAGCATAAAATAGGTATTTAAGGTTTAGATTTTAAGCAAACATTGTTCATTAAGTTTAGAGAGGCGGAATCGGTGCCAGTTTTTTGTACTGTAAAAATTGAATGAAAAAAATAAATAAAAAAAGAAAAAAATAAAAGTTATTTTTTTTAATAAAAACTAAAACATAAAACTTTAATTGGCGCCCAACGTGGGGCCACTGTGATTGTGTAGTGCGGGAAAATAACATCTTATTATACGCCCTCAAGAAGTGCAAAATAAATCGCGCAAAAATATTTTTCAATTAAAAGCCCTTAAGTAGTGCTAATCGTCCCCAAGCGGTACATGTGAAAAAAAAAACCAACACAGTGGCTACCCAATAAAATTGTGACAATAAAGTGAATCGCTAAGTCCCAAAGAGGTACTAACAGCGATATAAAGTAAAATAAACAATACAATAAGTCCCCAAGAGGCACATAGTGACATTTAGTGACAATAAATGCAAATAACATCATAATAAGTTCCAAAGTGGTACAGAAGCGATGAAAAACATTTGAACCATTGAAACCGTTGGAGAAATTAACTAAGGGCCCCCCAGTAACCAAAAGTAAAAAGGACGCAGTATACCTGCTTGCCGCTCCACAAACATCATGTTCATCATCAGTTTCATTTTGTAAGACATTTTAATTTTTAAGAATATATTTTTTTAATAACATTTTGAAAATTAATATTTAAAAAAAATTTTTTTTATTATTTAAAATAAATCAAAATACACTAATCAAAAAACACAAACGTCGATATCCGATAGAAATTATTTTAAGAATTTCATTTTTTATAATACAAACTTGCTAATTTATATTGATCGTATGGATTATATTGTGTTATGGACACCCCTGAGATGCATCCGATGAAAATACCTGTATATAAAATATTTTTTTATTTCGTTCCAATAATCGCTGCTGAAACCAATACCTTTTGCTTTGAAACGAGCGATTACAGGCCGAACCCCTTTTTGGACTGGGGGTGTTGCGGGGCAGCTCCAGAAAAAGAAAAAAAAGAAATCGTCGGCTCGTTAAAACACCTTTGTGTCGTTTTGGTTTCCCGATTCCGGCGCGGGGTGGTTCCTAAACCCACTTGCGCTTTTGTTTCGATATTTGTTTTATAGAAGTCTTTATCAAATTTTGTTTTGGCTTTTTTTATATATTAATTTACTTTTTCGGGACACTGGCACAATATGAAAATTAATTCACAACACAACAATTGCGAAACGTCGGGACAGATATGGTGGAGGGTGTAAGAAGCCGCGCACAAACTCGTTTTGAATCCGTCTCCAAAAAGAGATTTAATTCGGATCTGTTTTTCCGGAAGAATATTGATTTTAATTTGGAACGAATTTGATTTTCAGAAAAAAATTGACGGCGGCTCGACGGCAAGTTGATGTTTTTGTTGAAACAAAATCACCTAACCCAGAACTATCACGATGCGCGAATGACTTATTTTTTTTTTGTATTGACAGCCGACGGGCTGATAGTGTGCCAGAGCGAAGCAGGTATACTAGTAGGGGATAAAGCTCTGGAAAGATGTAATGGGATGATGTGAGGAAGGAGCAGGGATAGTGAACGGTGAATGACTGCCGCCTCGCTTCAATCGTAGGGATAGATTGGAAAGGGAAGTAGGTTTTTTTAAATAAGAAACAAGACAACATGACTCAGGGGAAGGTGGCGTACAGATTGTGGGCGATTCACAATAGGAGTTGAAATTAAGGGTTGAGTACAGAATAGGTTTGTTTCTGAGATGCTAATAGGAATGTAGTAAATGGTAGTGTTTCGGATAGGCTACGGATTTTCATTTTGCGGTATTTGCGCGAGCCGTTGAACTATCGGTAGGAAACCTCTAATCTGAGTAATTTTTGGTGATGACAAAGAAAATCTGACTCGGTTAGGCAAGTGGTTACCGTAGGACGGAATCTCTTTGTCATTACCAATTTAAGTCTCAGTCCGTGTTCACGTCGGTCAAGATTTGAGGTGATACTTGAATATCAAAATTTTTTTTAAATAAGAAATTGAGCGGGTAAAATTTAAATTCAAAATTAATACGTGCAATATTATAAGAATAATATTTTAGAGTTCCTATCGTAGTGGTTGGATTTAAAAGTGATATCTCGAAAGATACGGCTTTGAGCAACTCGGTATCACAGTGTTGCTTGCTGAAAACTGGATTTACTGAGAAAATTGCACCAGGTAATATGATTAACAAAATGTGAAAAAAAAGGGAAAATTTTTAAGGGTGTTCTGTTTATAGTGAGGAGGAATTTTAGCGGTCAACGAGTAGACAGTGGCTCGTTGTCACCGTTCGTACTTTGTTTTCAAACCCTTACATATATATGTGTGCTCTAGCAGTGAATGAGAAGTGGAAACGAGTTCGCCTCGCAACTCATCTAACCAAGTTGGAACTCCTTTGGTACTAAGGCGGAGTCCTACCTCACTGGTGTTAAGTGGCAGCTTGCAGCACTAAATTCCAGGCCCGTGGAAGCCCCGGCGGTCAAGTAAAAACCTCCTAGTGCTCATATGCATCTATAGATATATTTACAAACCTTTTCATACTTATATAACATATAAATATATATATGCCTATACCAAAATTATTTCGGTACGAGAATACCTACCATTCGATTGGTTTTAATCGACTACCTACCGATCGCTATATACTCGGAACGACTGGTGTTTCTGGGCACGCTTATTTAATTATTCCGTACGCCGTTGGTTGGCGATCGACGCTTATAGGCAGAAGCCGTATATATATATAAAAACAACAATATACAACATTGGCGTGATAGTGAAATTTTGGGTTATAATTAAGTGTTGATTTTCATTTATTATTATTATAGCTTTTTTGGATTTTTTTTATATACCTACATATTTGAATTGCTGGGTGGTGGGGCAAAAGTGAACGCCGATATAAGATTTTTCCTTGGGGGTCGTCCGTCCCGTGCGGATTAAGTTATTCGTAATACTCCGGTAGTGATAGCAAGATTTTGCGAACCCTTAGCTACCCACAGAGAGCTCTATGTAGGTAGGATAACGGGGGTTGATGATACCTTCACTCAAAAAAAAGGTGGTCAGTTAGAAAGGCCGGTGGATAACTGGAAACTTAAACCTAGCGGGAGCAGAGCAGACACCGTTTCGACCGCCGGTAGCCTCGCGTCGTCACTTTTGGCCGAATTACCGGGAATTTAATGTATATAAAGGTTTTTAAAGTTAAGAATTTAATTGATAGTTTTTAAAGGTTAATACCAAACCCTGTTAGCCATGTTAAATTTTAAGTTTTTGGTATATTTTATGTAAGTTGCATTTAGTAATAAATTCAAGCTGTAAATCACGTCAAATGCTGATGAAACGCCCCGTGTTTTTATGAGCTTCCAAGGGGCTTAAAATGGTACAATAAATTCTTTTTCAGGGGGGTGTGGAAGTGCTAGCAACGGACAATCAGTAGCCAGAAGATACTATGGCTCGATCGCGATAGTAAATCCGATCTGATTTGCGACTAAGGGGAATTCGAGATTCGGGCCGAATGAATTCCAGGTGGGGTGGGTATAGGCCAAGCTGCATCATCAGCCGCAGCGTTCCTGAAGTGTGGACTATTTGGTGGTGGCTAAGTTGTAGTTTTCTTTTGGCATGATTTTTGTTTTTTTTTGGAATAGGCGAGGTCTGGCTATGGGGGCAAGATCCCCCCCCTTATCCGGCGAGCTGAGTCGAGCATAGCGAGCATGACATCGCCTCCATAGCGGACATTCTACCCCCTCTCTACCCGCTTCCTATCCTCATATATTTTTACTCAATTTTTTCTTTGCAGCTTCTACTTCCACCCTATCTATCTCCACCTCATATCCTTTTGCCTTATTTCAAATGGCGCCCATACGTACTTTTTGTGATTGTCTAGTCTTTCGTTTGGGATTTAATCGGTTTTGGACGGTTTCGAAAACAGCAAGATTGCTTTCGAGAATGCTTGTTTACTTGCGGCGGGACGAGTGGATGGTGGGTGTCCGAGACGGCAACCGAGACCACAGAATGATATCGCCCTCATTGTCCGAAAAAGAGATTCTGTAAGTCTTCCTGAGGAAGGTTGTTACGTACCACTGGAATCGCGACAGAATACTCTTGATCGGATAATGAAGGTGTCATGAGAACTGAGATAGCGCGTAATCAGGGCGGAGTCGATTCGTAAGTCTTGGATGGAATTGCTCGTGAGAAAGTCCATCCAATCGCGACGAGGAAATTCGGTCCTGATGACAGCGGTTCTTTTTAGGTTCCTTTTCGCTGATAATGTTTTGTGCCCTCGTAGGTTTCCTCGTGTTTTATGTTATCCACACTTCGGGAAGTCATAATAATAGAGAAAAAAGAAATATTAAGTGAATGAAAGGATTCGCTGTCGAACCATAGAGATCGAAGGGAGAAGTTACCGAGTATTGCTGCCTGAAGCACCCCCGCTATTACATGAAATATATACACACATACCAATATTACGCTACATGGGTATTTTTATGAATAATTTGGAAAAAGAAATACACATTTATAGTTATTATTCATAAATGTTTGTGGCAATATAGGGTCGCTCAAGGGTGAGTGAGATTGTTCGTGGAGGTAACAAATTGTGCTATCGAGGTTGAGAGACCTAAAGTATAGCAGAATTAGTTTGTTTTGTTTTAGAAAAAAAAAATAATAAACAAAAAAAAATATATATAATTAATTAGAACAGCCATAGTAGGTTTAAGTTTCAAGCCGTTAGAAGTAATTGTGCATTTCTAGGTATAGATTAATAGATTAGTGAGAAATTTTAGCATAGTGTATAGGTAGGATAGTTATATAAAACACAACAGAAAAAAAAAATCAAATAGATTAGTTTTTTTGTAAGTTTATGTTGTTTAGTATAGCTTTTGTTTAACTAGATATATTCGTTCTTGTTATTTGTTAGTTTAGGAGTAAGCATAGTTTGTAGGGGTAGAATAAGTAGAATAGATAAAAAATAAAAAAACAAAAAAAAATAATCAAAAAAAAAATTTAAAAAAAAATAAAATACATACAAAAATAAGTAGATTAGTTTCAGTAGATTTAAGTTATATAGGCTTTAGTTATTAAGTTAGTAGATAGGTCATTCATTGTTGATTATTATTAGTGCTAGTTTAAGAATTTAAGAGTAGGTAGTAAATTAAAATTTATAGGGATAAATACAACAAAAAAAAAATTTTTTTATATATGCAAGAATTAAATTTTTTTTAGAAGTAGGTAGAATAGGTTTAGATAAGGTATAGTGTTAAGCGTTAATTTAGTGTTTTGTTAGATTTGTGTTTTCTTATTGTTAGTTAAGTAGCTGAATTGTTGTGAGAAAGAAGTTTTAAAATTTTGTATTCTGTTTGTAAGTTAAGTTAAACGTAGTGGC
The DNA here is from genome assembly GCA_910595825.1 of Philhelius pedissequus. Taxonomy (NCBI): domain Eukaryota; kingdom Metazoa; phylum Arthropoda; class Insecta; order Diptera; family Syrphidae; genus Philhelius; species Philhelius pedissequus. The sequence continues at coordinate 111,803,406 of OU343160.1, forward strand.
TGAATGGTCATCGTTATTTTGTTGTTCTATATTACTATAGTTTCATATATTTATTATTTTCAATTTGAGGTCTTTGAATAGCCGCATCACCTTGGGGATTAGTTAGTTACCAGCAGTTTTTTTTTGATTTCTGCTTTCATGAAACGGCAAGAAGAGGAAATCCTCGAAGAAGAAATTAACTGTGTGAGGGATTTTGTAAGGGACCGAGTACTTACTCGGGCACTGCGCGATAAGCTTTTGCAGGATTTGCCGGAAATGTCGTTCGTCAAACATTCACCGATCAAAAAGAAAGTTACTGAACCACATATTATGCCGACTGGTGAATTTTCCACCGATAGCGATCGCCGGCCGCACAGCTTGATAGGGCAAGGTTTTGGGGATGATCTGAACCGCACTCTTGGTGGTCCTAGTGGGTCCGGTATTGCAACAGGCCTAACCGATGTCGAACATCGCCATGGTGATCCCTCCGGAAGTGGTACTGGATCCGAAACGGTTTCCGGTCCTCCGTACAGCGATTTGACCGTAGGTGGTAATGGTTTGCCAAAGGCAACGAACCAACTAAACGCTAGTGCGGGCTCCGGAACCGCAGGTGACAGTAGGCTTCCGCGGAGTGAAAAAGTTATGGTAGATCCAGCAACGCTAGGCTCTTTAATTAGTGCGGAGGTGAGAGCGGCGATGGAACAGGCTAGCTCTGAGCAACTGGAGTTATCCAGAAGCTCCGTAGATAGGGAAGTTTCGGATACGTTGAGGGACGAGATCAGGCGACAGGTTTTGAGTCTCATGAAGGAAATGAGAACGACTCTTCATGTTACTCAACCAGGTGAAGAAGGTTTCCGACAGCCGACGGGCAATCCAGCAGTGGCACAGACGCCAGTTCCGGAACAATTTGCCGTACCTTCAAGGCATTCTCAGCTGGACCCAAGGCCAAGGTATTTTCAACCAAGGGATCCTAATCCGAGACCAGTTGGAGAATGTGGATACCCGCCGAGTGGCGGGCGACAACCGAGTCCTTTTCAGGATCCTCACAACGAGGCGAGGGTTCATAATGGTAGACGGGCTCCACTCCCAAGTAATTCATCTCATTATTACCAACATTCTACCATGAGAATGCCCATCAAAATGGACAAGTGGGGATTAAAATTTGATGGCAAAGACGATTCACTCAGTGTAGAGGATTTTGTCTTTCGAGTTGAGACCCTTCAACGCCAATATGAATGCTCCTGGGCTGAGATCATGAGAGATTTCCATCTCTTACTCTCCGGTGCTGCCAGTGAGTGGTACTGGTACTACCATCGTTCCAATGGTCGACCAGACTGGCCCATGCTAAGGGATGCGTTGTTACGGCAATTTCGAAGTTCGAAGTCGGACTACGAGATCATCCGAGAAATAATGGAACGGAAACAAGGTACCTGGGAGTCAAGTGATGAGTATTTTGCGGCCATTACGAAACTTAGATCTCGGCTCAGAGTGCAGATTCCCGAAATCGAGCTTGTGAGAATCTTGAAAAGGAACCTGAATGAGCGGTTGGAAAGGTTGGTGTATCCGCAAGCAGTATACTCCGTGGACCAGTTGAGAATGGCTTGCAAGGAGGCGGAGTATGCGTTCCCGAAGAAGGACCGAGACGGTCCGAAACAATATAGAGCTCCAACTCGTTTCGTAGCGAATGAGTTAGAGCAGTTTTATGAGCCAGACATGAGGCCGTCACAGGACGAACAAGTGAACGCTCTGCAACACTTGGGCGTTCGTCCAAGAGTTTCAAGTGGCCAACATGAAAGCCGTCCCGGGGTTTGCTGGAACTGTCGGTTGCCAGGACATTCTTTCGTGGATTGCCCGTCGACCCGGAGGAACATCTTTTGTTATCGGTGTGGGCAAGAGGGTGTAATAACGCCGAAATGTTCGCGTTGCATTTCGGAAAACCGCAACCGGAACGCGACGGCTTCGGGGGAGTCGCGTTCGACCCAAACACCCCACATGGAGAAGTAAGGAATGCCGAGTCACAAACCTGTTTCCAAGAAACGAAAATTAGAATCCTGGCCAGAAGAAGTAATGATAGAGTGGTAGAAAAGGAAACTGGAAAACGATTTGAGATTAAACCTTTACATGAGAGGATTAGAAACTACTACGAAACAAGAGAGACGATATTCCGAGGAAAAGTGAGCGCAGTCTCTAAAAGAATTAGTAAAGCAAGCATTCGGTATAGACTAAGGAAACAAACGCGTATGAGCATTTCTTCGTCGGTTATAGATACTTATGCTGATCCCCGTCCTTACGCTAGAGTTTAAATCGCCAACAAAAGCGTGTATGGATTGTTGGATAGCGGGGCCAGTGTGAGTATTCTAGGGAAAGATTGCCTGAAATTCTTAGATGAGATTGGAGTGAAATTTCATCCCTTCAAGTTTGGGGTTAAAACAGCCGATGGTAAAAATCAGGCTATAATCGGGAAAATTAAATTGAATGTCAATTATAAGTGTAGCGAGGAGTCAATAACGTTCTATTTGGTGCCCAATCTCGATCAGGAATTGTACTTAGGAGTGGATTTCTGGAAGGCGTTCCAAATCGCTCCGAATGTTGTGAGTGCCGTGTCGATTTTAGAGGATAACGCGGATCTGAGTAACGCACACGAACTTTCGGTGGAACAACGGTCTCGATTGGAAGCGGTGAAGCAGAAGTTTCTTGATTTCGATCGCCACGGTCTCGGTAAAACAGAACTAATGGAGCACGTCATCGATACCGGAGACGCGGAGCCTGTTAAGCAGCGTCATTACCCTGTTTCTCCAGCGGTGCAGGCCTTATTATACCAGGAAATAGATAGGATGCTTCAGCTCGACGTGATAGAGGAGAGTGAAAGCCCTTGGTGCTCGCCTGTTGTCCTTATAAAGAAGCCAGCCATAGACGGTACCATTAAGTATCGTTTTTGTCCGGATTCTCGTAAGGTCAATGCGTTAAGCAAAGAGGATGCTAACCCTCTCCCCCATATCGAAGGGCTGATCAGTCGTCTACCTAATACCTATTTTATAAGCAGTGTAGACCTGAAAGAAGCTTTTTGGCAAATACCGTTGGAGAGGCAGAGTAGAGAGAAAACTGCGTTTGCGGTACCGGGAAGACCCTTATACCAGTTCACGGTCATGCCCTTTGGGTTGTGTAATGCAGCTCAAAGGCTATGTCGGTTAATGGATAAGGTTATTCCTGCACGACTCAGGGACAACGTCTTCGTGTATTTAGATGATCTGTTAATAATCGCTCCGGATTTTGAGACACATGTCGCCCTGCTGGGAGAAGTAGCCGAGTGTTTAAGAAAGGCAAACCTCACCATCAACCTTAAAAAGTCCAGGTTCTGCTTTAAGGAGCTAAAATACCTGGGTTTTATCGTTGGTGGTGGGAAGGTGAAAACGGATCCGGCGAAGGTCGAAGCGGTCGTCGATTTTCCGATGCCGAAAAATGCTCGACAGGTCCGTCGGCTGCTTGGTCTAGCAGGGTGGTATAGGCGATTTATCAGGGACTTCTCCAGTTTAACCGCGCCCTTGGCAGATACGTTGAAGAAGAAGAACACGAAGTTTACTATGACGGAGGAAGCTATAACCGCATTCGAAAATCTGAAAAAGGCCTTAACGACAGCTCCGGTGCTTTCGCACCCAGATTTTTCGAGGCGGTTTTATGTGCATTGCGACGCGTCAGACTCTGGAATCGGCGCGGTACTCTTTCAGAAGAGCGAGGCGGGAGAAGAAAGTCCGATTTCCTACTTCTCACAAAAACTGAATTCTTGCCAACGGAATTATAGTGTGACCGAGAAGGAATGTATGGCAGCAGTGATGGCAGTTAAAAAGTTCAGGCCCTACGTCGAAGGTATGGCTTTCACCATAATAACGGACCACTCGAGCCTGAAGTGGTTAATGACCATGAAGGACCTCAGTGGCAGGCTGGCTAGGTGGTCACTTGAATTACAGTCTTATACCTTCGACATAGAACACCGAAAAGGCTCACTGAATGTCGTGCCAGATACACTTTCTCGGGCACACTTAGATAGTTTGGACATAGGAGAAGTAGCGCCATTAGTTGATTTCGAGTCAGAAGAATTCCACTCCGAAGAGTACAAGGATCTGATCAACACCATTCGAGATCACCAGGCAGAGTTGCCGGATTTGAAAGTTGATGATTCATTCGTATATAAACGCGCGTTACCCTTAACTAGTGACGACTCATTTTTAGAGAATACCTGGCCTCAGGGTTAACAGAGGGTATAATTATGAAGGCCCATAATCCACCTCGAGCCGCGCATGGAGGTGTAGGTAAAACCTTACACCGGATACGCGAATATTTTTATTGGCCAAATATGACCGTTCAAATCCGACAATTTGTAACCAAATGCGAAACATGTAAACAATCAAAGTCTACGAGTCAAGTCCAACGTCCTCCTATATGTAATAGTTTCGTTACCGATCGTCCTTTTCCGAAAATTTATGTAGATTTTATTGGCCCTTATCCGCGATCAAAAGCAGGTAATTCGTTTGTTTTTGTTGTCTTAGATCATTTGTCTAAATATGTTTTGTTAAAGCCTCTACGTTCTGCCAACTCTGGAAGCATCATTACGTTTTTGAAAAACGACGTTTTTAATTCTTTCGGCGTTCCTCAGATACTGCATTCTGGTAACGGCAAGCAGTTCCTGTCGAAAGAATTTCAGAACTTTTTAGAGAAGTATGGCGTACGCCACTTCAGAACTGCGAATTATGCTCCTCAATCGAATGCTTCTGAGAGAGTCAACAGATCGTTACTAGCTGCTATACGATCTTACTTAAAAGAGGACCAACGTGACTGGGATGTGAACTTAAGCGACATCGCATGCGCGATGAGAAGTTCCGTCCATTCTGCTACAGGTGTGTCACCCTATTTTGCCCTATTCGGGACCAATATGATGACACACGGAAGTAGCTATGCGTTGGCCCAAAAACTGAATGTGGTAGAAGATGGCGAGCTGTTGACTCTCCCGGGACAGGAACGGCTGCAGATAATACGCGCCAAGATCAAAGAGGGTATTCTAAAGGCGAACGAAAAAAGTGCAAAAATTTACAATACTCGCTCCCGAAATATTCGCTATGTGCCAGGGCAAGAAGTTTACAAAAGAAACTTTGTTCTCAGTGACTCCTCTAAGCGCCTTTCTTCGAAACTCTGTCGAAAATACATAAAGTGTCGTGTGGTTAAGTCGGTAGGTAAAAACATGTATGAGCTGGAGAACCTAGCTGGAAAAAGGATTGGCATCTTTCATGCGAAAGACTTAAAACAGTAGAATTTTGCCGGTCTATTTAACATCGAAGAGAAATTCTAACCACGGGGGTATATTTACATCAATGCGCGATCGCGATAAATTTCGATTACGAAAATAAGCCCTATTGGAGCACCTATAATCCCGTTCAGCGACAAGACTGAAATATCTGTATTACGCGTACTTACGCCCGTATGTATGTCAATAAGTGTCTCCAATAAGACTGACCTCGTTCATAAGTGAGCGAGGGCGATGACCACTTGTACCTGATCGACTGTGATATTTACAATCCTCGGTGATGTTTTGGCCGTACTATATTTATTCCACTCTTCGGGGTAAAATAGTGAGTAGAAAACGCAATAGATTCATCAACTGTGATAATGCTTTTAAAGATCTGTGATATTAGGTTAAGAATATAGCTTATTTATCGCCTGTGATAGTACGCCACCTTGTTGGACATAGGTGAGTTGGATACATTAAATAAAAAAATCTAGTCACGTAACATACCTAACCACTGCGATATTCTATTGTCTAGATAATAAGAAATGTTTTTTTTTTGTATACCAGGTCTGTATAAATTGTGTTTGAATGTGCAATCATTTTGTTAGTAACATCTATAACATTTTGCCCGATGGGCCTGGGAATCCTCACCGCGGTCGCCAGGTTGATTGGACAAAAAAATCTAACGAACCTAAAAATGTAAACCCACACGAGTTCATATAGCGGTAACGAGGCGGCAGTAAAATATCTGACTTTCGCCAGCCTCGGGATGGTTAAAATTCATACCACAGACGAAATTAGTATTCGTCAGCTAGTTTGGTCGTTCAGCCATCATAGAAAAATAAAAAAAAATATACATAAAGGAAAAACTTACTTAGCAGCCAGGGTAGGAGGACTGGAATATCGTATACGAGGCGGTGGTTGCCTATCCGATGGTATAGCTCACGTTTGAGAAATGTATGTGGATATGGCTATATCATATCCAGGTTCTAGGTAGGCGATATTGCCCGGCTCGATAAAAATGGGTTCTTCCCCACTTGTTGATTAAATCCTAGGGTGTCCATTCATCATCGTCCTCCTTGTTTCCAGAGAAACCTCGGAGTCCGCAGTTTTGTTATGGACACCCCTGAGATGCATCCGAAGAAAATACCTGTATATAAAATATTTTTTTTATTTCATTCCAATAATCGCTGCTGAAACCAATACCTTTTGCTTTGAAACGAGCGATTACAGGCCGAACCCCTTTTTGGGACTGGGGGTGTTGCGGGGCAGCTCCAGAAAAAGAAAAAAAATAAATCGTCGGCTCGTTAAAACTCCTTTGTGTCGTTTTGGTTTCCCGATTCCGGCGCGGGGTGGTTCCTAAACCCACTTGCGCTTTTGTTTCGATATTTGTTTTATAGAAGTCTTTATCAAATTTTGTTTTGGTTTTTTTTATATATTAATTTACTTTTTCGGGACACTGGCACAATATGAAAATTAATTCACAACACAACAATTGCGAAACGTCGGGACAGATATGGTGGAGGGTGTAAGAAGCCGCGCACAAACTCGTTTTGAATCCGTCTCCAAAAAGAGATTTAATTCGGATCTGTTTTTCCGGAAGAATATTGATTTTAATTTGGAACGAATTTGATTTTCAGAAAAAAATTTACGGCGGCAAGTTGATGTTTTTGTTGAAACAAAATCACCTAACCCAGAACTACCACGATGCGCGAATGACTTATTTTTTTTTGTATTGACAGCCGTCGGGCTGATAGTGTGCCAGAGCGAAGCAGGTATACTAGTAGGGGATAAAGCTCTGGAAAGATGTAATGGGATGATGTGAGGAAGGAGCAGGGATAGTGAACGGTGAATGACTGCTGGTTCGCTTCAATCGTAGGGATAGATTGGAAAGGGAAGTAGGTTTTTTTAAATAAGAAACAAGACAACATGACTCAGGGGAAGGTGGCGGACAGATTGTGGGCGATTCACAATAGGAGTTGAAATTAATGGTTGAGTACAGAATAGGTTTGTTTCTGAGATGCTAATAGGAATGTAGTAAATGGTAGTGTTTAGGATAGGCTACGGATTTTCATTTTCCGGTATTTGCGCGAGCCGTTGAACTATCGGTAGGAAACCTCTAATCTGAGTAATTTTTGGTGATGACAAAGAAAATCTGACTCGGTTAGGCAAGTGGTTACCGTAGGACGGAATCTCTTTGTCATTACCAATTTAAGTCTCAGTCCGTGTTCACGTCGGTCAAGATTTGAGGTGATACTTGAATATCAAAATTTTTTTTTCAAATAAGAAATTGAGCGGGTAAAATTTAAATTCAAAATTAATACGTGCAATATTATAAGAATAATATTTTAGAGTTCCTATCGTAGTGGTTGGATTTAAAAGTGATATCTCGAAAGATACGGCTTTGAGCAACTCGGTATCACAGTGTTGCTTGCTGAAAACTGGATTTACTGAGAAAATTGCACCAGGTAATATGATTAACAAAATGTGAAAAAAAAGGGAAAATTCTAAAGGGTGTTCTGTTTATAGTGAGGAGGAATTTTAGCGGTCAACGAGTAGACAGTGGCTCGTTGTCACCGTTCGTACTTTGTTTTCAAACCCTTACATATATATGTGTGCTCTAGCAGTGAATGAGAAGTGGAAACGAGTTCGCCTCGCAACTCATCTAACCAAGTTGGAACTCCTTTGGTACTAAGGCGGAGTCCTACCTCACTGGTGTTAAGTGGCAGCTTGCAGCACTAAATTCCAGGCCCGTGGAAGACCCGGGCGGTCAAGTAAAAACCTCCTAGTGCTCATATGCATCTATAGATATATTTACAAACCTTTTCATACTTATATAACATATAAATATATATATGCCTATACCAAAATTATTTCGGTACGAGAATACCTACCATTCGATTGGTTTTAATCGACTACCTACCGATCGCTATATACTCGGAACGACTGGTGTTTCTGGGCACGCTTATTTAATTATTCCGTACGCCGTTGGTTGGCGATCGACGCTTATAGGCAGAAGCCGTATATATATATAAAAACAACAATATACAACATTGGCGTGATAGTGAAATTTTGGGTTATAATTAAGTGTTGATTTTCATTTATTATTATTATAGCTTTTTTGGATTTTTTTTATATACCTACATATTTGAATTGCTGGGTGGTGGGGCAAAAGTGAACGCCGATATAAGATTTTTCTTTGGGGGTCGTCCGTCCCGTGCGGATTAAGTTATTCGTAATACTCCGGTAGTGATAGCAAGATTTTGCGAACCCTTAGCTACCCACAGAGAGCTCTATGTAGGTAGGATAACGGGGGTTGATGATACCTTCACTCAAAAAAAAGGTGGTCAGTTAGAAAGGCCGGTGGATAACTGGAAACTTAAACCTAGCGGGAGCAGAGCAGACACCGTTTCGACCGCCGGTAACCTCGCGTCGTCACTTTTGGCCGAATTACCGGGAATTTAAAGTATATAAAGGTTTTTAAAGTTAAGAATCTAATTGATAGTTTTTAAAGGTTAATACCAAACCCTGTTAGCCATGTTAAATTTTAAGTTTTTGGTATATTTTATGTAAGTTGCATTTAGTAATAAATTCAAGCTGTAAATCACGTCAAATGCTGATGAAACGCCCCGTGTTTTTATGAGCTTCCAAGGGGCTTAAAATGGTACAATAAATTCTTTTTCAGGGGGGTGTGGAAGTGCTAGCAACGGACAATCAGTAGCCAGAAGATACTATGGCTCGATCGCGAAAGTAAATCCGATCTGATTTGCGACTAAGGGGAATTCGAGATTCGGGCCGAATGAATTCCAGGTGGGGTGGGTATAGGCCAAGCTGCATCATCAGCCGCAGCGTTCCTGAAGTGTGGACTGTTTGGTGGTGGCTAAGTTGTAGTTTTCTTTTGGCATGATTTTTGTTTTTTTTGGAATAGGCGAGGTCTGGCTATGGGGGCAAGATCCCCCCCTTATCCGGCGAGCTGAGTCGAGCATAGCGAGCATGCCATCGCCTCCATAGCGGACATTCTACCCCCTCTCAGTCCCATCCTACCCGCTTCCTATCCTCATATATTTTTACTCAATTTTTTTTTGCAGCTTCTACTTCCACCCTACCTATCTCCACCTCCTATCCTTTTGCCTTATTTCAATTGATTGAATAATTTAAAATCAGGTAAAATACTCTAATCAAAAAACACAACATCGATATCCGATAGAAATTATTTTAAGAATTTCATTTTTTTTATAATACACTTTTGCTAAAAAATGTCTAACCCAAACAATCTGGCTAGGCCTACAATTAATCCAACTAATCCGTCTGGACCTGCCCCAACCAATAACCAAAATAATGCTGGTCTCACTCGTCCCGAACTGCAAAGCATGGTATTATCTATTGTAAACCACGTGCTTAACACAGAGGGGAGAGATATTATTCAAGCCATCATAAATCCTAACTCCGATCGATTTCGAGGAATCGATCAAACAATCGATCCAGCACAGAGAACTAATCTCGCGTATCTTGACAAGGTCCCAGATGTAGTTAGGTGCCTGAGAGATTTTTCGGGTCAACCCGGAGAATTCAGCTCTTGGAAGAAGAGCGTAGATCGAATTATCCGCCTCTACGAACCTGTCAAAGGTTCACCTAAATATTTCGGTATACTAAACGTTATCCGAAATAAAATTGTAGGAAATGCGGACATCGCATTAGAGTCCTACAATACACCCCTCGATTGGGAATGCATTTCCCGATGCCTTACATTGCATTACGCGGATAAACGCGACTTGGGTACACTTGAGTACCAAATGACTTCCCTAGTACAAGGGAACGATACTGTGCAAGGCTTCTATCAAGCCGTTTATTCCCATCTATCCCTAATTTTAAACAAAATAAGTTGCATGGACCTTGGTCCTGAAGCACTCTCCTTGCTCACGAAAACTTATAGAGACAAAGCTCTCGATACGTTCGTAAGAGGTCTCAAAGGAGTCTTGCCTAGACTCCTCGGGATTCGTGATCCCGTAGACCTCCCACAGGCCCTCTACCTGTGCCTCAAACTAGAAAATCAGAACTATAGATCAAATTATGCTATAAGTCAACAAGGAGCAATTAAAAAATTCTATCAACCAACCCCCCAACACTTCCTCCTAGGCGACAAATCCAAAACACCTTAGCTAATAATCAAATTCCGTTCTATCCACAACTCACCTATTTCCCTCAACCTACTATGAACTATAACCAACGATTGTATCCATTCAATAATAACAACATCCCTAGACAGCAACCCTTCAATAATAATCGTTACCAATATCAAACCCCGAATCAAATACAAGGAAATAATATCAGATCACCTCCAAGGCCACAACCATTACCAAATCAAATGTAAACCTCAACTATTGGCACTGCTAGAGTAAACTATGTTAACAGGCCACCACAACAACAGAGAAATTGGCCACCTGCACCGAAGAGACCTAACAATTTTCCACAGCAACCTAACTTTCCAAACAAGTTACAAAGGAATTTCCATCTAAACACTTCATCCCAAGAAAACCCTCCAACCCAAGAATCAGAATTAGAACAATATTACGCTGCACCATATTTAGACAATCAGCAGTATGAACAAAGTTTCAATAACTATCTAGAGCCGTTAACACAAGATCAGGTAGAAGAGAATGTTACCGAAGTTATATCTGAACTAAGTGACATTCATTTTTTAGATTAACAAGCTCTTCGTTGCCATATATCGAAGTTAAATCAGATGGTGGCGAAGTGCTTAAAATTTTAATAGATACGGTTCAAATAAAAATTATATCCAGCTTTCCCTAGTAAAAAACCCTATCCTTAACGACAATAAATTCTATGCCAACTCTATCGGAGGAAACATAGAAATAACTCACCATACTTTTGTAAACTTATTTGGCTTAAAAGATCTAAAAATTAAATTCTTCCTCATGCCACACCTAAAATCTTTTCAAGGCATTCTTGGAAATGATAGTTTGAAAGAACTATCAGCTGTAATCTATGCGAAACACGACTACATGACTATTAAAGACAGTATAAAAATACGTATTAAACAGCTCGCTGCACAAGCAGTAAATAATGTGTCTTTAAGAACAGAACACATGACAACAGAACAAAAAAATTCGATTAAGTCAATGGCTACTAAATACTTCAAGTTATTTGATGACCCGGACGAAAAACTAACGTACACGACCGTTGTAAAAGGTGAGATTCGAACTTCATCAGATTCCCCTGTTTACACCAGATGCTATCCATACCCAATGGCTCTCAAAGATGAAGTAGAGAGTCAAATAGAAAAACTCCTCAATGATGGTATTATAAGATCTTCAAGATCACCGTACAATTCACCTGTGTGGATTGTCCCCAAAAAATCTGACGCCTCTGGCGAGAAAAAATATCGTTTGGTGATCGACTATCGCAAATTGAATGCCATCACTATAGCTGACCTGTATCCCATTCCGGAAATTAACGAAGTGCTCGCACAATTAGGTCAAAATAAACTTTTCACAGTTATTGACCTAAAGAGTGGTTTCCATCAAATTCCACTTAAAGAAAAAAATATTGAAAAAACAGCTTTCTCGGTGAATAACGGGAAATATGAATTCACCCGGCTGCCTTTTGGGCTGAAAAATGCCCCATCGATTTTTCAAAGAGCGCTTGATGATATACTGAGAGAGCATATAGGGAAAATATGCTTTGTCTACATCGATGATATCATCATATTCAGCAAAGATGAAGATTCACATTTAAACAATATAGAAGTTGTTTTCAAAACTTTAGAAGCTGCAAACATGAAAGTTCAGCTTGATAAATGTGAATTTTTCAAAGAGGAAGTTGAATTTCTTGGATTCATAATTTCTTCAGACGGCATCAAAACTAACCCTGAAAAGGTACATGCAGTTCTTCAATTTCCTACCCCTAAGACACTCAAAGACCTGCGATCTTTCCTAGGTCTGTCAGGGTATTACCGCCGTTTCGTTAAGGACTATGCTAAATTAGCGAAACCCTTAACAGCCCTTTTAAGAGGGGAAGACGGACGACTGTCCAAAAACCTCTCTAGCAAAAAATTAATTCATTTAAATGAAGAAGCAATAGAAGCCTTCAATAAAATAAAAAATTCCTTAGCATCAAGAGACACTATACTTACTTACCCTGATTATAGTAAAGAATTTGAACTAACCACCGACGCTTCGAATTACGCCCTCGGAGCAGTACTATCTCAAGAAGACAAGCCTATAATGTTTATTTCCAGAACATTAAGCAAGACCGAAGAAAATTATGCCGCAAACGAAAAAGAGATGCTGGCTATAATTTGGGCTCTTAACACTTTCAGAAATTACTTATATGGCTCAGCAAGAGTCAAAATATTAACTGATCACCAACCTCTGACTTATGCTTTAAGTAGCAAAAATAACAATTCGAAAATGAAACGCTGGAAAGCAGCATTAGAAGAATATAACTACGAACTGAAATATAAGCCCGGTAAGGCTAACGTAGTTGCTGATGCACTTTCAAGACCACCTATTGATTCTCAAATTAATCCCCTTGCAGAATCCCAACCTTTTGACTCCCAAATTAATTCCCTTACAGCATCCCAACATAGTGATGAAAGTTCATCCCACGAACTTATTCCAGCAGTAGAATTGCCAATCAATATTTTCAAAAATCAACTGATTCTGCTTATAGGCGAAGAAGACAATTTCCAACTTCAATACCCCTTCCCAAATTTCCGCAGACTTACCTTTACACAACCTCGATACACTAAAGAAAATCTTATTTCAATATTTAAACGATACCTAATCCCTACCATAATAAATGGACTAATGACTAACGAAGAAACTATGGGAATCATCCAAAATATATATCCACTTCATTTCAAAAATTACAGAATCCGCCACACACAAACAAAGGTTATTGATATAACCAATCAAACTGAAGAAGAAGAACACATCCTTAAAATCCATAATAGAGCACACAGAAATGCTCGCGAAAATAAGGCCCAACTACTCCAAAACTATTATTTTCCTCAAATGAACTCAAAAATTAATAAAATAGTTAAACAATGTCATATATGTCGAGAACACAAATACGATCGACATCCACAGAAACCCGAACTCAAACCAACACCTATTCCCCAATATCCAGGCCATATTTTACATTTAGATATTTATTCAACTGAAGGACATCTTGTTCTCACCGCGCTAGATAAATTTTCAAAATATGCCCAAACAAAAATTCTAAAGTCCAGAGCCGTACAAGATATAGTAGAACCTTTAAGACAAATTTTATTCGCTTTCGGCGTACCAAAATTAGTTGTCTTTGACAACGAAAAATCCTTTAATGCAGCCTCTATCTGTTTCTTATTGCAAGATCAATTAGGAATAGAAATCTTTAAAACACCTCCATATTCCAGTACAGTCAATGGGCAAGTGGAGCGATTTCACTCCACGCTTTCAGAAATAATGCGTTGCCTCAAAACAGAAAAAATTCATAAATCTTTTCTAGAATTACTAGACAGAGCAGTATACGAGTACAACTGTTCAATTCATTCAACAATAGGGAAAAAACCCATAGAAGTATTTTTTGGAAGAAACGTCAGTACCGATCCGAAACTGTTTGAAAAAGCAAGAAAAGAAAATATAATCAAATTAAAAGAAAAACAAAATATTGATTTGAAATATCACAACAAAAAAAAGGCACACATTAAAAAACTATACACCCGGTGACACTATTTACGTTAAAATAAACAAGAGATTAGGTTCCAAGTTATCACCCCGTTTTAAACAAGAAATAGTTAAAGAAAACAAAACAAAAACTGTAATTACACAATCTGGAAAAGTAGTTCACAAAGCAAACATTAAAAGCTGAAATCAATCTTCTTATCTTCACAGGTATCTTACTTCATTTATTAATGCTGACGTCAAAATCCTCGATTATTCCAATTCAGAGATAATCGTGCTAAAAACCGGAATAGCAAAAATCCAAACAGGAAATCTTAAATTTATTCATGTTATTGAAATACCCCCTTATGAAGAATTTATATCAAAAACCTCATCCCTAATGAACCATCACATTCCAAGGAATAATCCATTCTTCCCAATCCTAGATCACGAGCTCAAACAAACCATTAACCTTATTAACAATATTAAAATCAATAGATCTAAAAGATCACTAAACTTCATTGGCACAGCATGGAAATGGGTAGCAGGAAACCCTGACCATGACGATTATACGATAATGGTAGATAAAATTAATAATGTCTTAGAAAATAATAATAACCAAGTCTTAATAAATAAAGCCTATATTGATAGAATAAACAAACTAACGAACGTAACTAATGAAATTCTTAATGTAATAGAAAAGGATAAATGAATAAATGATAATGTCATGTACTTTCACAGTACTTGCTTAATAAAAGAAGTTATATTTATAGTTAAGACGATGTTTATTGTTTGGGATTACTTACAAGACTGACTTAACATAATTACATACTTAGCCTATTACATATATTCTTCTGATTCTACTTATAGTTGGGACCTAGGGGTTATGCATATAGCACAATATATATATATATAGACATAACACTCCTTTCTCCTTAGTTTCTTATTTACTTAGTTACAATGTTTGTATGATATTTTAATTCAGTTGTTATAAGATTAGACTATTTAAAAGGATCTTTATTATTTTGTAAATAATTTTAAATTCTTTTAAAATAATAATTATTTTAAAAATATTTTAAATATTTCATTTTATTTCAAATAACTTCTTATTTTTTTTTTATTATTTCTTACTTTAACATATCTCCACTATAATTTTAAATTTACTTCAAATACATTATTTTCATTCTATTAATTTGTATATAATTTAATCAACGTCATAACTTCCAAATATTTATCAGTATTCAAACTTAAATGTTAGGATATCTTATGGGTTTTTTTCTGGTTCTTACACTTTTACTCAAAGCTATAGGTGTATTCGGATTACTGTCCTTTCTATTATCCTCTGCATTATGTTCATATACCGAGCAACTGGTGACCATGAGCTTTTCGAATAGTACCATTTAATCTTACGAGATATACAACTTTTGAAATTTTGCCATATATAATTGCTGGTGTCCAACGCACAAAGTTGTTATAACTACATCGATACCAAACAGTTTGATTTTTACTGAATTCATTATTTTTGATCTGAGTTACTTTGTGTTTCTGTTGTTGTTGTTTTTGTTGCTTCTTACTTATATATTTAATTAATTTTTGGTTTTGGTTTTCGTTAGACTCGGTTCTATTATTTTTAATTAACGGTTGTTTGCTTACTTGGTTGCTCATTGGTTTGATAGCATCTAAAATAGTTCGCGGATTATATCTAAAAATTAAATTAGCTGGTGTATTATTTGTTGTAGTTGAAGGAACATTTCGGTATTTAAATAAAAAATTTTCAACATGGTTCTCTATAGGTAAATGTTTGATCTTATGATCATGAAAATATTTTTTTAAACTTGATTTCAAAGTTTGAACTGCTCTCTCAGCACTGCCGTTTGATTGAGGGTTATATGGTGGAGTCTTGGTCAAAATAATGTTGTTTGCCTTACAAAAATTTTGCACTTCCACTGACGAAAATGGTGGACCATTATCAGATACAATTTCCTTCGGTAAGCCAAAAATGCAAAAAACTTTTCTAAACACTGATATCACATTAACTGCTGTTGTTTTATTCATAATATGGACATCAATCCATCGCGAAAAAGTGTCTACCATTAGTAAAAATGTTTTGTTTTTAAAATATAAAAAATCTATATGTATTCTCTCGAAAGGAAATGAAGTAACTGGCCAAGATGACAACGGAACAAATCCAGGTCTTTTACTCTCCTGCTGACACGCATCACACGTTCGGACATAGTGCTCAATGTCACGATCTAAATTTAACCACCACATTGTACCTCGGGAGAGCTCTTTCATGCGGACAACACCCAAGTGTCCTTCATGTAAGAGTTCTAGCATTTTTCCTTTCAATGAATTTGGAATAACTACTCGACAACCTAACAATAAACATCCCTCATCCGAAATAGAAAATTCTAATTTTCTACTACTTAGTTTTTGCAACAACTTGTTTTCAAAATAAGCTGGCCATTCTGAACTCATAAAAGAAATAACTTTGCTCAAAGTATCGTCTTTCGATGTTTCCGTTGCAATGTCATTTGCATTCAAGGGTAAATTTCCCGCTATATTAAAAAAATTTATCATGCAACTAGACACATCAGTTGGCTCGCTCACGGGCAAACGTGATAAAGCATCAGCGTTATTCATAGCGCTTCCTTTTCTATAAACTATCTTATAATCGTACTGTGATAGTATCAGAGCCCATCGTTGCAATCTTGCGGCAGCTATAGCATTATTCTTTTTGTCACCAAAAATGTTCTCAAGGGGCTTATGGTCACTATAAATTCTAATTTTACGCCCGTATATATATTTGTGAAAACGTTTCACACTGAAAATCACCGCGAGAGCTTCACGCTCTATTTGAGAATAATTTTTCTCAGCATTTGATAAAGTGCTAGACACGAACATTATAGGACGTTCTTCACCATTTTTCTCTATGTGAAATAATACCCCACCAACACCATATGAGCTGGCGTCACAAACAATACCGAGAGCTTTATCTGGCGAGTAATGTACTAACATATTATTATCATACAACCAAAATTTACTCTCGTTAAAAACCTTTTCGCAATCTTGATTCCAATCAAAAGATTTCTCTTTCTTCAAGAGTTCATACAAGGGTGCTAATCGAGCAGAAAGATTCGGAATGAATTTGTTATAAAAATTTAACAAACCCAAGTATGCTTTTAACGAAGTAACATCAACGGGAGCAGGAGCGTTTACTATTGCCTTCATCATATTCGCCTTTGGATGAATTGCATCGCCATTAATCTCATGGCCCAGATACTCGACCGATGATTTAAAAAATTGACACTTGTCGATACGCACTTTAACGTTTAACTGATTGAACCTTCGCAAAACCTCAATCAGATTTGCCTTACAATCATCTAGTGTGTTACCACCTATGATGATGTCATCGATATACCCTCTCACAAATTTCAGACCTTTTAAAATGTCATCTATCACACACTGAAAAATGGAGGGTGCACTTTTAATTCCGAATGGAAGCCTAGTGTATTGAAACAAACCCTTATCAGTGTTGATTGTAACATACCTTTGCGACTGCTCTGATAGTGCAACTTGTTGGAACGCCCCACCTGTTTATGGTCGACTTACAATCCATACAGATTCGTATGGTTCCATCTTTTTTTTCCACAACCACAATTGGTGTGGCCCACTCGCTGAACCTAACTGGTTTCAAGATGCCTACTTCAACAAGCCTTTCCAGCTCTTTCTCAACTTTTTCACGCAATCCATATGGAACCGTATATGGCTTATGGAAAATAGGTGATGCATCAACATCAAGCACAATCTCTGCAACGTGATCCCTAATTATTCCATAATAATTGTTATCGAAAACTTGTGGAAAAGCCTTCAAAATTTCGTTTTTGACCTCATCACGAGGTGGACTGATGCTATTTATCTTAAAATGATTCCTCCATTCTGTAAAAATAGTGTTAAGCCAATTTCTTCCTAAAAGTGGAGTAAAATCCTTCCCGGTTCTAACCACAACCAAATCCAGGCAGTATATTTTATCATCAAGCAAACCATTCACAGCAACTTCAACAGCTCCAACAACAACAACATTTTCACCTGTAATGACATTAAGAGTTTTATCAAATGGCTTTAATCTGCAATTTTTAAACAACTTTAAGTACATGCGTTCAGAGAGTATAGAAAGACAGGCACCAGAATCAACCTCCATATTTATATTAATATTGTTTACTTTTAATGAAATAATAAGCGGTTCTAAATATTCGGAACTTAAGGAATTTATTGTAACATTACCTAAAGTTAGATTCGATAACATTTGTTGTTCACTATCAACGTGATTGACTTTTTTATAATTTTTATTTTTATATCTATTGTTAGTATTTAAATGCCTTACTCTATTGTTACCACAGTCATATGCGTAATGCCCCTCTTTTTGACATCGGAAGCACGTGACTTTCTCGTTGGACCTTCTCGGTCGTGATGATGCGCGATTACCATCTTGATCGTGGTTTCTTGCTTTGCTTCTCGAGGCGATGCGTCGATGGTTAGAATTTCCCATTCTAAATTTGCTTCTCCCAATCCAATTCTGGTCACCATGTATATTCATAGACGGAAGAGTCGACTGAATATCGTTCACATCCTTCTGAGTTGATTCCATTGTTTGTGCAGACTCAAATATTTCATTAAATGTTTTATTTAATGGTTCACTGAGAAGTTTTCGCTGGATATCGGCACTTCTTTGAGACCAAATGAACTTGTCAGACAGTGCCTGATCCAAAAAGGGACCATATTCGCAGTTTTCGGCAATAGACTTCAGCTCCACAACAAAGTCTTGTAAACTTTCACCATCTTTTAGTCTCCGAGACATGAATTTGAAACGCTCGGCTCTCACGTTCAGTTTTGGTTTAAAGTATTGCTTCAGTATCTTAATTAGCTCGTCATAGGAGAAATCCCATTCTGATTTTGGGGCAATCAATGTTCGGAGGATTTTATATAAATCAGCTCCCACAAAAGACACAAATATTGATACTTTTTGCTTCTCCTCTGCCACAGATTCGCCAATAGCATTCAACACAAAAATATGCTTTAATCGATCTGCATATTGTTCAAAATCGTCTTTATCGATTATAAATGGATCAATATTTCCACGGAAATTTCCAACACTCATTTTATTAGCAATGCTAGGTAAAGTTTTATTGTCTATTGTCATTTTATTGTTTTATTAATTTTTTTTTCGCAATTAATACAAATATATGCTGACTTGAAAACTGTTTCACACACGGCGTGATCATATCACATGACCTTTAATACGGGTTCTTCTATTTTTTTTTCGGCTTATAGTTAATGATCATTAAATACTATATAACGGCACAATCCTCGTCGCCAAAAATGTCATGTACTTTCACAGTACTTGCTTAATAAAAGAAGTTATATTTATAGTTAAGACGATGTTTATTGTTTGGGATTACTTACAAGACTGACTTAACATAATTACATACTTAGCCTATTACATATATTCTTCTGATTCTACTTATAGTTGGGACCTAGGGGTTATGCATATAGCACAATATATATATATATAGACATAACAGTTTTGAAAACGAATTAGTTTTAAGTTTTCTCTATAAAACAAAGTTAATAAAAGAAGAAATAATGAACTCAATATACGCAATTGAATTGGGTAAAGAAAATATTGTAAGTTCTAACATATTGTGAAAATCGGAGATCGATACAATTATGAATAATTTAAATAAAAACAAAGTGAATGTACTATTCAAAAATATTGAAGAGGCATTAGAATTTGCCGAAGTCAAAGTTGCCATTAATGTATCAACTCTACTTTATATTATAAGTATCCCAAATACGGAAGACGTAATCTATGAAAAATTAGTTGTAAAACCATTAATAAGGAACAAAAAATACATTAATAAAATCATGCAAGAAAATATTTTAAAAAGAAATAATATTATGTTTGGAATTATAAATAAATGTAGGACGATAAATGATATATCATTATGTAAGCAATCAAATATCATAGACTTAAGCAATGATAAATGTATATTTAATCTAATAGAAGGTAAAAATGCAACATGTAAAAGAACAAACAGCCAACATATCCCACAAATTGAAGAAATAACACCAGGAACAATACTCTTAAATAATTTCGATGGTAACATAGATTTCAACAACAATAGCCAACCACTCAACGGAACATATCTCATCAAATTCTCCAATGTCACATTAAAGATAATGAATCAACAATTTATTGCAGAAGAAATATCCGAAATTCACGCATTACCTCCATTATTACATCCACTTTCAGATGATACAGAAATAGAAGAAATTTTATCACTCCAGCTCATGAAAGAACTTCACATGAACAATACAAAACATATCAACAAGATTCAAGCAGAAAAAGAAGTCCACCAATGGGTCAATTATTCCATCTTTGTATTCATATTCTTCACCATGCTGATCCTGAGGAAAACACATCTAAAAAACAAAAGAACACCCGAAACGCAGATAGCACCAATATTTATCCCTCCAAAAACGGATCCAACAAGCTTGACCTATCCCAGAATCACAGAACACCCCAGCATCTATAATCTTCCATACTTTTGAAAAAACGAGGACGTCTTTATTTAAGAGGGGAAGAGTTAACGACGACAAGTTAACTTAAATGTATCCCACGAAAAATGCTGACATAGTGTCTGGGCGATGACCCCAAATTAGCATTTCAACAAACAATTCCAATTCGTGGAAATATAGAAAGAAAATATGTTGGGAAACAAATAATTATTGAAGTAAGGCAAATTATGTTGCGTTAGCATAAAATAGGTATTTAAGGTTTAGATTTTAAGCAAACATTGTTCATTAAGTTTAGAGAGGCGGAATCGCTGCCAGTTTTTTGTACTGTAAAAATTGAATGAAAAAAATAAATAAAAAAAGAAAAAAATAAAAGTTATTTTTTTTAATAAAAACTAAAACATAAAACTTTAATTTATATAGCAGAATTTGTTTTTTGGTTTCCTGGCGCACATTGTTTGAGGGGTGGGGTGGAAAAACAAGTTAAAGTGGTCGTATAAAAAAGGGTAAAAAGGTGTAGGTATCGCTAATTCGCTGTCATATATTTTATTGTCTTGAATTTTTTTTTTTCGTTCAATCACTTCAATGTATTGTCTTTTTTGTGATTTTGTTGTTTTTGTGATCTTTCCTTAGATTAAGGAAAAAAAGAAGTCATATAAAAAAGGGTAGTAGTTATGTATATATATACTGTCCAGTTTTTTTGTCAACGCGAATACCTTACTACTTGATGGAAGTTCGTGGTCACTTTGCATGGTAGGATCGTTATTTGGTTGATTATTGTGTAAAACATACGTATGTACATATGTACATTCCTACATACCTACATACCTATATATTTTTGTTGGCTCATCTTTTAGAAGTTTTTCTGCTTCTGTTGCGAAATTAATTATATACAATAGATTGCGTGTTGTTTTTTTTTACGATATGTAATGTTAATGTTGGAAGGAACCCATTTCAGTAAGGGGGAAACAATCGATCACTTTTTTTTTCTGTGGTGAACGTACGAAGAAGGGTTAGTGTGAAGGATAAGTTAAAGTGTGTAGACAAAATATGACAAATGCGTTTTAATTATTTATTTTTTTGTTTTACATCGAAAGAGTAAAGTGTAGAAAATCTTCATAAATTGTTCCAAAAAACACGCACAAAAACCCAAAAACATTTAGGTGGGTATATGTAGTTCCCATTGTTATTTTGACAAGTAAATTATTTTACAAATAATATCTACCAATAAAGGTATTAGGTACCTACAAAATATTGTTTTGTATAACTTTGGTAAGGTATGAATTTGAAATTTAATAAATTTTTCAATCGAGAGCAATTTTTGAATTGGAAACTTTCTTATAAATTTGATTTTATACATTAAAAAATTGTAAGTATCGAAGCCAATTTCCAGGGTTCGGAAATGAATTACCTATGTACCTACTCCTTTTCTTTATTTTTTAATATTTTGAAAAGTAAGACTTACGGCGCGAAGTCTCTTAACATTTTCTAAAGTTAAAGCAAGAGAAATTATAATTATATTTATAGGTATGTGTGGATTAAATGTTTGCCGCGTGTTCGTTTTGTGTTTAAAAAAACAATTTTTGACCTTGATTTACTGCACTTTTCGTTTCGGCAGTAAATTTGTTTGAACAAAAAAATAATAAAAAAAATATTCAATTCAGTTTAATTGGTGCAGTAGATAAATAATTGAGTTGTGATGAGTGTAATTCAAGCAATTTTAAATACCTACCTACCTATGAATTTAAATAAACTCTTTTTGTGTGATAAAAGTGTTGTGACATTGAAGATAGGTATAGGTATGTACTTATGTAGCTCCATTTAATAAGATATTTAAATACCTACAATACTTGTTATTTAAATTCAGGTTCAAACCGTATTGGAGTAAAACTTGAATAGGTAAATAAAATACTACCAACGTATAAATATTATTAATTCCTACATAACAATATTAAAGCAATAAATTTACGTTTTTCTATTATGATACCAATGTAGGTAGGTATGGGTACCACTAACATTTAAAAAATAAATTTTATGAGATAACTTTTTCATTTTATTTTATTTAATACGTATCTATACCTATCATTAGGAATGCATTATTTTTTTTTGCATTTGTGATTGAAAAGAATGTGTATAACTTTTTACTTGCGAGATACTACCTACATACATACGAGTATATGGTAAGTTTTGGATTAATAAAAAAATTTAACTCGAGATTTTGATCAAACTACATTACCATTCCGTCTATCTGTCTGTCTGTGAGTCCATCGCCTCGTGCATAGATTTTCTTCAATCTTGGCAATAATAATGTTCTTTCGGTAATAGGTATATGCCCATAGGTTTTTGCATTTTTTGAGACCAAAAATAACGGTACATTTTATTATGCCAAAAAGGTAAATCTTGAAAAAATTAGTGGATTAATTGAAGGGAAAAGGTACTTGTTAATGGTTTTTTTTTCTTTTTGGAAAAATGGTTATGGTTCACGATTTTCTGAAGCCCCCATAAACTTAAACAGTATTGTAAACCAAAATGTTTCAACAAATTTGATTAACTCAATATATTTCGAAAAACATTTAATTGATTTTTTCAAAACCTCGTATTAAATAGTTGTTTGACATAATCTTGAATAGGTACTTAAACAAAAATGTTGTGCCGAAACAAAAAAACAACGGGTACCGGTGTAACACAAATATTAGGAAACAATATTGATAAAACAATATGTGTGCATTCTTAGAATAGTGCAGTCCACCTTTAGGAAAACAAAAATATATTTTATCATTGATTTTTTTTTTAAATTAAACTTTTATTCGGACCATCTACTCACATATATAAATAACATTATTACTTTAATTTTGCGTTTAAATTTTTGTCCTATATACCGACATGTTGTTGCTATTTTCGTTACTGAAAACATACATATTATATAATAGGTACCATGTAGGTTATCATGTATTTAAATGTACATATGTTTAAAAATCACATGAATATTATGTATATTTCACCAATCATATAAGATTATTTATATTTATATAGCTACCTACCACTTACATCCTTCAATTTTATTTTATATGTACTGTGGGTGTCAAAAGTGAGTATGATTAATTGAATAATATACAATTTAATAAAGATAAATAATCATAAATGGAATTTCAATTATATAAAACAAAGGCTTTATTTATTAGCAGTGAATAAAAATAAAACTGGTACATTTGTTACACATAAGAATAATAAAAAAAATTAATAGTTATGGCGGTGGAGGTAAATCTTTCTTTTTAAATCACTTCAGATTGTCAGCTGTAGTTGTGTTTAAAAGCTTAACAGTAATGGAAAAGTACTTTTTATCAATGAGAAGTGAAATCTCTTTGGAAACTCAAAAATCTCTTATGGATTTGAAGAAAAAGGAACATCGGGAAAATGGCCAAATTGTCAATAGAAACCTTGTTTCAGTGAAAAAAATATTGATAAGTTTGAAAAATTTAAAACAATAGAAAATTTCAAACGTACTTGAAAACTAAAAAGCTAAAAAGTTAAATAAAGAATTTAGTGAACAAAATGTAAAAACACAGTGAAACATGTTGGAGGTTCAGTGAAGGTGTGGGGGTGTATGGCGGCATTTGGAGTCGGAAATCTTGTCTTCATTAAAAGAACAATAAATAAGCAAGACTTAAAATCCTAAAGAATAACGTGCAACCGAGCGTAGACAAATTAGGTTTGCTTAGCAATTGGATCCTTCAACAAGACAATGATCCTAAGAATACCTCGCGGCTCGTTAAAGAATGTTTGCTTTATCGAACTCCAAAACAGCTATATCACCCTCACAATCGCCGGACCTAAACACCATAAACATTTATGAGATCATTTGGACACTCAAATTCGTAAAAGGACTATAGAGAACAAAGAAGATTTAAAAAAGGCTTTAGTTGAAGAATGGTCCCAAATATGTTTTGATGTAAAAAATAACTTTGTTCTATCCATGCCAGGTAGACTTAAAGAAGTTATAAAGTCTAAAGAGAGCCAAACGAACTACTAATTGAATATATTTATTAAAGAAATAACAGATGTTTATTTACTTTTGATTTGTAAAATATGGAATATGTTTTCTTATTAGTGAAAATTAGATTTATTTTGAATTTGTATGTTTATTTTGATTTACTGCTATAATAAAGCTTTTGTTTTATATTGTTGGAAATCGATTTTACTTTAATTTGTTATTTATATTGTATATTATTAAACAAACCATTGGGGTGGTTACTTACTTTTGACATTCACGGTATGTACATATTTACCTACCTAGGTTCCATCTATGTAGGTATATGTATACATTACCCTCCTAACTTACATGATTAAAATCCATAATCTAGACTTAAATATACATTGTACGTAGGTACTTACATACTCATGTAGCTATTCCTTGAATTTTATAATTCAGTGTGTAGTCTTTTTAAATATTTCAAGGCTTTAAAAAAATAAAATGCATGACTGGATCGCACGTATTTGCTCCTATGTTCGATCACATTATATGCAAAATATTCTTAATGGAAACGGCTAAAAGTATTTTTAAATAATTTTACTTAAATTTTTATGTATAAATTTTCTAAAAAAAATTTGGTATGAACATTTTAAATATTTAATCATATAGATATAAAAACAAAATTTCAGAAAAAATCGCCCACCTGTTTTCGAAATATTGAATTTTTTGAGCTAAAAAAATTTGAATTTCCTCTCTGCACAATACCTAAAAAACTCCATAGACCAAGTTTAAGGCAATTCCGCCCACCCATTTGGGCTGTAGGTTTCTATACATATGTACATACAGACAGACTGACAGACAGACTGACAGACAGACTGACAGACAGACTAACAGACAGACTGACAGACATACAGACGGACAGAATTTTTAGACCTTCTTTTTACGCCTTCGCTATCATCGTAATGTCACGTTTGATTGTTATCTAAAAACTTTTTTTTTCGACGAATGCAAAACTTGCCTTATAGTACATATAATCGCAAGTAAAAAGTAGGTAGGTGATACGTTAACATCGGTAATTACTTTGCAAAATATGTTAGCGGATGTACTATATAACTAATTTTAATATTAATCAAAACGTTGGAGTTATCCATGCATATGATGTTGTTTTGAAGGCATATCATTTTTCAAAACATTTTGATTTTCCAATAAAAACTTAATAACATAGGTTAGAAGAACATACAGGTTCGTAACGATTTCTTTAAATTTATTATTATATTTGTAAATCCAATAAATTTCAATATTATTGCACATCGCAACATTACCTAATTACCTAATTTAAAACAAATGATATAACTTTTGAATATGGTACTCGTAATGACTTTATAAAATCGTATTAGAAATTATCTTTAAAAAAAAATATTTATTTTATCATTCATACCTTTTTAAAACCAAACTAAATTATGTCAATATTTTCAATTCAATTGTGTTTAAAACCAAATTAACATTATCTTATATCAATGCATAAGCTTTTATTTAAAAAAATCGAATTCGATTTTCAACCAATATATACGAGCAATAGCTCAGTATAATATTCACTCAATGTGCGAAAATCAATGAATTAAAAAACGTTCGCTTTTCTTCTAACACTCGATTGGATTTTCAAATTGATGAAATAGGTATGTAAGTGTTTATGTAGTATGCACCTACCTACAATAGGCGGTTTTCTTTTTTCGCTCAGAGCAGAGCACTGAACAGAGTTCGAACACATAGATTATGCACTCATCTTGTTCCAAACAGAGCGAGCACTGAACACTGATATATTTTATAAACACACTTGAACCACACAAATGAGAACACATTTTCATTTTAACCATAAAAAGCAATATAACAGAATACCTACCCTTTTTGTACACTGATACACACTCAAATACGGAAAATCAATAAACTATCAAATTCTTTCGCCAACTTATGTATCTAATAATTTTTTTCTTCACATTTTCCTTATTGGCACACATGGCATTTGGTGCGTTCAGCAATTTACTCACATGCTCAGTCAATTATCTTCGAGCACGTCGAGTGCGATCTACACATGTTCAGAACGAAAAAAGAAACACACCTTTGGAGCTCTACATGCTCTGAGTTAAAAAGAAACACAAACAATTTTTTTGAAAATTCAGACTCTGCTCTGAAATAAAAAAAGAAAAACGCCTAATGTTTGAAGAAAATCGCTTCAGCTTCTATTATTGTATATGTTCTGAGATTGTTGAAAACCTAAAGTCAGATTTTTTTTATTATGTAGGTACTTCATCCAATTGTACCTAAATACCTACATACACACACATATATCACACGTAAAAATGCAGATTTGTGTTTAATTTTGTTCATGTTTTTATTTTCCAATAAATTATAATATACCTACACCTAGCTACATTTAATATTTATTTATTTATTCGTTTAAAAATAAAATAAATATAAATTTTAGTTTTGTGAACTTGTAAATAGGTAGGTAGGTACCTACAGCTTGAACCAACAGCAAAGAACCACCTGCCCCACATGCGACCTATTTAAAATTAAATTTAATTTAATTTAATTTAAATTAATTTAATTTAATTTAATTTCATCAAACAAAGTTACAATAAGTACTTAAGTGATTACTTGATATAATATATGTATAAATATAAACAAAAAATTATAAAATACATTTTAAACATTACCAACAGCAAAGTTATTTGAAATTAACAATAATTTGAATAAATATCTACTTATATTAAAGTCGATCAAATCTCAAACAGTGTTCGTTTCCTTCAAACATCTTGATATTGGTTCATTGGCACCAAAAAAAGTTCTGTGATAAGGCACGTTAAACAACAACTGGTTTCGAAGCATTCTCGCAGGAACATTAAACCCGATTAAAGATAAAATTTGAGAACAAACAATATGTTCTGTTAAAATGTCGCGAATATACATAACTGCTAAAAACTTTCTTCGAGTGTTCAGGGGTAAAATACCTACTAGACTACATTTTGTTTCGTATGAGGGCATATCCATGCCCCAGTAGAGTCTTTTTACAACAACTCTTGAAAATCGTTTTTAATTTTTTTCAATTCTAGATGAGTGAACTGCGTAAGCAGGATTCCAGATTACATTGCAGTACTCAAGATTAGACCTTACAAAGGCAAAATATAGGCACTTCAATGTATGTGGATCGGAGAACTCTTTAGAATTTCGCAAGATAAAACCAAGCATTGATCAATGTGATTTAAGAAGTTAAATTTTTTGTCGAAAATCACACCAAGATCCTTTTAAGACGTTATAATGGATAGTGATTTGTGATTTATTTTATACGAAAAATTAATATGCGAGCGGTTGCGACAAAACGTTAGACTTTGGCATTTAGAAATATTCAGGCTTAAGAAATTATTTGTACACCAATTCGATAAATTATCAACGTCATCCTGCAAAATTAAGCAATCGTGTCTAGATTTTATACAACGAAACACTTTTAGATCATCCGCAAACATCAAGCACTTTGAATTTAAGATAGTGTCAGGAATGTCATTTATAAACAATAAAGGTACTCCGTAAGTAACATAAACGGGTGAAGAAAGAATATTATTTATACGAACGTACTGAATTCTGTCCTTTAAATATGATTTTAACCAATTTAAAAAATTACAGTGAAAACCCACTTTATTTACACTACTTTATTACATTAAAACACCGTGATTCACTCTGTCAAATGCCCTAGAAGAGTCTGTGTAGATAATGTCGTACCGACAACCATTCTCTAAACCATTTAGCACTAAATTACTGAAAATAGTAAGGTTGGTAGCAGTAGATCTACCAGATTCGAAACCATGTGGGTACGGGGAAATTATTCGTTTAAGATGAGGCATTAATTTATCATAAATCAATTTTTCAAACAATTTAGGAATAGTAGAAATTTTAAATACTGGACGGTAATTTGAAACATTTTGTTTATTTCCCGATTTGTAAATAGGAGTAATAGTTGAGCGCTTCCAAATATGAAGAAACTCACCGGTTACCAGTGAACGATTTAAAATAATTTCTAATGGAACAGCCAAAGGTTTTGCACACATTTGTAAGAATTTTGGAGAAATTCCATCTGCATCTAGTCGTTTGTCAGCTTTTAACTTCGATAATGATAATTCTATCTCAGAGGTTGTAAGATTTAAGCTACCAATATTCAAAAGACTATCTGCAGAGTATGTGTTAACCAAATAGGGTGCTGTACAAGAACTATCTAAGTAAACCGATTGAAAATGCTTAGCGAATAAGTAACATACTCGTATAACAGCAAGGTCAGATGATGTAATGCCATCATGACTCATACGATTAGGAAAGCCAATTGTTTTTTTGTTGTTGTTAAAGAAGTTCCAGAAACATTTGCTATTCGTTTTAATATTAAACTCAATGGAGAACAGATATTGATTGTGCAAACATTTATTTAAAATGTCGAAGTTTTTTTGTAGATCATTATTAGACCTGCGAAATTGCTTATAAACCTTATTTTTTTGTTATTAAGATTAATTATTCTTTTTTTGAACCACACAGGCTTTGATTCACAAATTATGTTTTTTTTTTGGAATATGTGAGTTATTCGCATAATTTATTTCATTTAAGAGTGAATTATGACACTCATTTAAATTTTTATTTACAAACAATGCTTGTCAATGCTTGAAAATTGCATCATCAAAATTAGGAATATAATTAAAATTTGAAACTGCAGGTCTAAAATAATTATAAAATTCAAAATGTAAACTGAAAGCAACATGATGTACGCAATTAGAGATAAGAGGAACAATTGCGCTGGTTATACCTACGCACAAGTCAGCGGCAACGAACCCCAAATCAAGCAAATTATTAAATGAGTTCTGAAAATGATTAATTTGTCTTAAGTCAAATTGTGCGAAGGTATCCACAACTTCACAATCTTGGTTAAATATAACATTAAATGCAGTTAATAATTTTTTATCAGGATCATATATCCATTTAATATTAGGCAAATTAAAATCACCAATAATAATTACTTCCTGATTATGTTTACGATTTTTTAATATTGAACTACAATTATTAACGTGAGCTTTATATAATTCAATAGAACTACAAGTTGGAATGTAAGAAAAAATAATAAAAGCTTCATTAATATCATCAAATTTTACATTCAGCACTAATTGGTCGATATTGAGAGCCAAAGTAGGAGAAGGCATTTCAACTTTAGTACAATGGAGTGAAGTATTTACTGCTGCCAGCACTCCACCTCGCCGTTCACAATTGAGCATTTCATAATTTCGATCTTTGCGCAACATAGCTGACTGATTTACATTAAACATCTCGTTTAGCCATGGCTCCGTGAGAGTAATAATGTCATATTGGGTTGATGTCGAGAAGAGATGAGCTTGTTGCAGTTTAGTACGTAAACCTCCAATGATTTGATAGTAAAAAAGAAATTCATTGGTCGAAGAGCGAGCAGAAGAGAAAGTTGGTGGTTAAATTAAATTATTGAGATTACGTTTTGTGTCTCTTCGTTTTTTGGACGAGAGACAAATAACTTAATTTGTACAAAACAAGGCCACATAGAAGCATTCATAGCACTCTCTACTTAGTTCGATGGAATACTTAATTTAAAATAACGTGTGTGAGCTTTGACAGGTTAACGTTTTTTTTGTTAATTTATACCACCGGTTATTTTGATGCCAGTTTTGTTTGAAATATGTTGCAAAACTTCATTAGGATCTGTTTCAGTGCGAAACTTAGATATGTGGAGCCACTTGATGGAAGGTAAGACATTAAGAGAAGATGTAAAATCAGAACGAAAGACTTTTTTAGATTTGTTGCGGTTTATTGAATGAGACTTTTGGGTATTATTGTTCATGATATCCCGCTCCAATTTATCGTTGATAGAAGAGAGATTTGGAAGATATTGATTGTTGTTTTTTTTGTAGTTCTTAGAACTGAGTTTTTCTATATTAATATTGCTTGATGTACCCGGCAATAAGTTTTGAGAGCTTAAAGGTGGTTTATTAGGAAGAGATTCATTTGAAATCACAGGGGTATCACTGATTTTAGAATTAATTTGTTCATTATTTTGAGATGGATTCGGGAAATTATTTGCCCCATTCAAAACAATTAATTTATTAAATTCAACCATACACTTTAATTAAGTTATCAATATTCGAATGAGAGCGCAAGAGTTTGCAAGAATATTTATATTTTCTTGGTTTATTTTAGCACAAGATTTATGAAATCGTCGACAGCAGAATTAACCGCAGATTACTCTATCATTTAAATCTTTCCACGGAATTTTTTGATTGCATTTAGCACAAATATTTGACATTTTGGAAGAGAAAATTTGAAACACGTCTTATATTTACGAAAGTAGATTTATCATCTATTGTACAGTAGCAAACTATAGTAAGTGAGTAGCATTGTATTGTAAGTACGTAGTTCAAGAATGCAAGGCTATGTATATGAATGAAAAAGCAGCAAAATTAATAAAATTGCTACAAACATAAATAAAACGAGAAACAAACCCCTTCAAATGTTTTCGTATATATGAACGATCAACTTTGTGTTCCTCTTTGCCTCATCCACTTAAAAGATACAAAAATAAAATATGTGATGTCAAAAAAGAAATCACAATTGGTTTTCACTCTTATACTCCTACACGTTGTAGGTCCGCTTTCACACAGGGAAACCAGTTGCTGGAGATTTGTTTAACGTTTTCCTTTAATTGCCTTGTACCTTTCACACGAAGAAACTGGCACCAAGAAACTGAGGAGGAAAGATTTTGTCGGGCTAATTGAAATGCAAAGTAAAACGTCAAAAAAATCTCTTCAAATCGTTGACTGGGAAGATTTTTCTCATTCCCTTTACTTCTTGCCCTTCTCGCCAACAAACTACCAGTTGCCGGCAACTCAGTTTCCTGGTGTGAAAGAGGACTAGGAAACGAAATTAAACTACCTCAACTCTACTTTTTCCCCATTTCTTCCTCTGTCCGCATCTACAAACTAATCTCTGCAAAGCTGAAAACAGCGACACAGACGACATCTGCATTATACAAGAAGAACCCAATTTGCATGCTCCATAGTAGTACTAAAGAGATGTATATACAATGGTTACGCACAAGCAGAGCCAATAAAACAACAACAAGAAAGAAGAACAGATGAAGATATGAATGAGCAAAACCTTTTTAGATCATAAACTGGTTTTTTGTTTTTTTTTTTTGAGAATTCTTTTCGTGTGGTTGGTAAAAATAATATAATGAGGGTAGCTACTAGCTAGATTTGTATGTATATAGTGAAGGCTCACTCATTGTATATATAATCTATAGTACTATCATGGAACAGAAAAATTTAATTCTTGTAATTTCCCCTTTTGCAGAAATTAGTTTTGGACGTGGGCATAGGAAGAAAGGGGGAAAAAGGGAAAAAGAAGATATAATTTAGTTTAATTTCGTTTTCGAATACAATAAAGAGTATAAAAGAGAAAACCTAATGTGGTTTCTTTCTTGTCATCACATGTTTTATTTTATTTATTTTATAAACGGTGATTTTTTAAGAGCTTGGTTTTTGAAAATTGAAAAAAACACAGAAACTTGTAAAAAGTGAATGAAATTTTTATTTGGATCGATAAATCAATTTCTGCCATTTACTTTTTAAAAATAATTTCACTTAAATGTTGCCCGCGGCTACGCTTCAGGTGGTCCATTCTGAAGGTCCAATTTTGGCAAACTTTTTCACACATTTCGGCCGGAATCTCACCAATGACGCGTTCAATGTTGGCTTCCAAGGTAGCAATCGTGTATGGCTTGTCCCCATAGACAATAGACTTAACATAGCCCCACAAAAAATAGTCTAACGGGGTCAAATCACATAATCTTGGTGGCCAATTGACTGCGCCAAAACGTGAGATCAACTGCTCACCAAATTCGCCTCTCAATTGATGCATGGTTTCGCGTGCAGTGTGGCATGTGGCACCGTCGTGTTGGAACCACATGTCGACCGAGTTCAATTCTTGCATTTTCGGCAAAAAAAATCTGTTATCATCGAACGGTACCTTTCTCCATTGACCGTAACCCTGCGGCCTTCATCGTCCTTGAAGAAGTAGGGCCCAATGATGCCGCCTGCCCATAAACCGCAACAAACAGTGCATTTTTCGGGATGCATTGGTAGCTGCTGAATTGCCTCTGGCTGCTCTTCACTCCAAATACGGCAATTCTGCTTATTCACGTATCCATTTAGCCAAAAATGAGCCTCGTCGCTGAAGACCATAAAACGGACGTAGCTTGCGAAACACATTTTTCACAGAGCACGAATTTTGATAATAAATTTCAATAATTTGCAAACGTTGTTCAGGTGTAAGTCTATTCATGATGAAATGGCAAACAGTACTGAATCGAAATGTCAAATGTTCGTGGAATTTGTCATGTGTGATCTGTCAAAAATATAAACGTCAAAAACCAAGTAGCAAAAAAATCACCCGTTATAAGGATAAGGCAAAGAGGAAAACAAAGTTGAACGTTCATATTTACGATAACATTTGAACGTGTTTTGTTTCTCGTTGGATTTGTAGCTATTTTATTAAGTTTGCTATACTCATATAGATTCTGAATATGTGAGTTACGTACCTACAATGCTAAATACTTAATATTTCAACTCAAGGAACGCTCAGTCAAGCGCTCAAAAAATGGAATCGTACGTAAATTAACATTTATT
Organism: Philhelius pedissequus; assembly: GCA_910595825.1. NCBI lineage: Eukaryota > Metazoa > Arthropoda > Insecta > Diptera > Syrphidae > Philhelius > Philhelius pedissequus. Next base: position 111,836,613 of record OU343160.1, read on the forward strand.
AAGATAAGTGAAAGACAAAAATGTAGGTACCTACCTACTTATGTACCTACATTAACTCATTTATTTTATTTAAACAGGTGGCATGTGGGTCACAGCTATTATCCAGGTACGCTGCTGTTGTGTTCAAGCTGTATGTACCGGTACCTAACTACCTACTTACAACAAATTATTTTAGGTGTTTTTTTAAAACTTATAAATACATTAATATCAAAAGTAAATTGGTAGGTATATTAGAATTTATTAGAAAATAAAAAGAAACAAAATTAAAATAGAGTCCTTGTTTTTACTTGCGATATATGTATTTAGGTGCAATTGGTATGTAGATTGGTATGTATTCAGGTACCTACAAATAAGACTTATTCTTTTATAAAGATTTAAGATTAAAATGATTTAAAATTTTCATCAAACTCAGTATTACAGTGATAGAAACTAAAGGTATATATAAGTTAGGTCTCTCTCCGCAGAGAGATTAAAAAAAAACAATTTTTATTTTGTGGAACGTTCTTTATTCACCTCTAAAATAAGACTCAACTTAATTCTATCCTAACAATAGAATTTATAATCTTAACTACCTAAAGTAGTTGTATTAGGTATCCCACCAAAGTTGCTGATGTCGCTTGTCTGGTACGTTGTCGCTTCCAGGAACAGCTTTGAGTTTGATCCGAGTGCTGTTGACCGTGGGAGTGCAACTCAGCATAAATGGTTATTAACCTGGAGAAGCGGCGCGGCATGTGCCAGCGTAAATGTGGTTAACTCCTCCCTTCTTAAATTCGAGTGTCCTCACTCGACGTTGTGTAAAGAACCGGTATTGATTTTGATTGACATGGTTCGACATCCGCTTGGACTTTGAGCTGAATTTCAGGTACCTTATTTTCCCTTCTTCGGCTAATAGTCTGTCTGATTAAGATGACAATAATAGCCAATATGAAAAGTGACGTTATGCTGTAGCTAATGGTGACGTGCATCTGGCCTTGATCTTGAACCTCATTTATATGTAGAGTGTTGTTGATATGCAATTCTTTCAGCATCTCCATTGTTCGAAGTTCTTTGTAGGTTTTCGTAGAAGAGCTCGATTGCAGAACTGCAGGTAACGGTTTTGCAGCTGGTATTTCTCTTGAGATAAACTCTTGGCCGTTTATGGAAATTGATGCATTATGATATTGCAGGATGTACGTGCCGGTAAGATTGACGAAATTATTGAAATTTATTATCAAAATTCGTGCTCTGTGAAAAATGTGTTTCGCAAGCTACGTCCGTTTTATGGTCTTCAGCGACGAGGCTCATTTTTGGCTAAATGGATACGTGAATAAGCAGAATTGCCGTATTTGGAGTGAAGAGCAGCCAGAGGTAATTCAGCAGCTACCAATGCATCCCGAAAAATGCACTGTTTGGTGCGATTTATGGGCAGGCGGCATCATTGGGCCGTACTTCTTCAAGGACGATGAAGGCCGCAGGGTTACGGTCAATGGAGAAAGGTACCGTTCGATGATAACAGATTTTTTTTTTGCCGAAAATGCAAGAATTGAACTCGGTCGACATGTGGTTCCAACAGGACGGTGCCACATGCCACACTGCACGCGAAACCATGCATCAATTGAGAGGCGAATGTGGTGAGCAGTTGATCTCACGTTTTGGCGCAGTCAATTGGCCACCAAGATCATGTGATTTGACCCCGTTAGACTATTTTTTGTGGGGCTATGTTAAGTCTATTGTCTATAGGGACACGCCAAAGACGATTGCTGCCTTGGAAGCCAACATTGAACGCGTCATTGGTGAGATTCCGGCCGAAATGTGTGCAAAAGTTTGCCAAAATTGGACCTTCAGAATGGACCACCTGAAGCGTAGCCGCGGGCAACATTTAAGTGAAATTATTTTTAAAAAGTAAATGGCAGAAATTGATTTATCGATCCAAATAAGAATTTCATTCACTTTTTACAAGTTTCTGTGTTTTTTTTTGAATTTTCAAAAACCAAGCTCTTAGAAAATCACCGTCTATTTCTCATCTGTAGTCTAATATCTTCTATTATATTCTCGTAAGCTTCCAAGTCTATTACATGTATTATTCTAAATGCACCTGTCTGCAACTTTGCAGTGCCCATATTTGTTGTAACAACTTTCGAATTGGAGTAGTCCAGTATCTGGATTTCGGCGAAGGTTTGAACAATGAGTGATCTGAAAAAAAAATTAATTCCTAATGTTATTTTTGTGGACAATCTTTCCTGACTCTGTGAGAATAATAGTATTTTTGTCTTCCTTAACTATTTCTTTTTTATATCTTGGTGAAAGTTTAGTGCCTAGTCGCCTGTTTATTTTTACAAAAATAGTTTCGCCTGGGGAGTATATTTTAATTTTCTGCCGACTTTTGTTGTGGTATTCTAGATCAGCATTCTGCTTTTTTGTTAATAGTTCCATTATTTCCTGTCTAGATTTCTCATACTGTTCGGGGTTAGTGCTAACTGTTCTACCAAAGAATACTTCGATAGGTCGTCTTTTTGTAGTCGAGTGTATGGAATAGTTATATTCATATACGGCTCGATCTAGTAGTTCGAGAAAGGAACTATGAATGCGATCTGTCTTTAAGCAACGCATTATCTCCGATAGGGTGGAGTGAAACCTCTCCACCTGACCATTCACTGCGCTTGTATAAGGAGGCGTTTTGTAAATCTCTATGCCTAATTGGTCTTGAAGCATAAAACATATTGATGCTGAACTAAATGTTTTTCCGTTATCGTATACGACCATTTTGGGTACACCGAATGCGAAAATGATCTGTCTTAATGGTTCTCTAACATCCTGGACCGCTCTTGATTTAATGATTCGCACTTGAGCAAATTTTGAAAATTTGTCAATTGCAGTGAGGACAAATTTGCCATTTGTGGAGTAAATGTCAATGTGGATTATTTGACCTGGATAACGAGGTAAAGGAGAGCTTTGCAGTTCTGGTTTATTGTTGTCTGTCATATTTTTGTTCTTTGCAAACTTTGCATTGCTTAATTATTTCGTGAATTCTAGCTTTCATTTTAGGGAAATAAAATTTTTGTAATATTTGTATGAATGTTTACTTAAATGTTAGATTAACCTAGTAATTGTTAACTTCAACTTATGTGTGCGTATTGTACGACTTGTTTTTCGATTGAATATTTCCCTTAATAAAATAATTTTTATTTATTTTAATTATATATAACTTGTTTAATGAATTGCTTTTTAAAATCTAAATCTTTTTTTATTTTCATTCAGATACTTTATTTCTTTAAATTTTAAGTAATTTTAGAAATTAATTTTCACGAATATGTTAAATTTGTTTAATGAATTGCTTTCAAAATCTAAATCTATTCTTTCCTTTTTTAGTTTGGAATTTTCTTAAGAATTTATTTTTTGTTTTGATTCTATTTTTACGAATTATTTTCGAAATATATTTTTACTTTCTGTTTAAACTTTTAAATTCACGCAAATATTTAATTTCTCTTAATTGCTATGTTACTTATTTACTACACAATTATACATACGATATTATCAAAATATCCTTTCCGAAGCGGCTGGCAGCAGAACTGTCTCCTTTTTACTGTTCCTTCAGTTACTAAGGGGCCTTAAAATTTCTCCGGAGGAGTTTATTTTTTCCAAAGAAGTGCGACGTTCTTGTTTCTCTTAGTCTCTCCACAGTATCTTTTTTTTCGGTTTTAGCGAATCTTTTTTTTTCACAGCACTAATTTATTTTTACAGCACTGTCTTTTCTCAATTATATTTTTTATTTTACTACTTGAGATAGATTTATAGTAGTCACGCTCGGTATTTATATTTAAATAAACCTGCTCGGTATTTCACTTATTTCGATAAACCTGGGATTTCACTTATTTGCTCGGGCGCCAGTTAGGTCTCTTTCCGCAGAGAGATTAAAAAAAAACAATTTTTATTTTGTGGAACGTTCTTAATTCACTTCTAAAATAAGACTCAACTTAATTCTATCCTAACAATAGAATTTATAATCTTAACTACCTAAAGTTGTTGTAATAGGTATCCCACCAAAGTTGCTGATGTCGCTTGTCTGGTACGTTGTCGCTTCCAGGAACAGCTTTGAGTTTGATTCGAGTGCTGTTGACCGTGGGAGTGCAACTCATCATAAATGGTTATTAACCTGGAGAAGCGGCGCGGCATGTGCCAGCGTAAATGTGGTTAACTTATACAAACTTAAGTAGGTTATCATTATAAAAAATCGAATGTTAGAAGAAAGCGAATAGTGATTGTTTTTAATACATTGAGCGAATATTCTACTGAACTATCTATTGTTCTTAGTTATATTGGTCGAAAATCCAACTCGATTTTTTAAAATAAAATATTAAAATGTGTAAAAATTATTTGAATGAAATATGTACGTTAGCTTTCAGTGTAATTGGACATTAATATAAGATCATGTTAATTTGCTTTTAGACACAAATTAATTGAAATCGTTGATCTTATATTGTGAAAAATATATATATATATATATATATATATATACGTATATGTATTGACATAAGATGATTCAGTTTTAGATACCTAGGTATAAATGTTGAAATAAATTAATTTTAACGATATTTTCCAATACATATGATTTTAGAAATTAGCACTATGTGCGTGGAGTTTATTAGGAGTGTACATTACATGCATTCGCACAAAAGTTCAAAATCAAACTTCTGAGTTACAAGCATTCGAAAGTTAAATAATTTGTTTTAAATTCAATGTTGAGTAGGTACCGAATTAGGTCATGTTGCGGTATGTAATAATATTGAAATTTATTGGATTTAAAAATATAATAGTGAATTCAAACAAATCGTTACAAACTGGTATGTTGTTATGACCCATGTTATTATTTTCTTTGTAAAATGTATTGAAAAAATGAAAATTATGTGCTCTCAAAACAACATTATGTGCATGGATAACTCCAACGGTTTGATTAAAAATATGTTGGTAGGTGCATTGTCATTTAGACCAAATATTTTAAAATCTTTGTATTTTTAAAATTATTAAATAAAATTTAAAATAAAAAAACTGTAAGGTATAGTACATACTTATTTATGTTTAGTATTCTTCAAAAAAGAAACCGTCATACGTATCCATTACACATATTTTACAAAATACTTACCAATGTTAAAATGTTGTCTTTAATCAACTTATCACCAACTTATTTTATCCGCAAAAATAACGAGAAATGCCATGCAACCGACATAAAAAGCTTACCTATCATGAAATCGGTTCTATGGATTCTGATGAGAAAAATTATGTGCAAATGTTTATAGTTATGTATGTTCTACATTTTGGTCAGACAAAAATTAAACATGAAATGTTAGTTAATTTTTAAACTAAGGTAATAAACAGATGATAACATATTTTATTTTTGATGAAAAACTAATGAGAAACTTCAAAGGAAATGAAACACACAACTTGGATACTGAGAACAGACTAGAAAAAAATATAATTTATTTTTTTAGAATAAAATTAAAACTTACAGAGAAGAAGTGATTGCTTAAAACAGAGTGTTTATGTGCTGAGTTGTAATTATGTTATATATGTACAGCCGAACTTCGATAACTGGAACCATCACTTGCCAAGAAAATAGTGCGAGTTATCAAGACTTCGAGTTACGAGGTCTGTCAGTCTGTCAGTCTTATCAAGTAAAACAGAAAATAAGTATAAATTATGCAATGTTTATTAGCGAATAAAAAAAGTACAGTTGTTGTGATTATTTAAATATTCTGTTATAGACGACTGAGGAATGGGTTTGCCGCAATGTTGTATTAAATAGCCACATCCTTTTTTCTTGACCCATTATTAATTTAAATTTATCTTCAAACGATGTTTTTAAAGTTCGTTTAACGACATATCCACGTAAGCTTTACTTTTAATAAAAACTTCACACTGCACTGTTAATATCTACGTCATACGTATATCAACCTAATGATGTGTGTTTTAACACCGGAACATGACAGCTTTGACTCACACTTAACGGAATCACAATTTTCAACACGCACATAAAATGTACACAAGGTCATAGAACATACAAACACAGTGCCCCAAAACGCAATGCATTATGAAATGAACTTGTAAAAAATCAACAGAATTTGATAATTTACCTAAAAATTCGACTTATCGAAGATGACTCCACATAATATCTTCGAGTTATCGAGAAATTCGAGTTATCGCGACAATCGAGTTATAGAAGTTCGAGTTATCAAACAAAAATTACATGTAAACTTCAACAAAAAAGTAGATGCATACAAAAAAAAAGAATCATAGAACAATTTTTTTCAATTTTCGAAAATAGAAACATTTTCGAACAAAATATTTCTTGCATTTTTGAAAAAGGAAATATTTCAATTACTTAATAATTAATCGTATGACAATCTTCCAAACAGTTTTAAAAGTAAAAACAGATTTGTTTATTTTAACAAAAATTTTAGTGCTTTTATTAACCAAAATAATTATATTATTATATTATTTTTGTTTTATTTTTAATTTAAAAACATAGGTGTGTATATAACTGATATATATATACGTAGGTATATAATAAAATAAATAATTATAATACAACTTACATACCTAAGTAAGGATTTAATGTAAATCTAAATGCATTCAATATTTGTATAAGTAGGTATTTATGTATGTAGGTACCCAGTATTTAATTGTAATATAAACATTTTATGTTTTGAAGTCTATAATAACATTTTTTTGAAGGTATTATTATCATACATACTTATATTCATATATGTTCCTATTCATATATTCCATTATTATTGTAGCTTTGAGATCTTACAATTTTACTTAATTACACTTGTTTTGCTGTCGGAATGTCAACTTAACTTGCAAAAGGATTACCTAATTTTAGCATCAGTTTTTTTAATTGAAAAAAAAGTGCTAACGTCAAGGTATTTTAAAACAATTTCATTAGCTTTATACCTAATATACAATATTCCTTTTCTTAATACACAACACAATCATATTGTATTGTATGTATCCATATTCGCATAAGCTTCAAAACAACCCTAATCTTCTTTAGTTCAAGTTCAAGGCGACACGAAAAAATTACCTCTTTTTACTTGCGATTATAGGTACTATAAGGCAAGTTATGCATTCGTAAAAAAAAATTCTAACAATCAAATATGACATTACGATCATAGAGAAGCCTAAAAAAGTGATCGTCAAAAACTGTGTGTCTATCAGTCTGTCCGTCTGTATGTATAACGAGCTATAGCAATGGCTTAAGCGATTACCTTCAAATGTGGTATGTGTGATTATTTTGGCATTCCTCAGAGGGGAAATTGAAATTTTATTTTTAGGCCTAAAAATTTTAAAAATTAATCAAAAAATTTTTTTTTTAATTTTATATTCACATGAACATTAATAGTCTCTAAAAAATTGCATAACAAAATTTCAAAAGAATTTTGTTTTCAAAAAACGAAAAATAAAAAACAGGATTTCATCAAAACCCGTCCTACAATGTTCGAGATACTTTTTTATAAATTTTTCATTGATCTGTGGCATCTAAAATGGCGTTCTTCGATTTTTGCGAAAAACCGATTAAAGTGATGGTGTTGGCAGTTTAAATAACATTAAAAACGATTTTTCCCATCTATACACCATTCACTTTCATTATATAAATGTATGTACATATTTACATTAATACCCTCCTAATTTACAGAATAAAAATCCATCTAAATATAAATTTGTGGGTAGGTACCTACGTAACTATTCCTTGAATCATGCATTCGACAATTCATTATACTAAGAATCAAGATAATATTACCTACAATGGCTTTAAATCTGCGTAGGATAACTATATAGACTAACTACCTACCAACAGCCGACGACAAGTTGTTGTCAAAGATTTTTTCTTGCAAAATCAAATTTTTTTTAACACTTTTCACACTATAAATTTACACGTTTGGCACAAATTTAATATTTTTGTGTGAACTACCTACTCGTGTATAGGTGCATATGTAGGTACATTAAGTTTATTTCACGTGACCTAAATCTTAGCTTAGAAATAGTTGTCTTGTAAAATACAATAACTAGGTAGGTATGTAACAGTTTTTTAAGCTAACACTAAGGGCACAGAAAACACCTAATATTGCACTATTCATTTTTAAAGGATTCAGGTAACAATATCTGAATGATTTTTGTTTCATTATTTTAAATGTAGGTAGGTAGATATGTATGTAGGTACATATGTTATTGATTTGGTTGAAAGATTTTTTTTTCTATTTTTTTAATCGGTATGTTTTACCGATACATGTAATGTAAATGTGTGTATGTGTTGAATGTTAAATGTTTATGTTTTCTAAAAAAAAGTAGCATGACAATCAGAAATATTTAATAATATTTATATCAAATCAAAGAAAAATTAATTCAAAATTCTGAAATAAATACATAATTTTTTTTTAACTTTTTGAAAACAAGTTCAAAAACGCCAATTCATAGGTATTCAGCAAATACATTAAACTATTATTTTTGGAAAAAAATTAATGAGCAGTTTCAAAATATAATTTTTAAAAATTTTTTTCTTAAAAATGTTTTTTAAGATACATAAAAATACTAATTAAAAATATTATTATGCAGTCTAAATTGGCAACCTAAACATATATATGAGATAATCGAAAGATAGTCCTATGGAAAGTACCGTTTTTAGACATTAACAATTTTTTTTTCCAACCATATGATCGGTCGCAATAATGTCATAGGTCCTCAGAATAATTCCTCTCCACTAAATTATCGGCTTTTACGTCAGCACAACAAAGAATCGATCAGAGAAGTGGTAATTACCAACCTCAAAATAGCAACAATAACAATTATAGGGACCAACATTTTAATATCGCAGTACGCAATAATAATAACCCTTTTAAAAGAGATAGGCCACTTAGTGACCAAGTTCAAGCCAACACCCCAAGGCTAAATAATTTAAACGAGAGCAGTAATTTTTTAGGGTAAGTCACGACTTACAATATATTAAAAGGATAGATGGTAAGTCGGGGCGTACATTTAATATTTTAATCGATACGGAGGCGAAACATAACTATGTCAAACCAGGATTGTTCCCAAGTATGGAGCTTCAAACTCCATCAAGAGTTAAAACCGTCCATGGGACAACTGTTATAAAGACTTACCAAGCCATACATATCTTGGGAGTAAAAGATAAATTCTATGAGCTTAATGAACTCAAAGATTTCGATGCGATTATTGGCATCAAACTATTAATAACTGTCCAAGGCAAGATAAATATCAAGAATTCAACGTTGGAGTATGATCAGGGCATGGTACCCTTAGTATTCAATGATCATCTAATATAAATGATGAAATTTCTACGGAAGAGAAATTAACTCTGATCCTTAAGAAATACCAGGGTGTCTTTACTGAAAATCCAAATTACCTTCCATACAACACTCGTGTGCAATGTAGCATAGATACTACCATCGACACAGCTGTTTGGACGAAAGGTTACCCGTACCCACAATCAGTGGCGAGTTTCGTAAATAATAAAATCGAGAATCTACTCGATAATAATATAATACAGCCTAGCAGAAGTGCATATAACTCTCCTGTATGGGTTGTAGACAAAAAGAGCGTAAATGATGATGGTACAAAGAAACATAGACTATTCATAGATTATAAAAAACTAAATTCATTTACCAAAACGAAAAAATACCCGATGGCAGAGACGTCTGTCATATAAGCCAACTTAGGCAAAGCTAGATATTTCACCACTCTCGATTAACAGAACGGTTATCATCAGTTTAAACTAAAAGAGAGCAATAGGTAAAAACAGCTTTCAGCGTTAACAATGGCAAATACGAATTCCTTTGAATGCCATTTGGTCTAAAAAACTCACCATCATTTTTCCATTTTTTTATGGATGATATTCTCTGCGTTTACAGCGATAAATTTTGTCACGTTTACATCGATGACATGATTATATAACACCTAGAACACTTTGATACAAAAACAAGAGCCTTAAGCACGGCCAACATGAGAAAATCGAGTGAAAAATCAAAATACTTTATGAAAGAAGTAGAATTCATTGGGTATATTGTATCATTTAATTGCATTAAAATGGACCCAAAGAAGACACAGCGTATAGAAGAATTCCAACAACCGCAGACTTTACGGCAATTAAGGTCTTTCTTGGGGTTAGCTGGTTATTACCGTAAATTCATAAGAAATTACGCGATGATTTCAAAACCCAGTACCAAGTACCTTCGAGGAGAGAATGGCAGAACAGGCCAGAATAATAGCAAAAAGGTAACAATAGAGTTTGATAAGGAGGCCATTAAAGCATTTAAGACATTGAAGGCCAAACTTTGCGAACAGGTAATGCTCAACCAACCCGATTTTAATAAAAAAAAATCGAGCTCACGACAGACGCTAGCAACTCAGCCGTAGGTGTAGTGCTTAGCTAAGATAATAAACCAATTGTGTTTATAAGTCGTACTTTGAGCAAAACTGAGGAAAATTACGCGATAAATGAGAAGGAAATTCTTGCAATAATTTGGGCACTGAAGAACCTTCGAAATTATCTTTATGGTGTAAGTGGTATCCGCATATATACATACCACCACCATTAACTTTCGTAATAGGCGACAAGAACTCAAATGCAAAAATAAAACGCTGGCTCGCTTTCATCGAAGAATACGCTCCAGAAATCATATATAAACCAGGCAAGGAAAATGTCGTAGCTGATGCTTTCAGTAGACAGGAATTAAATATGATAAACGATGGCGAGTCAACAGAAGGGACAGTACATAGTACTCAGAACAGTGCAAAGGAAGAAATAAAACGATTAGGAGGTGTAATTAATAGATTTCGAAATCAATTAGTAATTAAAACAGGGGACAACAATAATGTAAGTAGTGAGCAAGTACATAAAGGATACAGGCGACATACAATAATATATCAAGAAGTAAACATATTTAGTCAGATGAAAGATATTATTTGAAAGGGCATAAATGCAATAAATTCCAATGAAGAGTTGTTATTTCATTTGAAAAATAAGTTATTAAATGAATATCCTAGCAGTCAATTCGTATATGTTGCAAATATGGTAGAAGCTATAATAGATAGGGATAGACAAATCACTACTTAGAACAAGAATATCAGAGCGCATCGTGATGCAAGGGAAAATCTCAAACAGATTACAGCAACATTTTATTGCTCAACTTGCAAAGAAAATAAGTGCGATAGGCATCCTATAAAATATGAAATTGGAGAGGCTCCAATTCCGAAGAAAGGAGGGGAGCGAATACACTCATTTTTAAAATATCTCATAGTAATTGAATGAATTTGTGACCTTTAGTCCAAAATGCGTTTCGCCCAGGTACTACAGCTGGGCTCATCAGTTAGATGCTGTAGTACCTTTCTAAGACGCATTATTTTTTGATCGATGTTTACCGACTTTAATAAAACTTACAGCGATTACTCACTGTAAATAATATTTTTCTAGGGGAATTTGGTTAGATTCATGCACCTAGAAATATGTTTTGCCCGTGGTCTGGCCAGTGAATTAATTGAAGAAAACGCAAACAATATGTTTATATTATTTTTGTTTTTGTTTTAGTGGACTGTGTGGATTTAAAGCCAATTGAATGAATTTGTGACCTTTAGTCCAAAATGCGTTTCGCCCAGGTACTACAGCTGGGCTCATCAGTTAGATGCTGTAGTACCTTTCTAAGACGCATTATTTTTTGATCGATGTTTACCGACTTTAATAAAACTTACAGCGATTACTCACTGTAAATTATATTTTTCTAGGGGAATTTGGTTAGATTCATGCACCTAGAATTATGTTTTGCCCGTGGTCTGGCCAGTGAATTAATTGAAGAAAACGCAAACAATATGTTTATATTATTTTTGTTTTTGTTTTAGTGGACTGTGTGGATTTAAGCCAATTGAATGAATTTGTGACCTTTAGTCCAAAATGCGTTTCGCCCAGGTACTACAGCTGGGCTCATCAGTTAGATGCTGTAGTACCTTTCTAAGACACATTATTTTTTGATCGATGTTTACCGACTTTAATAAAACTTACAGCGATTACTCACTGTAAATTATATTTTTCTAGGGGAATTTGGTTAGATTCATGCAACTAGAATTATGTTTTGCCCGTGGTCTGGCCAGTGAATTAATTGAAGGAAACGCAAACAATATGTTTATATTATTTTTGTTTTAGTGGACTGTGTGGATTTAAAGCCAATTGAATGAATTTGCGACCTTTAGTCCAAAATGCGTTTCGCCCAGGTACTACAGCTGGGCTCATCAGTTAGATGCTGTAGTACATTTCTAAGACGCATTATTTTTTGATCGATGTTTACCGACTTTAATAAAACTTACAGCGATTACTCACTGTAAACTATATTTTTCTAGCGGAATTTGGTTAGATTCATGCAACTAGAATTATGTTTTGCCCGTGGTCTGGCCAGTGAATTAATTGAAGAAAACGCAAACAATATGTTTATATTATTTTTGTTTTTGTTTTAGTGGACTGTGTGGATTTAAAGCCAATTGAATGAATTTGTGACCTTTAGTCCAAAATGCGTTTCGCCCAGGTACTACAGCTGGGCTGATCAGTTAGATGCTGTAGTACATTTCTAAGACGCATTATTTTTTGATCGATGTTTACCGACTTTAATAAAACTTACAGCGATTACTCACTGTAAATTATATTTTTCTAGGGGAATTTGGTTACATTCATGCAACTAGAATTATGTTTTGCCCGTGGTCTGGCCAGTCAATTAATTGAAGAAAACGCAAACAATATGTTTATATTATTTTTGTTTTTGTTTTAGTGGGCTGTGTGGACCACGGGCAAAACATAATTCTAGTTGCATGAATCTAACCAAATTCCCCTAGAAAAATATAATTTACAGTGAGTAATCGCTGTAAGTTTTATTAAAGTCGGTAAACATCGATCAAAAAATAATGCGTCTTAGAAATGTACTACAGCATCTAACTGATGAGCCCAGCTGTAGTACCTGGGCGAAACGCATTTTGGACTAAAGGTCGCAAATTCATTCAATTGGCTTTAAATCCACACAGTCCACTAAAACAAAAACAAAAATAATATAAACATATTGTTTGCGTTTTCTTCAATTAATTCACTGGCCAGACCACGGGCAAAACATAATTCTAGTTGCATGAATCTAACCAAATTCCCCTAGAAAAATATAATTTACAGTGAGTAATCGCTGTAAGTTTTATTAAAGTCGGTAAACATCGATCAAAAAATAATGCGTCTTAGAAATGTACTACAGCATCTAACTGATGAGCCCAGCTGTAGTACCTGGGCGAAACGCATTTCGGACTAAAGGTCACAAATTCATTCAATTGGTTTTAAATCCACACAGTCCACTAAAACAAAAACAAAAATAATATAAACATATTGTTTGCGTTTTCTTCAATTAATATCTCATAGTAAGACATGTAGAGAGTAAAATTGATGCTAAAGAAAAATTAATCGAATCTTTACCAATATTCGGGAAAGTAGAAGACCTAATGACTGACATTTAAAAAACATTCTGTACACCTTCAGCAGAATTAGAGTTGGAAAGATTAGGTATAAAGCATGAGAAGATAGCCGTAAATCATAGTAAGACAAATGGAATGGTTGAAAGAGTGCATAGCACAATCACAGAACTTATACGTATAACGAGCAGAGATTTAAGCAGCAACTACAGATTTAATGCCATTTGTAGTAAAAAAAAATACAATGAATCCATTCACTCAGTGACAAACGTACAAGTAATAGATGTATTGCACAACTTTGATAAATATATATATTTAAAAGATGTATTAAAAGAAAGGCAGGACAAAACACTTGCATATTTCAATAAGGATAGAACAAACATAAAATTTAGTCCAGGGCAGAGATTTGATGAAAAGTCAACTAGGAGGCAAGGTAAGGTAAAACCCTTATATAAAAAAAGAGTTGTAGAAGAAGATAGAGGCAGAATTAAAGTTGATAGCAAAAACAGAATAATACATGAGGACAACCTAAAGAAAGAAAAAATATTTAACAATTTCAGATGAACATGAAATTCATGTCGATATTATTGGCGATTCTAGCCACAACGACATTTGCCCAGGTGCAAATAACAAACTATAGTACAGAGGAATATATCCATATAGAGAACGGACCTGCTGCATTATACGATACTAGAGGAGAAATTTATCACGTAATAAACCTAACTTATTACAAATATATATTATAAGAAATAGAAGGGAAAAGTGTACTATTAACGAATGAATCATTAACAAATATGGCGACAGCGAAAAGGTTACTTATTCAGTTAATAATTAGGGTTAGATCAAGAAGGGGAATAAACGAGATTGGTACTCTATGGAAATGAATATCAGGTAGTCCAGATTATGATGATAAGATTAGAATAGAAATTAGAATGAATGGAATCGAATAATAAACAATTTCAAACTAATTCACAAATGTTTAATGCAATTGAAAAACTTGCGAGCGAAAAAGGGGACAATCTTATCCTAAGATTTATGATCGCAGATTTAAGGGAAGTTGCTAATACCATTAATTTGAGTAAAAATGGAATTTTGAATACATTAATTTTAAATATGGAAGATTTAGATAAAGTAATTAAAACAGAAAAACTGCCAATTTTACTTAAAGATGTGTTAGATGCATCAGATTTTAAAATCATATAAAATAATGAAATAATTATGATATATAGAATAACCCGTTGTCAAAGAAACAGTAAATTTATTGTGGAAAGTATAAATGTAGGTGATGGTAAATTACACTTACCTAATCAAGTTGTATTCTATGACCAAAAATATAAAATGGCTAATTGTGCAAGAGAACTAAATGATATATATTGTGAAATTAATAATGAAACGAATTGCCTTACAGATCTATTAAACAACAATAAAGCAAACTGCCATAGAATAAAAGAAAATAATCCAAAAATAAAAATTATAAAAGATGGGATAATTTTTGTAAGTGGAGAAACCACAATTAATGGTAAGCTATACAAGCGCATACATCTTGTCCATTTCCATTTTAAAAATAACGTAACAATAAATTCTAAGCTATATGAACACAAAAATTATAAAACATATGAAACAAAATGTACCCATTGAAATTAAAATTTTGAAATATTTATAGTCAAATGACAAAGAATTTAAATTTACTAATATTGATATTATAAGACCATATATTAATGATATAAAAGAACATCCTATATTATGGGGTGTAACATTGAACGTAAAAGCAGTTTTATCTATTTTTGTAATTATTAAAATATTAAAAATTCAAAAGATCAGGCAACAAAATAAAAATAAAAGAGCATTTGAAATGGCAACAATAAAATGTATCGAAGAAACTAAGCAGACAATAAAGAGCGATCGGGATGATCACTATAGAAGTAAGGGGGAAGTTAACAGCCTCATTTAATTTGGTGACTTATTCATGAAACAAAGCAAAAGTCAATCAATACATTTTATCAAACCACAGTCCATCAGATGTAAACATCCTATCGGATATTTTATTACACCATAGACCATCAGATGTAAACATCCTATCGGATATTTTATTACACCATAGTCCATCAGATGTAAACATTCTATCGGATATTTAATTTCATAAATCCATGAGATCTGCTTTGTAAGCAAAATCTCATCAGAGTATAGCCTTGGACGTGATCGACTATCGATCGCATTATATTATTGTATACATACATATCTAATTATATCATGATATGAATTATTTAAGATACTTTTGGAGAATAAATATTAAGTTAGTCTAAAAACTGATGTGAAACCCGATGGAAGTTTAATTCCATATTATCAAATAAAGTATAACCTTTTAAAAAAAAAAACACTAAGGTTTAAATAATTATTAATTCAGCGCATTATACATACAGACGGACAGACTGACAGACTGACAGACTGACGACAGACAGTCAGACATTTTTGTTGATTTCTTTTTTGGGCTTCTCTATGATCGTAATGTCATGTTTGATCGTTAGAATTTTTTTTTTACGAATGCATAACTTGCCTTATAGTACCTATAATCGCAAGTATAAAGGGTAAATAGGTGTAGGTATCGCAAATGCGCTGTCATATATGTAGGTATTTTGTTTTCTTGAATTTACTTTGCGTTCCATCACTCCTAGGTAGGTACCTATTGGTTTTTTTTTATTTTGTTTATAGTGATATTTCTTTAGATATGGGAAAAGACAGAAGTGCTATATAAAAGGACGGTTATGTATGTTATGTATGAACTGTTATGTATGTCTTATTTTCTTTTTTGTCAGGGCATATGCCCAATTGATGGAAGTTCATGGTCATTTTGCATAGCCGATCGTTATTTAGTTGAATATTGTGCAATACATACATATGTACATATGCATCTATACCTAAATATATTTTTGTTGGCTCATCTACTGGACGGTTTTCTGCTTAAAAATGAATTAGATATGTACCTACAATAGATTGTGTGTTGTTTTTATTTTAATGATAGATAATGTTAATTAATGTTGGTAGGGTAGGCACCATTTCAGTAAGGAGGAGAAAATCGATCAATTTTTATTTTCCGTTCTGACACGTGTCATAGTAAAAGGTTTAGAGTGGGAGAAAAACTGAAAAACGTTTATGTAGATAAAGTTCCCATTGATATTTTGGCAAGTACAATTATTTTACAAATAATAACTACATACATAGGTATAAGGTACAAAATATGTACATATATATATATAGGTACCTACATATGCAAAAAAAAACCCGAGATTTTACTCAAACTTGACATTACGATGATAGAGAACACCAAAAAATGTGTCCCGCAATTCCGTCTATCCGTCTGTCTCCACAACGATCAACACTAGAGTTGTGTAGTTCCGGACCTAAATAGTTCCAGGAACTATATCCTGGTATACGGTTCCGTTTATTGAAAGTAAACATCATAAACTAATAATGTAAAGACCGGAAACCTCTGCTTTCATTTGACATTTGCCTACAAGCTGAAACACGCACACAAGTAACTTTTCCGTTCCTCTTCCAATAGACACATTGATAAAAACGCACACAAGAATCTTTTCTGTTCCTCTTCCTATAGACACATAGACAACACAGCCCTAGTAATTTGTTTTTGTTTTGCTTTTCGATTTCCCATCTATTCATGGATAGAGTTTCAATGCTACAAATACAACAATGTAAACAAATGGGTTTTGGAGGGTGAAACGTACGAAGGTTTCCAATCTTTATTATGGCTTATTTGTGGTAAACATATCCACATAGTTCCAACTTCACAGATCCAAAACATACGTTCGTTTGATATTATTCTCTCTTTCTTATTTTTCATATGCATACATACTACTGTGTTTACATATCCATAAGCACAAAGCGCGAATTTCACCACTCGCACGTTTGTGTAGTGAAATTGAAAGTGCAAATTTAAAGTTTGTTTTGTTGTATATTTGGCTTCATAATCCGTACATTGTATGGAATGGGCTCCATCTTACGTTCCATATCTTTTTTAGATGGAATTAAATAGAGAAAGGGAACTATCTTTCGTTGTTAGTTCCAAAATTGGATGGAACTAAATAGAGCAGCGCAACTATCTATCTCCTTTGGTTAGTTTTATCTCTCATGCATCTTGTTGTTATTAAATATGAATACATTCATATCTACATATAGAGTATAGAACTACTACAGAAAAATAAGACAAAAATATAAATGTATGGGCTTTTGATATCTAACATTTAATTTTTTTTTAAATTCATTTTTATTTAATATTAACTTATAACTATATTAAAGCTAGACAAAAATGTTTAAAACTAGCCTAATTATCAATAACTTATAACTAATTTCCTGGCCCTTTACGGGCGCTCGAAACTAAACAATAACTCTTACAACTAATGTCTTTCGACCTAAAAACTATTTTAATTAAATCTAATTATTTTATTTTCTTTAACCAAGAAAACTTATTGAAAAAAAACTCGGTATCTTATCACATTTTTCTTTTTTACTTATAAACTAAACCTAAAGATAGACTAAAAATAATTAAAACTAGATACAACTAATTTATACTAACTAAAAATAACGTAAACTACTTAAAATACCTAATAATACCCAAAACCACTTAAAACTACTTAAAAACTAGAACAGCCACAGCAGCATTTTTTTTCGTTTTTAAATTTTTTTATTGTTTATTTTGTATATGCATGCAGACACACAACAACATGCAACCCACATATACATGTACATACGCACATACAATACGTACGCACATTCATGCACAGACACGCAGATACATGTACATATGCCCCCGTTTTTTTTTTGGTGCCACCCCGACTATTCCCTATACCTAATTTCCCTAAATCTATGTACGTCACGTCGGCCAAGACATACCATCTTCATCGACTTTAAATATGATGCTTCTCAGAGAGCCACCAGAACTGGTTGTCCTGTTTCGCCCTATCCCTTCGGTCCCGATCAGATACAGTCCTATTGAACCCAAGGCGCTCTTCTCCACCTTGAGCGATGACGTCTCGACCGTACAGGAGTTGCCTATCCACAGTTTTCCGGCTGACGTGGTAGTTGAGCGGGACCGCCCCTTCATCCTGTATCAGCCCCTGACTGTCTAAATAGAGGAATGCCTCGGGAGGGATGTAGCCACTTAACCGCGCACTCTCAAAATATTCATAATTGGGGTAGTAAGCCCCAAAAATTAAGCTGTTGGTTGAGGACATCGCTCTTGCAGTGTGACCCCGTATCAGCTTAAGCAAAAAAATATCTATTCTGTTTATGTTGGCTCCGTTGTATAGAACCTGGTTGGAATAATCTCTTGTGTACTCCGACTCTGGTTTCTGTATATTCCAAGGCAACGTCTAAGACATTGCCTCTCAAACACCCGAATCTTTTCCATTTGAGATGGGGAACGTTGAACCACACCTGGCATCCGTAGACAATCATCGGCCTGATAAGGGCCATGTAACAAATCACCTTCACCCTGCTGTCAAGACGGCTGCTATAAAACAGTCGTTTTGTCAAGGCAAAGGCTCCCCTAGCCCTGGCCAAGGCAGCAGCTATATGTCTGTCGAAATACAGGTACTGGTCCAACCAGATGCCAAGGTACTTTACTACACTTTTACTCGCCAGTGGATGTCCGTGTGGCCCTACGATCACCAGCTTGCGCCAGTTCTTTCTCGTATCCCTTGAGGCGCTGGACAACGGAGTCCTAAACAAAATAGTTTATGATTTATGGAAGTTGATTTTCAAATTCCAGTCATCACAATATCGCTGAATCTTGTCGAAGTCACTTTACAAGAGATTTTTGATGACCTCAACTATATGAGCTGTTCTGTACGCAATTAGATCGTCGGCGTACGCAATTGCCTGAGTTAGTCTACCTATCAGATCGCTGGTGTAAATGCTGAATAGAATCGGCGAATTAACCGCTCCCTGCTGAAGACCATTATTAATATTAAAAATTGCGGTAGAAGTTACATTGCCACTCTTGACAACAAATTTTCTACAATTTAGCATGTCATAAAGCATATACAATAGATGTTTACATATACCTTGTATGGTTAGGTTTAGAGAGACCTTCTTACCATACGGTGTCGAAGGCATTCTCCAAATCAACCAGACAGGCACCCGTACACTGCTTTTTAGTTTTGTTCCATTGGATATCAGAAACCAGTTTAGATGCGGCATGAATTGTAACATGTCCCACCTTAAAACCGAACTGACTATCCGGGATGATATTTTTGTCCTCCGCCCACTTGCACAGTGCCCTATTAGTAACCTTTTCAAATACTTTGCTGATACTTGGAACTTATCGACCGGAGATTCGCCGGATTGGAGTTGTCCTTTCCCTTTTTTGGGGGAGGGTGCACCACAGCTGTCTTCCACAGCACTGGATAATATGCATTATTCAGCGCGTTATTAAACAGTGTTGTATAAATGTCAACTGCTTCTTGAGGCAACTGTCGTAGTATAACGTTGGATATACCATCGACTCCTGCTGACTTCTTTTTCTTTAATGAATCGAAGATTAGCTGGAGCTCATTTTTCGAAATTAGCAGGGGACTGGCCCCATTTCGGTCGGCGATTATGGCGTTTGCCAAATCTTCATCATTAAACCCGGTAAAACCAAGGATCTCAGATCGCCATTCGGTTATTTCGTTCCGGAGCCATAAGTGATGGAGCAGAGCTCTGTTCTCCAGGTCATGATTCGGGCGAATGCTAGCATTTACCTTATACACTTGCTGGAAACCAGCCCCACAGCCCCAACTCTCTCCTGCGGATCTTCGATTACATAGAGGTCGTCGTCCAATACGGCATCCTCTGGGTCTATGCCTGCTGTCAGAAGTACGTGTCTGTTCTCTGTCGTTCTCTGGAGCTTAAGACACGGAAGATCGATTTGATCATTTCTTCTAAAAATTTTATTAATTTTTGGGAACATACTTGGGTCGCTAGAGTTAACGGCACGAATTTTATTGTCCCAAAACAAATTAATAGACAACCTATAATTTTCTTCGATCAATTGCTTGATGTTTTTGATGGACGACTCCAGTGTCCTAATCTCCAGATCTCGCGTATCAGTAAACCGTCTGTACAAGCGTTTTAGTCTTGTCAGTAGACCACTTTTTTGTCTGTGAAGTGCGTCAATTGTCGCGTTACGGTACATGTCAGTTGCGTTACGTTCTTTGTATTTCGGTATTGTTCTGTTCATTGTTCGTAGAATCGTTTCGTCAATTTGTTCTAAGTATCTGTCGATTTCAGTATTTGTTATGTTCCTGTCATTTGGTGGGGATATACCATTTGAATGTAATTCACTCAATAAGGCATTGGAGAAGCCTGGCTAGCGCACCTTACTGTAATTGTAAGTATGCACAGGCACATACTCATCCAACTCCATAAGCTCATTCGGCAGTTGTATAACGGCGGCGAATCCGCAGTGGTCACTGTCGTACTCGATCGTTCGTAAACAATTTCTTGGTCGTTGACCCACAGTGTCAGTAATTGTTAGTCTTGCGTCTTTCAGCAATAGATCCAGATAGGCACCGCTTCTTGGAAACGATGGCCTGTCTGTGGCTAGAAGATCGAGGCGATACTCAAGGTTGTATCGACCCATCCAATTATACAAATGGTTACCTCGAGGATTTTGTATTTGATTTCCCCAATCTATGTGCTTGGCGTTTAAATCAGCGGCTAATATGTAAACGTTTTCTTCCGAGCTCAATCTTAAGCATTCAAAAAGCTTTTCAAGTTCTGTTATAAACTGTGTGGGCTGAGGTGTTTCCGGTGCATAGGCAGCGATCACATACATTCGCTTCCGCTGTTGGAGATCAATGCATATGATGCATGCTTCTAACGTCCGAAATTTTGGCACATCACTATTATATATTACCTTATGACTAATGCCTTTACGTATAAAGATTGCGACGCCTCCTCCTTGAGTGGAGTTGGGTCGTTCTCTTCTTACGATATTGTAATTGTTGTTAGTCAATTTATGTGTCTGGTGAAGCTTAGTTTCGCTAGCCATAAACACATCTGGACTTATGTCTTTAAGCAATTGGAATAAATTCGCTCTACATTCGGTCCTAATCAGTGAATTTACATTCACAGCTGGGATCTTAAAGGGCCTCTCCGGCAGCGCACCTTTAACCTCTAAGTTGCGTTATGCTCGGTAAAACCAGAGTAGAGATAATCCACCCTAGTCGCCTGCTCCCTAATCTGGTTTTGGAGGCCAGTCAACTGGCCCTGGATGGCCAGTAGAATGCACATAAAATCCGCCTGTGCCGCCTTAGGCACGGGGGCCTGTTGGGCAACCTTTGGTGAAGGCTGTACCTTGCTTCCCCTTCCTGACGCCATTTGGGCGTAAGAAATTTGGGGGTTGACGGGCGTTGTTGTAGGAGGGCGCACTGCTGGACGCCTTTCTACCACTGTTTGCTTTGCTGCTTTATTGTTATTTATAAGCTGAAACGTCGGGCATCCCCGATAATTAGCGGGGTGTCCATCACCTCGGCAGAGTACACATTTAAGCTGGGTCCTATCTTCGACCCGTTCCCTTCCTAACTTGCATTCATCTGCATTGTGGTTCTATCCACACTTAACGCAGCGTGACTGCATTTCGCAGTTTGCTGCGGCGTGGCCGAACCTTCGGCAGCGCATGCATTGAAGCATGTCGTCGCGCCTTTTTAATTTGTCCCAAGTTACAACCTGGTAGTTGAGGACGGAGATACTCCTCAAACTATACAGTTTGCTGCTGGGTGAAAATTGAACAAGGAAGAAGGGAAGACTCCGCTTCTCCCGCCTATCTCTAACTGTAGCGAACGGCTTGACCCCGATAAAGTCTAGATCGTCATTCGTTTTTTGGCGGAGTTCACTTAAGAGCACCTGTGGTTCCGTGCAGGAATCTATGCGCTTCAAAAGGACCGTTTGAAACTTTTCGGTCTTAGGGGCGCAACTAAAAAATTAAGTAGTGGTTTCTTTTAACAATGCTTTAATTTTCTTGTGATGTTCCAGTGTGAAGCAATGGATAGCATGCCTATCATTATTTAATCTTTGAATACCATAGTAAAGTTTTGACATATGGCCAACTTACACAGATCTATAATATCCTGTAACTCCATTTAATAAGTATTTATGAGTGACACCTTTTCTTTTTTCGTAATCGGCGGCTGTGGCTGCTGCTGCTGAGATTGACTTTTCTGCTGCTGTTGATTCTGCTGCTTTTGATTCTGCTGCTGGTGTTTTTGTTGGGCTTATTTCTTGGATTGTGTCTGCTGCTGTTGCTGTTATTTTTCCGTTGTTGTTGTTGTTCCTCGAACTTTTTCTGTTCTTTCGCTCGGCGCGCTTCTTGATTGGCCTTAACGGCGAGAAATATAAGATCCTGTTGGCGTTTCAAACTTTGGATTTCTGCCTCCATTGCTTCTATTTGAGCGACCATTCTTTGTTCCTTGTTGTCGTTCTCCTCAGATGACGCCTCTGATGTGGAGAGGTTCACGAAGGCAGTACTATCGCCCGTCGTGAAGTGCCCTTCTCCTTCCTCAGACATGTATTTAATACCCTCTTCGGGTGAAGTGTGTAGTTGGGTTTGTCTTGCTGCCTCTGACGTCTCATCTATATCCGACGTCTTCACCCCAGCTGGCAGCTTTGCTGAGGTGGCCGTGGATCTCCTCTTTACCAAATTTGGTGCGCACTTGATCCTCTTTCTGCTCTTCTGATTAGCATCGGATGGTGTTGCCGTTGTTGTTTTTGATGTTGATGCTGTTGCTGCAGAATCACTGCTTATAAGTGGAACATCTTTCGATGTTCCCTCAGCTGATGCCATCGCTGGCCTGGACACCTTTCGATGCCCCGGTGCTTTCCACTTCACGGTTGTGAAAAAAAGCTTGCAAGGTTCTGATGCCCGGCTGGGAATCGAAGTGGCTACCCTTGGTTTCGCGGTCTTCCACTCTACCTATGTGCTACTGCACCACTTGAGAAATGTTGATTTAACGTTACACTTAAACTTAAACTCACACACCAAATTGAATTTGCAAAAACTGGGAAGCCGAAAACGTGTTGACACCTCCACAGTACGAAATCGACTGATTGAACATTTCATTGCAGGTACTAGGTGGTGCACCTCTTGGGAATTTCTTTGGGTTTTTTGAATATGAATTGAATGTTTGATTTCACTGCAAAATATGTTAAAAATTAAAAAAAAATCTCCCTCCTTATATGAACAGCAAAAATGTTGGCTTATAAACGAGTAAGGAGAAAATAAGGAAGAACCCGAATAAACAACAACAAATTTGTGTTCGTTTTGAAAAAAAGCGCTAGTCGTTTCAATGCAATTGATAAACAGAAAAAACCTGCATTAGGTTGGATCTGATCATGTGGGCTCGGTGGCGTGATGCGAAGTGCGTTGGCTACTAAGCGGCTGGTCATGGTTCAATACACGATGAAGGCACAAGAAGTTTTTCAATTAAAATGAAAAAGTAAACCAGCACCACTAGAGCAAAGGTATCTGATGTTCGACCTTGGCAGGTCGTGAAATAGCTATAATTCCAGCCAAAAGATTTTAATACAAAAAACATTATGTACAGAATATACACTTCCTTAAGCAATTTATATTATTACGACTAGTCTTCTTTGTTTTTTTTCTCAGCAAATCTTGTTACCATTTCATCAAGATCGATTTCTATATTGCGGTGAACGTGAACAATACCGGTGAGGTGATCTTCCCTCATATTTGCCCGCAAACTAATTTTAACGCGGCTAAGCATGGAGAATTGTTTGGGCACAAATGTACTTAACAAACGTCTAACATTTCTGATGGCAGAGACTCTGGTACACTACGTCTTTCTTCAATTTCCTTTTTCCATTTTCGTATGTATTGATATCTATATAGATATATAAAATCTCAATTCCGCATGCAATGTCAGATTCACAGCCTATAGGTTCAGTTCCGCAAGCGTGAGTTTTATCCATAAACTAATAACGTAAAGACCGGAAACCTCTGCTTTCATTTGACATTTGCCTACAAGCTGAAACACGCACACAAGTAACTTTTCTGTTCCTCTTCTAAAAGACACATTGATGAAAACGCACTCAAGAATCTTCCTATAGACACATAGACAACACAGCCCTAGTAATTTGTTTTTGTTTTGTTTTTCGATGACCCATCTATTTATGGATAGAGTGTCAAAGCTACAAATACAACAATGTAAACAAATGGGTATTGGAGGGTGAAACGTACGAAAGTTTCCGATCTTAGTATGGCTTATTTGTGGTTTTATCTATGTACACAGAAAGTCGTATACACATACATATTTCATATTTGCGATACCACAAGGGTGCGATTCAGTTTTTTTTTGACAGCTATGCAAATTTATTCACCAATATTTTGATCGTGAATATTTTTTCATTCATGATTGTGGAATTCGGCCCCTGGGTCCCTTAGTACACAAACAGAATGGAGCGGAGAGTGAGCTAAAGCATAGTGCAAAGAGCAAAGCGGAGAAATCAAACACGTGTACACTGAGAGAAAAAAGACCACATAAAATCTAATAAATCGTATTTGATTTAACATTGGAAATTAGTATCATGAACGTATTTAATTTAACGTTGAAAATATATTGATTTAACTACACAACTTTCTTTTAAGTATTGCCATACTTTATTTAAAAAGAACCGTAGTCGATTCTATAATGAAATACCTTTCATAAATTATTAAGTACTTTCAACGTTGTTTTAAAGTGGAAAATGCTAAAATGTATCCAAAATTAAAATTCCATGCTCAACTTTCAAAGTGTAATATAGTTCTTTCTACTTTGTTCAACATCATTTCGAAGTTACAGCCACTTATAAATAACACTTATACATTGAATTATTCTTCCGCAAACATTGATGAAAGATTTTCAATGTAAGATCAACTTTAATTCGAATACTCATATTTAAGTGGACAGACGTAAGTCATGGGCGGTTCTAACTCGTTATCTTAAAAACTTTAATTGGTAAATTCGACAACATTTCATGGTTGGTAAAATTAAAAAAAAAAAAACTAAAACGGTTTTTATTTCAAAGTAATTTTTATTTGAATTAACTTAAAACAACATTGAAACGTAGTGAAATTAAAATTGGAAGATGGTTCGTAATATTTCTTATCTCGAATATATTTAATTTAACGATGCACCACTCTAAAGTAAACTTGGAGCATTATACTTCCAAAAATGTATGCCTTTGAATCTAATATGGCGCACAGTAGAATCGAAGTTGTTCCATTTTGTTTTAAAGTTGGATGATATTGATTTTACTATGATTCCACCTTAAATCAAAGCAAAACGTTTATAAATCAAGCATGAAAACTATGCGTTTTTATATAGGGAAACACGTCGAATCAATGATGTTTCACTGTGATTCTACAATTTTCAATTTAACCCCGAATCATTCCTAAATACACTTAAATTAAAGTGGTTTTCTTTGATTTTAAGTTGTTTTTTCTCTGGGTGTACTGAAAGGATAGCACACAGAGTGCAGTGCCGTTCGATGATGGAGCAAAGAGTCTCATGGCTGCGATTTTTAACTTAATGTGTGGGTTGTGTTCAAGTAAACAAAAATATTTGAAAAGAAAAGAATGAACTGTTGCTTGTTTGCTTCTACTTTGCTCTTGCTCCCACTCTGGCTAGGCTTCATCCTTGCTCACCTCTCGATCTCTTTGCTGTAATGAATTTCGCAGCTTTGCTCTGCGCTCCACTCTGTTTGTACACTAAATGGGACTAGATTTCTCGCTGGATTGTAAAAAGCACAGACTTAATTATATTAATTATTCCAAATATTTTTTGGAAATGAAATTACAACTTTGCAAAAATAATTAATTGCTAAAGAATGAACTTTTTTAATTGAATCAAAAAGAACAACAATTTTGTTTTTTAAATTCCGTCTTTATATTCAATTAATTGAGAGCTTTCGTACATTCATGCCGGCGGCGCCGGCGCCGTTACGGTTTACGTAACAAAGAAAATTTAAGACATTTTTGTCTCGGAAATGTTCCACAAAAAATATCAGCGAACGTAACTAATTTATTTTGCGATTTTAAAAATATGATTCCTTTAAAGGCTTATAGATTTTTTTTACGTGGGGCAAGCATATTTTATCAGATGATCTAGATATAAGAATCATACGCAATAATAAAACACGACTTAACTTTCGGTAGCTGTTCAGAAACACCGAATATTATTTGAAACACTACCCTGTAGTGAAGGCAACAAAACGTGAAAAATATAAGCTCTGCAAGAAAGTGTAAATAAATATAAAATACTGATTTTTATTCAAAAGACATATATTTTTTCTGAAAAATAAAATCAAGCATTGATAATAAAAATATAGTTCTGGGGGAGTTTTTTAGTATTTAACTCACTAAAAATAATAAAGAAAAAATGAGCGTAAAACGGATACCACCAAAATCGCTCTTACTCAACACAAAGGCACCAACACCGGCAAATGCCACAAGCGACTTCTTTTTGGGACCTCCCAGAAGATTTATTAAACAATAAAACAATGGCCCACAATACCGCGGTAGGAAATATGTCTGTCAACGATTTAAAAACCCTGATGAAAACCTCCATGTCAGAGTTATTGGACGAAAAATTAAAAGAATTGCCCTCAAGAGCTGAAATAGAAGGAATAAGAAGTGAAATGTAGATACTACAGCGAAACAACACAGCCATGAAAATGAAGTGTTCTGGTCTAGAACCACAAATTGAGATACTTGAGACGAAAGCAAATGAAAAAAATATTGTTCTACATATTCGAGCAGATAAGTGCACAATGGATCAGCAGTAAAAGAAGCCAAACAAGTGTGTTTAGATTTGTTAGAATCAAGCACCCAAAATCTTGTTTCACGAGCACGTACAATCAACTCCAACAATCCGAATATATGGAATATAGTTGTGGAATTAACTGACAGGGAAGATGTTGGACGCGTCTTAAAGACGGCATTCAAGCTTCGAGGCTCGGGTATCTCCTTACACAAGGACCATCCAACAGCAATTCGAGAGAAAAAAAGAAACTTGCATAAACTGAGAGGTGAAATTATATCATCAAATATACATTAAAACACAAATTCGCGGATAGTCATTGAAAGTAGACACCAGAACATTTTATTTTGACAGGAAGAATAACCTCAAATGCGGAGGAGAAAGTGGGTGCGGTAGATTGATCCTCAAAGAGCTGATCGATGACAACTGCCGTCAAGTTGGAGATAGTGGAGACTCTGATAATAATTTGTGTAGTTGAGACACCAACCCAAGTTGTAGTAGATCGCAATCTATGCATACAGATAATGTAAATAGTTTTTAATAGCGTTGCCGTCTGTCTAAGTAAAAATAACAAACAAAGCAAAATAATTTAAGAAAACCATTTAAAATTTTATCATATAATGTAGCTGGTTTGAAAAATAAAACTTTATTCACTGAGTTTTAATTTTATTAATGATTTTGAAATTGTATTATTATATGAAACTTATGCTACGGAAAATGCAGTAGATTTTCTGGAAAGTAAATTTTTTAACTTCGAATTCACTTGGATTCCTGCCTTGAAATTACATACAATGGGAAGCGGAAGCGCTGGATGCCATTTTTGCAACAAAACGTATATGACAATTCTAAAATATGATTTTATAAAGCAGGAGGGGATTACTTTCATCACACTTATATTGGATAATGAAACATTTTGGATTCTTCCAACATATTTGAACTGCAACAATTGGAAAAACGATTTTAATAAAATGAAAGAATGTATGATAGAAAAACAAAACCTGAACTTTATAATTGCACGGGATCTAAATGCCAGAATTGGACAGGAGGAAGGTGTGGAAAACAGAAGAGAAGAAAAAAAACGAAATTCAAAAGATATTGTTGTAAATTCTAGGGGAATACAGCTATTGGATTTTTGTAACTCATATGGAGTGAGGATTCAAAACGGCGCGAGTGAAGGCGATGCGAATGGAGATTTCACTTTTGTTGGACGTTAAGGCACATCGGTCATCTACTATAGCCTTATGGGGGGAGACTGGAAACAATATGTTAAGAACTTTGAGGTTAAACATTTCCCATTCTCAGACCACTTACCAATTATAGTAACATTCCAATACTGCATAATGGAGGAAGAGAAGGTTCGAACTATGAAACTACTACCCAAACGTTTATGGAAAGATGCAATATAGAACAGCAGATGAAAGATGAGCTGGATATGCTGAAACTGGTACGGATAGAAAAATCTTCGTGTACTACAAGTAATATTGGATGGAAACAAAGTACATTTAATGAGCCATGGTTCGATGAGGAATGTAGGAGATTGAGACTTGCTTCTTTTTCAGACCTTAAGATGTTTCGGAAATCAAGTGATATGCTTCATAAAAATTGCTATAATCAAGCCAATTATGCATACAAAGCCATATGTAAAACAAAAAAGGAACAATAATATGATAAGGAGGCGAAGAAAATTGCTTAATGTGAGAATGCTGTCGATTTTTGGAAACTGGCGTGGAAAATAAATGGCAAAAAATATATTATAAGGACGAATCTTACACCGAACCTACTGGGAACACATTTTAAGAACTTGCTCAACTCTCCAGTTGGATTAGTGACCCCTTTATATGCTGCGCCAAGATTCGAAAATACAGTTTTAGACAGTGCTATATCCGTCATAGAGGTTGCAACAGCTGTCAAAAGTCTGAAAGATGGGAAGGCTGCAGGGTCGGACACAATACCGGTAGAATTCTACAAATATGGAACTATTGACTTAATCGTTAGTTTAACAAAGTTTTGGAGAGCGGCGTGGTGCCAGAAAAGTTTACTTTTTACTTGCGATTATAGGTACTATAAGGCAATATAATTCGTAAAAAAATTTTTTTTTCTATCAAACATGACATTACGATCATAGAACACACCAAAAAAGTAGGTCCCAATTAAAAAAAACAAACTTTTTTTTGAAGTTTCGAAAACGACTCAATATATTTTTTTCGCAAATTTTTTTTAGCGGTTTTTTGACATTATCTTGAATAGTTAAACAAAACTATTTTTCTAAAATAAAAAACAACGGTGCCTCCCATACAAAAGTTAAAAAATCTTTAAGAAAAAAAATGTATTTGTCGAAAACGGCTCCAAGAACTTTTATAAAAAAATTTGTGTGTTCTTATATTAGTACAGTTCACTTTTAGGTATAAAAATATTTCTTTTTGCGTAATTATTAACGGTACTTCCCATAGAACTAATTTTCATATTTTCGACTTTCTCAATATTGGATGAACCGATTAAAATAAATTTTCTTATACAAATGCTCTCTAAAATTGTTAATAAAACTGCATACTCAACTTTTCCAAAAAAAGTTATTCGATTTGTAAAAAAATAAATTAAAAGTTTTTTTTTTTTTGAGAAATCGATTTTTCAAAAATCAGTCACAGAATTTTTTTTTTAATTTAAATTTTATATGTATATTAACAATATCTTCAAAATGGCGTTTCAAATTTTTTTCTAAAAATGTTTTCAAAATTTTATACATAAAAAATTAATTTATTAAGAAACCGCTCTAATGCTTTCTACCTTATTATTATTCCCTTTTTACGAATTTTTGGCTACATCACTGAATACTAAATACAATGTAGGCCCTCATACATTTATGTATATGTACATACATATATGTGTCTAAGATTCACATGAATCTTATGTTTGCATAGTAGGTGCACTATTATAAAATTATATGCATATAGCTACCTACCCACCCACATCCTTCTTTTTCATTATTATGTACATGTTTACATACTTAGGTTTTCCATCAATATGTCTATATATGTAGATATATTTTACTCTCCTAACTTAGATAAATAAAATTCATAACTTATATTTAAATATACATTTGTAGGTAGGTACCTATGTAACTATTCATTTAATCATTAGTTCGACAATTCATTATACTAATAATCGAGGTAATCTTACCTACATAGGTTTTACACCTATGTAAAGTTGCCCTCGTCTGTTTGGAATCTCTCTTCTTAGTGGGGGTTCTCGGCGGTTTAACTCTTCTAGTATGATAGACTTGGTCCGGCGAGTAGCCAAATAAACCTTTACCCAAACACAATTCTGCTCTGTAGGGCGTCTAAAATACTGAATGGGAAAACTAAGTGGAACCTCCAGCGAGTTGCTATATTAAGGAAAGACCCGTTTTGCTTCAGTAATAGAAGTGAACACTTATCTTTTTATTTTCTCTTTTTATACCAAATAATTTGCCTTCGTTCGTATCCAACCATACTTCAACAATCTATAACGTTTTATCGATTTTTCCTACAAAATGCACAATCAGCATTCGACCATGCCATGCACTTAAGTTGTTTTTGGGCTAGCTTGCTTATGATGCACAATATAATTCATAAGCCGATGACCCGTGGAAATGTTTTTAATTTTTACACAAAAATACTCCTCAAGCACTAGAAGTGTCATATGAGTATTTTTGTGTATCTTGTTTTTTTTTGTTCTGTAGTTCGTGCACTGAAGGTGCCGATTGAACTATATATATATATGAATATTTATAGACATATGTTTCTTGTGCACAGAGTGTGCTCAAGGAAATATGAATAAACATTATGAATCGGCTCGGCTATGGCCGGCAAAGTAAGTGCATGCGATGGATATGAATGGGAAACAAAGTATCGAGTATCGAGGCAGGTTGAATATATTTTTAATTGGTTTGCGGCAATTAATTAAGTAATCGCTGGTCCGATCCCTTCACACCACCCTTCCTGGGAGAAAAAGGAGAAATCATGACGCTTTATGATTTTTTCTTTTTATGCGACACTTTGTACAATGAGGGATCTTATTTCATTTGTTCTTATGTATTTATCAAAAGTTACGTTTAGATTTATACATTTAGAATACGAGTATTTATTTTTATTTAAATTTCTTATCAATAGGTATGTAAATCTTAAATCTATGCGCGCCTAATTTTATTTTTAATTTAATAATTATAATTATGATTGCATATTTATGTATACATGTACTAGTACTACTAAACGCTTCTCTCTCTCCCCTCTCTTCTTTTTTTTTTTTTTTTTTTTTTTTTTGATAAATTCCATACAATATTGTTTACAAGTTATGTGTTTTATTAATTTACAGAGTTCATTTATGTTTAAAAGTTAAATCAGTGTTAAATATATATAAAATGGTTTTAATCTATTTTTATGAACCGTTATTTTCTTGTTTTCATATTTTATATCGCAGTTCACACCTTTTTGTGACAAAACTTCGTATGGACCGATGTAGATTGGATCAAGTTTCTTTCTATTTTCGTTTCTAAATAAAACTAGACTTCCTATTTCGAAATTTGAGCTTTTTGTTCGTTCTTCTAGATCAAATCTATTCTTCCTTGCTATCTTTTTGCCTATCAGATTTTCTCGAGCATCTTTTGTAATTTATGTTTTAAATCAATCACATAATCGTCATAGTTGTACACATGTTCTACCTGTTTAACTAAATTTGACGGTAGGTTACGCTGTTTTCCGAATATTAGCTCGAAAGGTGTATATCCGGTTTCTGAGTGTACTGATGTATTATAACAGAAAACGTAGTATGGTAGCCATGTGCTCCAATCGGTATGTTTTTCTGAAACGTAACTTCTTAGATATGCTCCTAAAACTTTGTGAGAATTTTCTACAGCTCCTATACTCTCATGATGGTAGGCTGTAGATTGTAGTTGTTCTATTCTCAATAGCTTACAGATACCCTTGAAAACCTGTTTT
Organism: Philhelius pedissequus; assembly: GCA_910595825.1. Taxonomy (NCBI): domain Eukaryota; kingdom Metazoa; phylum Arthropoda; class Insecta; order Diptera; family Syrphidae; genus Philhelius; species Philhelius pedissequus. Next base: position 111,868,876 of record OU343160.1, read on the forward strand.
ATAAATTCAGTTCCCTGATCAGATGCTATTGTATGTGGCGTTCCGTATCTTAGGATAAAACCTTCTACTAAAGCTTTAGCTACGGTGCTTGACTCTTTATTAGGGAGTGGTATAGCTTCGATAAATTTGGTCAACTCATCTTGAATGGTGAGAATATATTTAGATCCATCTTCCAATTCTTCTAAAGGTCCTACTAGGTCTAAGAATAGTTTGTCGAAACCTGATTCTGCTGTCGATGTAATAGTCATTGGTTGCTTCTTTGGCTGAATATATTTATTTCGTTGACAAATTGGACAGTGCTTTACAAATGTCGTCACATCGTTTTGCATACCTGTCCAAAAGTATTTTTTTTTATATTTTGTAACCTGCGGTTTATTGCTGCATGTCCGCTGGTTGGAAGTATGTGATAATCATTAAGTATTAGTTTCTTCTTACAAGGATCAGTTATTTCAATATTTTTATCTATAATGTGCACTTTAATATTACTTTCTTTAAATATTTCTCCTAATTTCATTTTTAATTCATTAATATTGCTCTGTTGGCGGCCGCATGCGAGCTTCTTTATTTCATTTTTAAGTAATATATATTTTTTTAATACAATTTGATCCGCAGAGTTTCTATTCATCCCTCGACAATATTTTGCCAAATATTGTCGATTGGGTTGTAGTGCTGTTCTTGGACTTTTTTAGGAGTAAACAATTCCCTTCTGGGATATACGCCAAAACCTTGTTTGGACCAATAATTATGTCTGTATCCTTGAAATTAACTAAGTCTTCCTCGAAGTTGTCAACAATCTTCAACTCCATTATTTTGAGTCCATTTTCTGGTAATTTTGAAAGTTCGGTTATGCGTTGTTCGTCGGTTTTCGTGGTCTCTACGCTAACTTGTTTTTATATATGATTTTCCGTTTTTGACTGAGCTCTCGTTACAACACAAATGTATAATTGCTTTAAATCCTCTGAGTCTATTTTTATACGGCTAAGGGCGTCGGCTGTACAATTATTCTTACCCGGAGAATATTCTATGTAGAAATTGTATTCTTCTAGTAGTAATCTAAATTTTATTAGTCTGCTACTAGGTTCCTTAAGAGAAAACAAATACACTAAAGGCCTGTGGTCTGTTAAAATTTTAAACTTCCTTCCGAAAAGGTAAGGTCGATAGTGTTTAACTGCCCAAACGATAGCAAGTAATTCTTTCTCAATTGTACTATAGTTTTTCTCTGCCTTATTCAGAGTTTTGCTTGCATAGGCAATTGGTCTGTCATCAAAATTGGATAAGACAGCTCCTAGAGCGAAACCTGAAGCATCTGTTCGTAGGATGAATTCTCTGTTAAAATTTGGAAATTGTAGAATTTTAGGACTTGTCAGGATTTCTTTAAGCAACTCAAAAGATTTTTCACAATCTTTATTGAAATAAAATTCGACGTCTTTCTTCAGCAATCGGTTTAGTGGGATGGAAATGGTAGCGAAATTAGGGATAAATTTACGATAATAATTGGCGAATGCGACGAATCTTCTTACTTCATCGGCGTTGGTGGGTGTTGGGTAATTTGTCATGGCGGAAGATTTAACAGGATCGGGTAGGATACCCTTGTCAGAGATAACACTTGGATCAAGTTTTTATTGTGTTCCATTAAACTTCTACCAAAATCTATAAGATCATCAAGGTAGACAAAACATCTTGAATATGTTAGTCCAGACATCATTCTTGAAAACTTACTGGGTGAGATCTTTAAGCCCATGGGTAGTCGGTTTAACTGGTAGTGACCATCTTCTGATGAGAATGCCGTGATTGGCCTGATATTGATATCCAACAGCAATTCGAGAGGAAAAAAGAAACTTGCATAAACTGAGAGGTGAAATTATATCATCAAATATACATTAAAACACAAATTCGCGGATAGTCATTGAAAGTAGACACCAGAACATTTTATTTTGACAGGAAGAATAACCTCAAATGCGGAGGAGAAAGTGGGTGCGGTAGATTGATCCTCAAAGAGCTGATCGATGACAACTGCCGTCAAGTTGGAGATAGTGGAGACTCTGATAATAATTTGTGTAGTTGAGACACCAACCCAAGTTGTAGTAGATCGCAATCTATGCATACAGATAATGTAAATAGTTTTTAATAGCGTTGCCGTCTGTCTAAGTAGAAATAACAAACAAAGCAAAATAATTTAAGAAAACCATTTAAAATTTTATCATATAATGTAGCTGGTTTGAAAAATAAAACTTTATTCACTGAGTTTTAATTTTATTAATGATTTTGAAATTGTATTATTATATGAAACTTATGCTACGGAAAATGCAGTAGATTTTCTGGAAAGTAAATTTTTTAACTTCGAATTCACTTGGATTCCTGCCTTGAAATTACATACAATGGGAAGCGGAAGCGCTGGATGCCATTTTTGCAACAAAACGTATATGACAATTCTAAAATATGATTTTATAAAGCAGGAGGGGATTACTTTCATCACACTTATATTGGATAATGAAACATTTTGGATTCTTCCAACATATTTGAACTGCAACAATTGGAAAAACGATTTTAATAAAATGAAAGAATGTATGATAGAAAAACAAAACCTGAACTTTATAATTGCACGGGATCTAAATGCCAGAATTGGACAGGAGGAAGGTGTGGAAAACAGAAGAGAAGAAAAAAAACGAAATTCAAAAGATATTGTTGTAAATTCTAGGGGAATACAGCTATTGGATTTTTGTAACTCATATGGAGTGAGGATTCAAAACGGCGCGAGTGAAGGCGATGCGAATGGAGATTTCACTTTTGTTGGACGTTAAGGCACATCGGTCATATACTATAGCCTTATGGGGGGAGACTGGAAACAATATGTTAAGAACTTTGAGGTTAAACATTTCCCATTCTCAGACCACTTACCAATTATAGTAACATTCCAATACTGCATAATGGAGGAAGAGAAGGTTCGAACTATGAAACTACTACCCAAACGTTTATGGAAAGATGCAATATAGAACAGCAGATGAAAGATGAGCTGGATATGCTGAAACTGGTACGGATAGAAAAATCTTCGTGTACTACAAGTAATATTGGATGGAAACAAAGTACATTTAATGAGCCATGGTTCGATGAGGAATGTAGGAGATTGAGACTTGCTTCTTTTTCAGACCATGTAAAACAAAAAAGGAACAATAATATGATAAGGAGGCGAAGAAAATTGCTTAATGTGAGAATGCTGTCGATTTTTGGAAACTGGCGTGGAAAATAAATGGCAAAAAATATATTATAAGGACGAATCTTACCCCGAACCTACTGGGAACACATTTTAAGAACTTGCTCAACTCTCCAGTTGGATTAGTGACCCCTTTATATGCTGCGCCAAGATTCGAAAATACAGTTTTAGACAGTGCTATATCCGTCATAGAGGTTGCAACAGCTGTCAAAAGTCTGAAAGATGGGAAGGCTGCAGGGTCGGACACAATACCGGTAGAATTCTACAAATATGGAACTATTGACTTAATCGTTAGTTTAACAAAGTTTTGGAGAGCGGCGTGGTGCCAGAAAAGTTTACTTTTTACTTGCTATTATAGGTACTATAAGGCAATATAATTCGTAAAAAAAAATTTTTTTCTATCAAACATGACATTACGATCATAGAACACACCAAAAAAGTAGGTCCCAATTAAAAAAAACAAACTTTTTTTTGAAGTTTCGAAAACGACTCAATATATTTTTTTCGCAAATTTTTTTTAGCGGTTTTTTGACATTATCTTGAATAGTTAAAAAAAACTATTTTTCTAAAATAAAAAACAACGGTGCCTCCCATACAAAAGTTAAAAAATCGTTAAGAAAAAAAATGTATTTGTCGAAAACGGCTCCAAGAACTTTTATAAAAAAATTTGTGTGTTCTTATATTAGTACAGTTCACTTTTAGGTATAAAAATATTTCTTTTTGCGTAATTATTAACGGTACTTCCCATAGAACTAATTTTCATATTTTCGACTTTCTGAATATTGGATGAACCGATTAAAATAAATTTTCTTATACAAATGCTCTCTAAAATTGTTAATAAAACTGCATACTCAACTTTTCCAAAAAAAGTTATTCGATTTGTAAAAAAATAAATTAAAAGTTTTTTTTTTTTTGAGAAATCGATTTTTCAAAAATCAGTCACAGAATTTTTTTTTTAATTTAAATTTTATATGTATATTAACAATATCTTCAAAATGGCGTTTCAAATTTTTTTCTAAAAATGTTTTCAAAATTTTATACATAAAAAATTAATTTATTAAGAAACCGCTCTAATGATTTCTACCTTATTATTATTCCCTTTTTACGAATTTTTGGCTACATCACTGAATACTAAATACAATGTAGGCCCTCATACATTTATGTATATGTACATACATATATGTGTCTAAGATTCACATGAATCTTATGTTTCCATAGTAGGTGCACTATTATAAAATTATATGCATATAGCTACCTACCCACCCACATCCTTCTTTTTCATTATTATGTACATGTTTACATACTTAGGTTTTCCATCAATATGTTTATATATGTAGATATATTTTACTCTCCTAACTTAGATAAATAAAATTCATAACTTATATTTAAATATACATTTGTAGGTAGGTACCTATGTAACTATTCATTTAATCATTAGTTCGACAATTCATTATACTAATAATCGAGGTAATCTTACCTACATATGTTTTACACCTATATAAAGTTGGCCTCGTCTGTTTGGAATCTCTCTTCTTAGTGGGGGTTCTCGGCGGTTTAACTCTTCTAGTATGATAGACTTGGTCCGGCGAGTAGCCAAATAAACCTTTACCCAAACGCAATTCTGCTCTGTAGGGCGTCTAAAATACTGAATGGGAAAACTAAGTGGAACCTCCAGTGAACACTTATCTTTTTATTTTCTCTTTTTATACCAAATAATTTGCCTTCGTTCGTATCCAACCATACTTCAACAATCTATAACGTTTTATCGATTTTTCCTACAAAATGCACAATCAGCATTCGACCATGCCATGCACTTAAGTTGTTTTTGGGCTAGCTTGCTTATGATGCACAATATAATTCATAAGCCGATGACCCGTGGAAATGTTTTTAATTTTTACACAAAAATACTCCTCAAGCACTAGAAGTGTCATATGAGTATTTTTGTGTATCTTGTTTTTTTTTGTTCTGTAGTTCGTGCACTGAAGGTGCCGATTGAACTATATATATATATGAATATTTATAGACATATGTTTCTTGTGCACAGAGTGTGCTCAAGGAAATATGAATAAACATTATGAATCGGCTCGGCTATGGCCGGCAAAGTAAGTGCATGCGATGGATATGAATGGGAAACAAAGTATCGAGTATCGAGGCAGGTTGAATATATTTTTAATTGGTTTGCGGCAATTAATTAAGTAATCGCTGGTCCGATCCCTTCACACCACCCTTCCTGGGAGAAAAAGGAGAAATCATGACGCTTTATGATTTTTTCTTTTTATGCGACACTTTGTACAATGAGGGATCTTATTTCATTTGTTCTTATGTATTTATCAAAAGTTACGTTTAGATTTATACATTTAGAATACGAGTATTTATTTTTATTTAAATTTCTTATCAATAGGTATGTAAATCTTAAATCTATGCGCGCCTAATTTTATTTTTAATTTAATAATTATAATTATGATTGCATATTTATGTATACATGTACTAGTACTACTAAACGCTTCTTTCTCTCCCCTCTCTTTTTTTTTTTTTTTTTTTTTTTTTTTGATAAATTCCATACAATATTGTTTACAAGTTATGTGTTTTATTAATTTACAGAGTTCATTTATGTTTAAAAGTTAAATCAGTGTTAAATATATATAAAATGGTTTTAATCTATTTTTATGAACCGTTATTTTCTTGTTTTCATATTTTATATCGCAGTTCACACCTTTTTGTGACAAAACTTCGTATGGACCGATGTAGATTGGATCAAGTTTCTTTCTATTTTCGTTTCTAAATAAAACTAGACTTCCTATTTCGAAATTTGAGCTTTTTGTTCGTTCTTCTAGATCAAATCTATTCTTCCTTGCTATCTTTTTGCCTATCAGATTTTCTCGAGCATCTTTTGTAATTTATGTTTTAAATCAATCACATAATCGTCATAGTTGTACACATGTTCTACCTGTTTAACTAAATTTGACGGTAGGTTACGCTGTTTTCCGAATATTAGCTCGAAAGGTGTATATCCGGTTTCTGAGTGTACTGATGTATTATAACAGAAAACGTAGTATGGTAGCCATGTGCTCCAATCGGTATGTTTTTCTGAAACGTAACTTCTTAGATATGCTCCTAAAACTTTGTGAGAATTTTCTACAGCTCCTATACTCTTATGATGGTAGGCTGTAGATTGTAGTTGTTCTATTCTCAATAGCTTACAGATACCCTTGAAAACCTGTTTTATAAATTCAGTTCCCTGATCAGATGCTATTGTATGTGGCGTTCCGTATCTTAGGATAAAACCTTCTACTAAAGCTTTAGCTACGGTGCTTGACTCTTTATTAGGGAGTGGTACAGCTTCGATAAATTTGGTCAACTCATCTTGAATGGTGAGAATATATTTAGATCCATCTTCCAATTCTTCTAAAGGTCCTACTAGGTCTAAGAATAGTTTGTCGAAACCTGATTCTGCTGTCGATGTAATAGTCATTGGTTGCTTCTTTGGCTGAATATATTTATTTCGTTGACAAATTGGACAGTGCTTTACAAATGTCGTCACATCGTTTTGCATACCTGTCCAAAAGTATTTTTTTTTATATTTTGTAACCTGCGGTTTATTGCTGCATGTCCGCTGGTTGGAAGTATGTGATAATCATTAAGTATTAGTTTCTTCTTACAAGGATCAGTTATTTCAATATTTTTATCTTAATGTGCACTTTAATATTACTTTCTTTAAATATTTCTCCTAATTTCATTTTTAATTCATTAATATTGCTCTGTTGGCGGCCGCATGCGAGCTTCTTTATTTCATTTTTAAGTAATATATATTTTTTTAATACAATTTGATCCGCAGAGTTTCTATTCATCCCTCGACAATATTTTGCCAAATATTTTTAGGAGTAAACAATTCCCTTCTGGGATATACGCCAAAACCTTGTTTGGACCAATAATTATGTCTGTATCCTTGAAATTAACTAAGTCTTCCTCGAAGTTGTCAACAATCTTCAACTCCATTATTTTGAGTCCATTTTCTGGTAATTTTGAAAGTTCGGTTATGCGTTGTTCGTCGGTTTTCGTGGTCTCTACGCTAACTTGTTTTTATATATGATTTTCCGTTTTTGACTGAGCTCTCGTTACAACACAAATGTATAATTGCTTTAAATCCTCTGAGTCTATTTTTATACGGCTAAGGGCGTCGGCTGTACAATTATTCTTACCCGGAGAATATTCTATGTAGAAATTGTATTCTTCTAGTAGTAATCTAAATTTTATTAGTCTGCTACTAGGTTCCTTAAGAGAAAACAAATACACTAAAGGCCTGTGGTCTGTTAAAATTTTAAACTTCCTTCCGAAAAGGTAAGGTCGATAGTGTTTAACTGCCCAAACGATAGCAAGTAATTCTTTCTCAATTGTACTATAGTTTTTCTCTGCCTTATTCAGAGTTTTGCTTGCATAGGCAATTGGTCTGTCATCAAAATTGGATAAGACAGCTCCTAGAGCGAAACCTGAAGCATCTGTTCGTAGGATGAATTCTTTGTTACAATTTGGAAATTGTAGAATTTTAGGACTTGTCAGGATTTCTTTAAGCAACTCAAAAGATTTTTCACAATCTTTATTGAAATAAAATTCGACGTCTTTCTTCAGCAATCGGTTTAGTGGGATGGAAATGGTAGCGAAATTAGGGATAAATTTACGATAATAATTGGCGAATGCGACGAATCTTCTTACTTCATCGGCGTTGGTGGGTGTTGGGTAATTTGTCATGGCGGAAGATTTAACAGGATCGGGTAGGATACCCTTGTCAGAGATAACGTGTCCCAGGTACATATAACACTTCCTTTCTCAAGAAATCGCATTTCCCAAAGTGTATTTTCAAATTTAGTTCTCTCAGACGTTCAAACACTTGGATCAAGTTTTTATTGTGTTCCATTAAACTTCTACCAAAATCTATAAGATCATCAAGGTAGACAAAACATCTTGAATATGTTAGTCCAGACATCATTCTTGAAAACTTACTGGGTGAGATCTTTAAGCCCATGGGTAGTCGGTTTAACTGGTAGTGACCATCTTCTGATGAGAATGCTGTGATTGGCCTGATATTGGCATCCAACTCCATTTGGTAGTATCCCTGGCTTAAATCTATACATGAAAAGTAAGTAGCTCCTCCTACCATGTCATAGATGTCGGTTATGTTTGGTAGCGGAAATTTATCATCTTCAATTCTGTCATTCACTTGACGATAGTCTATCACCATGCGGAATTTCTGTAGACCGGTAACAGGGTCTTTCTTTTTAGGTACTATGAGTATTGGAGAGTTCCAAGGGGAAATAGATGGTTCTATCATGTCATTTTCCAACATCTTTTGTATTTCTTCCTTTATATCTTATTTCTGCGTGTGTGGGAGGCGATAAGGCTTAGAATATTTTGGTGACGCATCCTTTTTGAGCGAGATATCTGCTTTGCCAATATGTGTATACGTGAGTTTGTCACCATCCACGTGAAAGATGTCTTGGTATTTGGAACATATTGCTCTAATTTCTGCTTTTTCCTCACTATTTAAGGTTTCAAAATTTATTTCGTTTAATATCTTTTGAACTCGAGCGCCTATTGATTTGTCTGTCTGGTTGTAACGTAAAATGTAGTGTTCCGAGGCTGGTGAGGACAATGGTTCGGCCCATTGGAGAGTTACTGCTGTATCCCGTGCATTCAAAATTTTGATTGGTATTTTCCCATTTATGGCAGTCGATTGTGATCCTACCATAAAGACGTTTTCGCATAACTGTTGAGGGTAAAATACTCGAGCTTCGGTGTGTTTCGTGTTAAGCCAATAGGTTGCTTCGCATCTTGGGGCTATTGAGATGGTATTTATGTTTTCTTGGCAGTATATGGGCAGATGAATAGTGGTACTCCCCTTTTTGATTTTTAACAGAAATTTTTCTAAGTCAAGTACGGCACCAAACTCCAATAATACCTTCGACTCGAATTGGGAAATTATCGGGTACTACGTGACATTCATATGGAATTATAAGATTTTCTAAATGGATTTGAATATAACATGTTCCTATTGTTTCTGAATCTCGTGAAATGCCTAGAATTTTTGTGCTTTTATTTTTTAGAATGGGAGTATTTACTGAACTTAATTTTATTACACAAATTGAAGCTCCTGTGTCCACTAAAAATTTTATGTGTTGATCGTAGTCCAGTTTTAACTGAACGTAAATGCCGTTCGATATTCCAGCAGTGCAAATGGCAGTTGGCATTGGTGGAGTAGTTAAATCACCCCCGATGGGTCGGCTTCCCCCTCGGTGGTGGGTTGCTCGTTTCCCAATGCTAATACTCTGTGGCCATTATTGTTACTAGTGTTAGCTGGGTTACTTCTACCGGGGTTTCGGTTTTGGTATGTACCATTTCGGTAAAAATTTGCCCTCGTATTAAAATTACTACTATTATTATTTTGTATACTTCTATTGTTATTTGTGTTAAAACGGTGGTTATTAGTTTGTAGTGACGGATTTCTATGATGTGGTTGAGACAATGCTTGATTATAATTATTGCTACTAGAATTATTATGTCCTGCGAAATTGTGAGAGTAGTTATTATTACGAAAATAATTTTGTCTCGACATATTTTGGTAAGAATAGTTATTATTATTATTTCCCGAATTTTGGTTTCGGTTTCGGGGTTGGTAATAATTGGATTTGTTAGCATACCTGACAGTTTCCGTTATGGTTTCAGTACTCGGAGCTAGCTCTAACAAATGGCTTATGGCATCTTGCATTTATCTATCAAGAATTATTTTATACCTATCATTAACTCCTTGTTTGAGAAAAGCTTATCCCCTATGTTCATTTGATATGGTAAGTGGTTCTCGAGCTTCCTCCCCTTGCATATTGATTTCTAATTCAGTCATTTTTGCTATCAATTGTTCTATTTCTGAGACAAATTCTCGCATTGGTCTATTTCTTTGACGCGATCTATCTAATTTGGACTGAATACTTTCTATTGTATCCTTGTCTCCACATTTGGAAATTAGATGTATTTTTAACTGTTCGAAAGTTTCGATCTTGGCTGCTCCTAATTCAGTTAACGCCCTACCTTGAACTTTACACTTCAACAAAAATTTTATTAGTATAGGCTGTGAATTTGTCTGTAGGAGGTCATGGTACAATTCAACACTATTTAGAAAATCCCTAATATTTTCGCTGCGTTTGTTGTTCTCTTCGCAGGTTAGTACAGGCAATTTTTGTGCCTTACTGAAATCAAATTCGGCCATTTTGTTTGCTTCGTAAACTGATTTAATTTCCTGTTCTATTTCTGAATCTGATTCTTCTAAAATATTATTTTTTTACTATTGTTTCTGCAAGTTCCCAATACTCTTTAGCCGTGAATGTTAACTGAAGCAGATATTTATGTTCTTGTTCTGTAAGCTTTTGTTGGTTAAGAACGGTGAAATGGTCAATGAAAATATTCCAAAACTGCAATATTTCTTTTAATTTTTTGTTTGCCCCTAGGGTTTTTCTTTTACGGTTTGGGGATTTTTTAGACTCTGATAACAATTCTTTAATTTTTCTAAAGCTTCTTCTAGGGTCGAGAAGTCCATTAAAATTTAAAAAAAACTATTATTATATGTATTATGGTATTATGGATATATATATTATATATTTTTTTTATACAGACATTCTTCTACTTATATTGTTTTTTACAAGTTCTTTTCTAATTGCTTGGTTAAATTTCTTCTTCATTGACATAATGGTGTATTTAACAAGCCAAATAACAACAATTATAATAAGGATAGATGATATGTCTATTCCGTATTCGAATTTATCACTGGACTGGTTTGTCTGCGGTCCGTTATTTTTTACTATAACCTCCTTAACTTCGACTGTGCTTTTCCCATTGCAGGTATGTTATTGAATTTAATTGAGAAAAAAAAATGTATATAGCAAAATATTTATAAGTAAGCTACAAAAAAAAGAGAAATTAGGCGGGAAATTTAGTTATAAAGGACTTCTTGAGCTGCGGATGCCATTGATGCGAAAAGTTTGTGGAATTCTTTCTCCTCAGCTTCCTTGTGTTTTCGTTTGGCTGCTTTGTTTGATCGGATTTCACCCTTCACTTGCTGTACCTGGTGCAAGTACTTTTGTCTCACTTCGCTGGGTTGGCCGGGTATATTTGCCAACCGGTAGAGCTCAACCAATTGCTTTTTGAGCTGCATCCTCTTTCCTGCTCGTACTTTCGGGGCTGGGGGCACTGGTATTTTTTCTGAGCCGTTCGGTCTCTTTGGGTTCTGTTGGTTCTTTTAATAAGTTCTGGGCTTGTTCAATTAAGTTGGCTGCTAGGGCCAGCTGTGTTTGCCGGACATCTAATCCTGCTGAGTCTCAATGGGTCTCCAAAGAAAATTTCTTAGTTGGTTACTTCTCGATTGCTCCTGGCAAGATCGCCATGTAAAGTTGGCCTCTTCTATTTGGAATCTCTCTTCTTAGTGGGGGGTTCTCAGCGGTTTAACTAGTATGATAGACTTGGTCCGGCGAGTAGCCAAAAAAACCTTTACCCAAAAGCAATTCTGCTCTGTAGGGCGTCTAAAATACTGAATGGGAAAACTAAGTGGAACCTCCAGCGAGTTGCTATATAAAGGAAAGACCCGTTTTGCTTCAGTAATAGAAGTGAACACTTATCTTTTTATTTTCTCTTTTTATACAAAATAATTTGCCTTCGTTCGTATCCAACCATACTTCAACAATCGATAACGTTTTATCGATTTTTCCTACAAAATGCACAATCAGCATTTGACCATGCCATGCACTTAAATTGTTTTTGGGCTAGCTTGCTTATGATGCACAATATAATTCATAAGCCGATGACCCGTGGAAATGTTTTTAATTTGTACACAAAAATACTCCTCAAGCACTAGAAGTGTCATATGAGTATTTTTGTGTATCTTGTTTTTTTTGTTTTGTAGGTCGTGCACTGAAGGTGCCGATTGAACTATATATATATATGAATATTTATAGACATATGTATCTTGTGCACAGAGTGTGCCAAAGGAAATATGAATAAACATTATGAATCGGCTCGGCTATGGCCGGCAAAGTAAGTGCATGCGATGGATATGAATGGGAAACAAAGTATCGAGTATCGAAGCAGGTTGAATATATTTTTTAATTGGTTTGCGCCAATTAATTAAGTGATCGCTGGTGCGATCCCTTCACACCTGCATATAATAACTACACCTAACTAATTAAACCTCAATGGTTAGCTACATTAAAGTTGTTAACTACAAGAGCAAGTTCGTACGATCCAGTCGTGCATTTTATTTAATATCCGGCCGGAGCCGAATAATCTTTTTGTATCCCGCGGAATACCAGATAGTACGAAAAATAATAAAATATTAAGTTTTAGGATCTGATTGATTTTATTTCATATAAAAAAGATATGCTACCAGTAGGGCTAGAATTTCCATGCACCTAAAAATGCAAAATATGCGCTTAAAATATGCTCTTAAAAATGTAAAATATGCACCTAAAATATACATTTAGAACCACATCCCTTGTTATACATAGGTACCATTTGTATAGGTATATATAACAAATTCAGTCTTTATTATCGAACAGAAAAATAAAAGCCTTTAGATCTTATTTGTTAAATTAATAAATTATATGGTTTATTAATTTAGTTTTTACGTCAAACAAACACTTTTTCAAATTGGGATTATTGGGCTTGTTTAGCGGATTATCAGCAGGAATAAGTACCTCACATAAATCCATATTAAAATTGTTTTTGGTTCTAAACGTAACGAGTTGTTTCTGAAATAACAACATAGCTATCTCAAATAAATCGCTTGATAAAGTAAATCCTAAATTTAATATAAACTTTTATATAGAAAAAAAATACAACCATTAACAAAAGATCATTGACATGAAAGTAAATCCAGACACTTTAGAATAGAACAAAAAAAAATGTCAAACAAAACTCAAAAACATCTTCTGTCATATACACAACTAAAATTACGTGTGTTTGGTAACGTACGAATTTGTACAAATTTTCACATTTTAATGTCAATACCCATAGAAAAAAACAGCAAGTTTGGGAAACTTTCAAGTTACAAAACCGTCATGCTAACTCATATACATTTGCAAAATGGAATACTGGAAAATGGAAAAAAGCTGCCGTGAAAGTTGTCAACAGAAACTGACTAAAGTAAAAATTTAAAGGCACGTGTGCAGTTTTTACTTCAGGATTATCTTGTTATTCGAAAATATGCACAAATATGCATTTATTCTTAAAAATATGCAATTAAAAGTAAAATATGCATTAACGATTAAATGCACTAACGATTAAATGCCATTTTAAAGCATATTGATTGATTTTATGTTTGTTTGTATTTTATTCCTGTATTTCAAAAGTTTCTCATAAAAAAATATGCATTTGCATGGAAATCCTAGGCCTAGCTATCAGCAATTTAATATTGCACGTTTTCTACACCCACATATATGAAAATTAGATTTTCTGAATTCATGGGTACTTTTATTTACTTATATTTTTATTTATGTACTTTCATCAATTAGAGTTAATAATAATGCTCAGATTAGACTAATTAATAATACATTTAAAACAGAAAATAACGAAAATATTACGTGTTATATAAATTATAAAAAATACCGTTCAAATTTATTTAAAAAAATATTTTTATTTATTTACAACGTCTAAACAGTTTGGTAGATAACTTAGAACTAAACCTTTAACATAAAATATTTTACTAGCTTGAAAATGTAAGAAGCAAGATTGCATTTCCCACCGTTTTGCTCATTGAATTCGCGTATGTATCCGGTGTCCACTGTGAGAACTCATGAACCCGGGAAGTTGCTGATGCAATGCTACGGATCGTGGGAAGTTGTGGGATACTTGATATTATTAATTTTGGAATGTTGCTGTTGTTAACTCCTCCCTGCTTAAACTGGATGCCCTCATCCAGCAATTAAAAGAATGGAGCGTCATAGAGTTTGGGGATGCTGGGACTTCTCATCTGATTAAAGGTAGGGATGAAAATTGGCTTGAAGGTGCTAGGGGTTCCCAAGATTTCGGATGCTACTTCTTGATGGGTCTCCTCATGTTTAATTGTTACTTGTGTTTGCTTCCTTTTCACAATAATTACTGTCATTATGATGCCCATGATGATCATTACAGTGCCGTGAGAGATGGATTGGTGAACGAGGCTGGTTACTTCGAGCTTCTTGATATGCACCCTGTTCTTAATGTGAAGCTCATGCATCATTTCTAGAGAAAGCACTTCGTTGATCTCTTTTTCATATGGCTGAGGTTGTATAACGACAGGTAAGATTGGGACTGAGGATCTTTCTCCTGAGCGAAATATTTGATCCTTGATTCCAATTGTTGCGTTGTGGAATTTGATAAGGAAGCTTCCGTTCAGAGGATGTCCGATTCCGTCTATTGTTATGTTGTCTTGAAATTGATTAAGGAAAATCACGCCTGTCTCTATCATCTCGATGCTCAGAATGTGATGGCAGTTTGTAACGGGGCAGGACGAGTTGCGACTTGTGAGCAAGTTGGGAATGCAATCTAAATTAATTATTTCTTTGATATTTTCTGAGTAACAAACAGACAAACTGTTCAATGTTTTACATGGTTTTTCGATATTATAAAATTCGTTTTCACATATTAATATTTGACAATTATTTTCATTTGGTAACTTAGTTACTTTATTACTTCTCTTTATTGGTTTCAAAGAAAGTTTTTCGCAAATTCGCGATTCCGTGAGTGGAATGTTAACAATATAAACTAATATTGAATTATTTGTAAAAATTTTAACATTAGCAAATTCTAACGCTTCTTCCACCGTATTAAAGGGGAATTTTTCTTTATTCAGTGATCTTATGGCAATATCTATTTCTTCGTTTGACTAAATAATTGAATTTAATATTTGTTCTTTCGCCAAATGAATGGCGTACTTAATATTTATAAGTTCTTCTTTAATAATTTTAATTTTATATTTGAGTGTAACAAACAATTCATTATCTACATATTTACTTTCTCTTATTTCTTTTAAAATTTTATTAGTGACTCTTGTTATATTGTTTATTCTATTATTATACAATTCATTTATGACAATTTGATTTTCATTATTATCAACTAAGTTATTTATTTTGTTTTCAATTAAAACAAGATCTTCATGGTCAGGGCTGCCTGCGAGCCACTTCCATGCTGAACCTACAAAATTTAGAGATCTTTTATTTCTCTTTGGTTTAATATAGGCTAGTATGTCCTTTATCTGTATAAGTTCAAATTGAAGGAGAGGGAAAAGGATATGGGACTTGATGTTTGTTGAGAGGAGGGTTGTGTTGGCTTGGTTTATAAATTCTTCGTATTTATCCAGATCAATTGTATGAATGATTTTAAAATTTCCATTCTGAATTTTTGCTAACCCATTATTTATGGCAACAATTTGGGAGTTTGAGTAGTCCAATATTTGCACCTCGGCGCAAGCTATTGCAAGGAATAACCTGGGAGAAAATTAGTTCCTAATGTTGCTTTTATGGATTATTTTTCCTGATTCAGTAAGTACAGTGGTATTCCTATCCTCCTTTACATTCTCGATCTTATAGCGTACAGTTAATTTAGAGCCTATTCTTTTATTATGTCTTACGAAAATTTCTTCTCCTACCTGGTAAGTCTTAGGGGGCTTTCGTGATTTCTTGTGAATCTGTAAGTCTTTCAATTGTTTCTCTTTTATCCTTTCGATATTACTCTTTCTTGCCTCTTCGTATAATTCGGGAGAAACTCTCTGATCTCGACCAAAAAACAATTCTATTGGTTTTTTTTTCGTGGTCGAATGGATGGTAGAATTGTATTCATAGACCGACCTTCCAAGCAGCTCGCTGAATTCAGTAATCTGAAATTCGGAACTCACACATCGCATAATTTCTGATAAGGTAGAATGAAACCTTTCTACTTGGCCATTAACCTCGCTCTTGTATGGCGGAGTTTGGTAAATTGTTATATTGAGTTCTTCCATCATGGCCCTAAGAGATACTGAATTTAGGGTAGGGGTGTTTCGTTTATATAAATCTTATTAGGGTGTCGCTCGTACTTGTTTTCTTTACAGATTGTACAGCGCTTGAGAAAATTTTGGATTCTTGCATTCATTCTTGGAAAGTAATATTTTTGCAAGATTTGGAGCCTGTTCTCGCATGCATTCCTATGAGCTCTTCTATGTGTTTTGCGGATAATTTCCACTTGTTCGGTTTCGGTAGGAACATCTATAACTTCTAATTGAGTGTGACGTATTCTATAGTTTTTAAAGTGGAGTGGGTAGAGTTCTTGAATGATAGCCATAGTTGACTCATCGGTTTTAAGACCATTTATTAAATTAGGATTAAGATATCGTTTAAAAATGCCTATTATCATTTCTTTGGTGTACCTGGATTCTGTAAAGATATGACGGTTATAATTTGGGAAGGGTTGTTTAAGTTGATAACTTGTCGCTTGGCCAATTGTTAATATCAATTTATCAATAATTCTGAACGCATTAATGGGGGTTTCGACAGACGGAATTAAGTTGTGGGATGAACTATCATCACTATGAAGACTTGCTGTCATTGAATTTATTTCGATTCGTGGTGGTCTAGACAAACTATCCGCTACAACGTTCGCTCTCCCGGGCTTATACTGGAGCTCATAGTTGTATGCCTCGAGCTTCGCTTTCCATCTTTTCATTTTAGTATTTGAATTTTTGTTGCTGAGCGCGAAGGTGAGAGGCTGATGATCAGTGAAAATTTTCACCTTCTTTGACCCATAAAGGAAATTTCGAAGGGAGCCGAGTGCCCATATAATGGCAAGCATTTCCTTTTTGTTGGTGGCATATGATTCCTCGGTCTCATTCGATGATCTGGAAAGGTAAGTAATTGGTCTATCATCCTGCGAGAGAATTGCACCGATAGCATAGTCCGATGCATCGGTGGTGAGGTGAAATTCCTTCGAAAAGTCTGGGTAGGCAAGCATAATTTCATTAGAGATTAGGATGTTCTTTATTTTTTCAAAGGATTCTAGAGCTTGTTGGTCTAAATGGATTATTTTATTTTTTGATTGGGTTTTGGACACTCGTCCATCTTCCCCTCTCAGAAGCGATGTCAGGGGCTTTGCAATTTTCGCATAGTCTTTTACGAACCTACGAATAGCCCCACATACCAAGAAATGATCGTAGATCTTTCAATGTTTTGGGTGGAGGAAAATTTGCTGTTGTACGAACCTTCTCAGGATTTGTTTTGATTCCATCTTTTGAGACAACAAAGCCTAAAAATTCGACTTGGGTTTGGAAAAAATTTGATTTTTCCAATTCGACCTTCATATTTGCAGCTTCCAGTGTTTTGAAGACGAGTTCGACATCTCTGTAATGGTCTTCTTCGGATTTGCTGAAGATAATGATGTCATCGATGTAAACGTAACATCGGACATCTATGTGCTCCCGTAATATGTCGTCGAGTGTTCGTTGAAATATGGATGGCGCATTTTTCAGGCCAAAAGGTAACCGAAGGAATTCAAATTTTCCGTTGTTTACGGAAAAAGCTGTTTTTTCGATATCGCATTCCCTTAAAGGAATTTGATGAAATCCGCTCTTAAGGTCAACTGTTGTAAACCATTTGTTGTTGCCCAAATTCGACAAAAGTTTATTGATTTCAGGAATTGGATATTTTTCTGCTGTAGTTACAGAATTCAATTTCCTGTAGTCAATAACCATTCTGTACTTTTTCTTTCCTTCAGAATCCGGTTTTTTGGAGACTATCCATACCGGTGAATTATACGCGGACCGCGATGGTCTAATAATGCCGTTCTTCAGGAGTTCATTGAGTTGAGACGCGACTTCTCCTTTCAAAGCCATCGGGTATGGGTATGCCCTTGAATAAACTGGTTCGTTAGTTACAGTTCTAATTTCCCCTTTTACTCTAGAAGTGTAGGTGAGTTTTACATCGGGGTCGGCAAAAAGATTCGGGCATTTTTTAAAAATTTGAGTAAGTCGAAGGACTTGGTCAGAAGATAGATAAGAAATTTTAGCTGTTAATAGAGAATTAACTGCTTGAGAAATTTGTTGCTTGAGAGGTATCTTGATGTCGTTATTAATTACGAAAAAGTTATCCTTCGTATGGATGACAGCGTTCAATTCCTTTAGGCTGTCGTTCCCGAGAATGCCGTCAAAAGTTTTTAGGCCGGGAAGAATAAAGAACTTAATTTTCTGGGTATTTGGACCGTACATTTCCAAGTATGCGTGGTGGGTTATTTTAGTGTTACCGCTAATGGAATTCGCGAAAAAAATGGTCTCGCTAGATATGGGATTTCGAATGTAACATGATTGGACATAATTTTTATTTGATCCGGTATCAAGTAAAAATTTAAATGTTTTTCCGCTCTTCGCAGTGAACTAAAAGTACGGCAGCGAAGAGCAGTTTAATCTAAAAAATGAACCTCCTCAGGCTGAGCTTGTTCTACTTGTTCATTCTCTTGTAAATCGGCGTAGTCATCTAAACCATCGTCGTAGCCGTAAACCTCCGGAGGTAGGAGGTCCTCAAATTCTTCGTGAGGTTGTAAATTCTCTGGATTCCTCGTTGCCGGTGACATCCTTTGAGGTAGTGTGGTAAAGCCTTTGGTATTTACCTGGAGAATGAATTAGTTGAGAGTTTGGGCGCTTGTTTGCGCTGGGGTTTTGATATCTAGGTCGGTTCTGGTAATTCAATTTTTGCGACCTGACTGACATGTCGACTGACATGGGTTGAGGTCTTGGTTGTGGTTTCGGTGGGAGATTTCTGGGATAATAGGGATTTTGGTTGAATGAATAATTGTTTTGATTATGTTGAAATGGATAGGAATTTTTTTGGAAAGGAACAAAGGATCGGTTCATTGGTTGATGTGTTTGGAAGTAAGGTCGGGGTTGAGGGTTATGATCGAGTTCAGGAATAAACCTGTTTCCCAAAGGCGGTGCATTATGTGAGGGGATTTGACGACGTGGTGGTAGTGGAGGAGGAGGTTGGAAGTTCGATCTCTTTAAAATAGTTTGATTATTCATGGCATAGTTTGTCCTAAAATTGACATTGTCTAGTTTGAGGCAGAGATGCAGTGCCTGAGGGAGATCGATTGGTTCCCTTATACTGAGAAGCCACGGAAGATTTCGCTTTAGACCACATATAAACGTGTCTAATGCCTTATCTCTGTACGCACTAGTCATGGTAGTAAGTGACTCAGCGCTTAACTCCATAGAGGCTAGTTTGTTTAAAATAAGGGAAAGATGTGAGTACACTTGCTGATAGAATCCGGGAATGGTTTGGTTTACTTGAACCAAAACCATCATTTGGTACTCGAGAGTACCAAGGTCCCTTTTGTCTGCAGAGTGCAGCATTAGGCATCTTGATATTTTAGCCCAATTTAGCGGGGTATTGTAGGACTCTAGGACTATGTCCGCTTGTCCAACTATTTTGTTTCGGACAACACTCAGGATGCCGAAATATTTGGGCGAACCACGGACAGGTTCGTAAATTTTCAGGATTCTGTCTACGCTCTTCTTCCAAGAGGTAAATTCACCTGGTTCCCCAGAGAATTGTCGTAGACTTTCCACTACGTCTGGTATTCTTTCTAACCCTTCTAGGTTCCTAGCTTCACCAAAATCAATTGGTTGGTCTACACTGTCGGATTCTCCTGATAGAGTTCCCATTTGGGAGAAGGCATTAGCGACCACTTGGTTTATGTAGTCGGTTAAATCCTGTGTTCCGTTAGTTATTCGTGGAGGTAGGGAAGGTGCTGGATTTAAAGGGGCTTGCTGAATATTTCCCTCTGTCTTACTTATTTTGATTACTAAGGTTAATAATTCGTTTCAACGGATGAAATTTTATAGTATTGAAATTTCAGGGAAGGGAAAGGTGGTAAATATTGGATTGAAAGGGTTGGTGAGTTCTAAGTTACCTTTAAATTTTAGAAAAGGAATTTAATCATCTTAATAACTTGGTATTGTTGAAATTATATCTTTAAATTTTAGAAAATGAATGTAAATATTTTTATAAACTTGGTGTTGTTGAAATTATTTTTCCTAAGTTTGAATTTTAGAAAAGGAATTTAAATATCTTTATAAACTTGGTACTGTTGAAATTATTTTGTTTCTCTTAATTTTACAATAAATGTTTAATAATTATGCTTGCAATAAAATTATTCTCATGATGCAGTACTGTACCGGTCGAGTATTGTTCCTTTTTTTCCTGTAGGGATTTCTAGTTCCAACGGTGACTTGGGTACTCTTCCTTTGTTTTGTGAAGGGAGCACACCAGCGACCACTTAATTAATTGTTTTATATCAAACCATACTTCGATACTTGACACTTACTTCCCAGCATATGCATTGCCTTAAGCACCAGATACCTACATAACAATCAAAATACGATTCATTGATTTGCCTTCCACTTCTGGGTAATAAAAAGATACACATATATCCGACTCGTAGTCGTAGTCAATGAGTAACAAAAAACCATAAGTATCATATTACCCTGATGGCATGAACGGCGCAAGTAAACAAAGTGCATACACATAGAACATTAATGGGTTGCTCAGCGGTCATCGGCTTGGGCACCATAATATTTCAACTAAGCATTATGCCCAGTGAATTATGTCACTTAAGATAGCTGGTTGTTTACCCTTAGCCTTATAATTATGCTGACTTGTGGATATCGATTGTAAGTGGGCCAATAATCGAAGTATGGATTTGATTACGATAACATTAAAAATTATGTATAAATAGCCATAGCATTTTTAATAAAGTTGTCTTCTCTCACAGAACACCAAACCAAAAAGATCTTTTTATTATTCTTTTGTGCAGCTTGCGAGCTAAGAAGAATTTGAAAATACTTTTTAAAATACAACTGAATAAAACCTCGAGTGCATTAGCCAGAGGTCCGAGCTGAGGCATTCATTGCCAAGCGATTTGTTTTTTTGTATCCCAGACCACTCAAAAGCATCAACCAATTTTACTTCACTTTACATGGCGATCTTGCCATCATAACACCCTTCACACTTTACATGGCGATCCTGCCAGTTCAGTAAATTACTGAATTGGAACCAAACATCTCTACTTCTCTTCACATAGATAATTTTTGATGTCAACTGACCAGCTGGCGTTGGCAGCCGCCTATATAAAAAAAGCGAACGAACTCCTGCGACAAACATCTGTGGAGGATAAGAACGTTGGTCCTAAAACAATCACCATCGAAGAATACAAACGGCGGACGGCCAGAAGAACAGAAACAGGAACCTTGCAAATCCAAAAAGAAGTAAAGAAGACAAAACCTAGAGGGGGTCTCCAGATCAAGCGTAGAGAAGAATTATTGGAGCTTAATAGATTGGCCAACATACCAGGTCAATCGACGGAAATAAGAAATAGGTTCTTACTTCAACTCCGTCTGAAGAAGAAAGAACAAAGAAAGATCGAAAAAATAAAAAGAAAGAAAAGAAAAAATTCGACAAATTGTTCGAGGAAACCTTGCAAACAGCTAAAGACGCGCTGAAAAGTTTAAAATAATGGGTAAAACCCAATCAAAACAAGAAGAGGTCATCATCAACAACAACGGCCAGCAGAATAACAACAAAGGAGAGTTACACTATGGTATCGACTTTACTATGGTAATAATAATAGTTTTAATTTTAATTATAGAAAAATATATTATAAATATTGTAAAGAAAAAATTTGAAAACAAAATCAAAAAACAAATAATAAAAAATAATAATATAAGAAGAAGAATTTCTGTTTAACAAAAAAAAAATTAAAAACTAATAAAAAAAAAAAAAAAAAAATGTTTTGATATTAAAAATTATATATATATATTTTTATATTATTACTCTATTACATTTGTTTATATGGACTTCGAAAAATTAGAAGAATCTTTGGGAAGTTTAAGAAATTGCTATAAAAGTTTAAAAAAATCTCCCACCCGTAAGCGAAAAACAAAGGGAGCAAACTTAAAACTAAGAGAGATTTTAGAACTTTGGAATAGTTTTATTGAAGTTTTCACAAGTATCAACCAAAAAGATTTAAATAGCGAAGAACATAAATATTTATCTGAATTAACGACTAAAGCAAAAGAATATAAAAAATTGGCAGAGGAAATAGTTAAAAATAATATAAAAGAAATTAATTCGGAATCAGAATCAGAAGAAGAAGAACCAAAACAGGAAAAAAAACAGAAAATATAATTATAATGGTAGAATTCGATTTTAGCAAGGCGCAAAAGTTGCCTATACTTAATTGCGCAGAAAATGATAAGAGAGCAGAAAACATTAGAGATTTTTTAAATAACTTAGAGTTTTATCATGATACACTAAATGAAACTTCAAAGGCTACGCTCATCAAATTTGCATTAAAATGTAAAATTCAAGGTAGGGCTCTAACAGAATTAGGAACCGCAAAGATTATAACATTTGAACAACTAAAATCAAGTCTAATTTCAAAATACGGAGACAAGGATACTATAGAAAGTATACAGTCTAAGCTAGAGAGATTACGCCAAAAATATCGGCCAATGAGAGAATTCGTGTCGGAGATAGAACATCTTATATCGAAAATGACAGAATTAGAAATAGACATACAAGGGGAAACAGCTAGAGAAACATTAACAGCAGCTAATGAACGTAGAGGGTTAGCATTTTTAAAACAAGGGGTCAATGATAGGTACAAAATAATTCTGGATAGTGCAAGGCACACAAAGATGCAAGATGCTATAACACATTTGTTAGAGTTAGCTCCAAGTACGGCCCAAATCACAGAAAATATAAGATATGCAAACAATTTTAATTATTCTAATACGCAAACCCAAACAAGAGGTCAGAATTTTGTACCCCGTAGTTTTGAGAATAGTTACAGAAACATTTATAATAATAACATGAATAGAAATTTTCCAAGACAAAATTACTTTCGTGGCAATTACTCTCAAAATTTTCCCAGACAAAATAATTTTAATTATCAACGATCATTTAACCAACCGCGTTTTAACTCGCCACAAAATAATAATTCTAATCAATATAATAATAGAACCAATCCAAGCAACATAAATAGACAAAATAATAACCAATCTAATACAAGGGACAATAGACGGAATACTTATCAAAGTACTTCCAACACAATAGAAAATAGAAATAACTCTTTGAGGAATAACAGAGAAACAACATATTTCGCGAATGAGGGAAACGAACAACCCACCGAGGGGGAAGCCGACCTATCGGGGGGAAATCTCTAAGCCCAATACAACACATAGCTATATGTGCAGGGGGCATAGCAAACGGCCTATATGTAAAATTTAAAATTAGCAATAGATCAGATATAAAATTTTTATTAGATACAGGAGCATCAGTTTGCACAATAAAACGAGGTGTTTTGGATGAAAATATAAAAATAAATGAAAACGATAAAATAACAATACAGGGTATTTCCGGTAATCTAAAAACGCTAGGAACTAGTATAAATACTCTTATACTAGAAAAATTCCAAACATCCTATACTTTTCATGTGGTAGAAGACTCATTTCCGGTACCTGTAGATGGAATTATAGGTGCTGATTTTCTTAAAGATTTTGGAGCAGTAATAGATCTAGAACACTTTGTATTAAAATTATCCTCAGAAGTTTTCCAAACTTCTCTGCCTATATTAAATTCAGAACATTTATTTTCACTTATCATTGCACCCAGATCTGAAGCCACATATTGGCTTAATAGCAAACATTTAGACACAAGAATATTCGATTCACAAGAACTATGTGAAGGAGTTTTTATGGCAGGCTCTATCTCTCATGTGAAAAACGGGAAAATTCCAATAAAAATTTTGAATACCCGAGAATCCGAAGTGAGAATTAAATGGATAGAACCCAAGTCCATGTCAATATCAAATTACCACATTTTTACATACGAACAAACAATAATACCTTCAAGTTCACGAACACAACAGTTACTTAAAGAAATAAATTTCGAAACTCTTAACGAGGAGGAAAAATATGAGCTCGAAGCTATATGTTCGAAATTTCAAGATATTTTTCACCTAGAAAGCGACAAATTAACATACACACATATAGGTCAGGCCCAAATATCACTAAAAAAAGGAGCTACTGCAAAATATACCAAACCATATAGATTACCTCATTCCCAGAAAAAAGATATTCAAATAGAAGTAGAAAAGATGCTCAAAGATGATATAATAGAACCATCAATATCCGCATGGAACTCACCCATTCTTGTAGTACCCAAGAAAAAAGACCCCATAACAGGAATACAAAAAGTCAGATTGGTAACTGATTATAGAAAAGTAAATGAGGTTATTGAAGATGATAAATTTCCATTACCTAATATAACGGACATATTTGATATGGTTGGAGGTGCAACATATTTTCCATGCATAGATTTGAGTCAAGGTTATTATCAAATGGAATTAAAGGAAAATAGCAGACCTTGCACAGCTTTTTCAACAGATAACGGACATTACCAAATGAAACGGCTTCCCATGGGTTTAAAAATATCACCCAGCACTTTTTCAAGAATGCTGTCTATAGCTATGTCAGGTCTTACTTACTCACGTTGTTTCGTATATCTTGACGATCTTATAGTTTTCGGTAAAAATTTAGAACACCATAATAAAAATTTAATGGAAGTTTTCGAAAGATTTAGGGAAGTGAATCTTAAAATCCATCCCAGAAAATGTGCTTTTCTTAGAAAAGAAGTTCTATATTTAGGACACATAATATCTGATAAGGGTATTATACCGGATCCATCTAAGTCGAATGTAATGAAAAATTACCCAATTCCTCGAAACGCAGATGAAGTAAGAAGGGTCATAGCATTTGCTAATTATTACCGAAAATTCATACCAAACTTTGCAACACTTGCAATACCTTTAAATCGGTTATTGAGGAAGAACGTAGAATTTAAATTCACTGAAGATTGCGAAACATCTTTTAATCTACTGAAAGAATTTCTTATAAGCCCTAATGTTCTACAATTCCCAAATTTTGAAAAAGAATTCATACTCCGAACAGATGCATCTGGATTTGCTTTAGGTTCTGTGTTATCCAATTATGACGATAAACCAATTGCTTACGCAAGTAAATCGCTTAACAAAGGAGAAAAGAATTACAGTACGATAGAAAAAGAACTACTTGCAATAGTTTGGGCAGTAAGGCACTTCAGACCATATCTGTTCGGAAGACGTTTTAAAATATTAACCGATCATAGGCCTCTAGTATATCTATTTTCGCTTAAAGAACCTTCCAGTCGATTAACCAAATTTAGGCTATTATTAGACGAATATAATTTTTATGTAGAGTATTCAC
Source organism: Philhelius pedissequus (assembly GCA_910595825.1). Lineage (NCBI taxonomy): Eukaryota > Metazoa > Arthropoda > Insecta > Diptera > Syrphidae > Philhelius > Philhelius pedissequus. Next base: position 111,894,423 of record OU343160.1, read on the forward strand.
CAGGGAAAAATAACTGTACTGCAGATGCTCTGAGTAGATTACAAATTAATTCAGAAGACTATACGTTTGTGTGACTACAAGAACACAATCAAAGAAATCTGATATAAAGCAAGATAATCCCAAAAATGAAAAGTTAGAAAAAGAGAAAATCATTAGTGAACTTTTAAAACCTCAAGAAAAAGGTTTGAAAGTAGTTGAGTTAAAAATAGTTAACAGTTTTAAAGAAGAGGATGAAGATTTTGCAAAATTAAAGGGTACTAGAGTAGTAGGTCCAAGCCTAATATTAGGATATATTCAAAAAAGTAATTGTTTGATTTTAAATCGGTCCAAGATAAGCACTAATGCCCGATCGGCATCATTTGACAAAATGTTGTTGAGGGACGTGCAGAAAAATTGTGAACCGCAAGTAAATAATAAAAAGGAATCCAAGAATGGCACTATTGACCTATCGACATCATTTGACAAAATGTTGTTGAGGGACGTGCGTACAATTTGCAGACCTTTATCAATTAAAAATATTTATATAACTAAAGATGAATTAAGAAAATTATCAGACGGCCGTCGTAAAGAAAAAATGAATATATTAAAGAAGCAGATAGAAGAAATATTTAAAGAAAGTAAAATAAAAGTGCACATAATAGATGAATCAATTAGAATAACAGACCCTTGCAAAATAAAACTAATACTTAATGATTATCATATGTTACCAACTAGTGGACATGCTGGTATAAATAGCATGTTACGTAACATTCGAAAAAAATATTTTTGGACAGGCATGCAAAACGATGTGACGACATACGTTAAGCACTGCTCATTATGTCAGCGTAATAAACATATTCAACCAAAAAAACAACCAATGACCATAACTTCAACAGCCGAATCAGGTTTTGATAAAATATTCTTAGATTTAGTCGGGCCCTTAGACGAATCAGAAAATGGATCAAAATACATTCTTACACTTCAAGATGAACTAACAAAGTTCATAGAAGCGATACCACTACCAAACAAAGAAGCTAATACGGTAGCTAAAGGACTCGTAGAATGTTTTATTCTAAGATATGGAGTCCCTGGAACTATAGCATCTGATCAAGGCACTGAATTTATAAATAAAGTATTTAAAGATATGTGTAGTCTGTTGAAAATAGATCAGCTACAGTCTACCGCTTACCATCATGAAAGTATTGGAGCACTGGAAAATTCCCATAAAGTTTTAGGAGCTTATCTTCGGAGTTATGTATCAGAAAAACATACTGATTGGAGCAGCTGGTTGCCCTATTATGTTTTCTGCTACAACACTTCAGTACATTCAGAAACAGGATACACTCTTTTTGAATTAGTATTTGGAAGACAATGTAATCTACCTTCCAATCTTATCAATAAAGTAGATCCAGTGTACAACTATGAAGACTACGCGGTAGATTTAAAAAACAAACTACAAATAGCTCATAAAGACGCTAGGGATACTTTAATAGATAAGAAAATTATTAGAAAAACGAGATACGATACAGATGTAAAGGCAAAAGTTTTAGATTTCAATAAAGGTAGTCTAGTTTTACTTAGGAATGAAAGTAGAAAGAAGTTAGATCCAATATACATAGGGCCATATGAAGTATTATCCCAGAAAGGAGTAAATTGTGAAATAAAATATGGTGATAAAAAAATTAATGTACATAAAAACCGATTAAAACCATTTTATATATATATGTTATTATTGTAAGTTTATTTGAAGACTTATGAAACACAGACGTTAAATACATAAATGATTAAAAATAAGTAAATAATAATATACAAACTTATCACTTAAAAATTTTTTTTTCTATCATATTTTATATAGCCGGCATAGAAACTAAGTAATATTTTTAGAAGAATATAGAATACGTAAAATGTATTTACTAAGTCACTCAAAAATTGTATGAATGAATGAATGATTGTAAACAAAAAAAAAAAAACAAAAATTTTATAGGTACTCGTACAAATATTATATAAATGTAACATAAATAATAATACAATCTTATACATGATCTATCACAATGAAAACGAAAAAAAAAAATATAAAAAACAAAAATATGTCAATAAGCAAATTAAAACAAACAAAAAAAAAAAAAAAAAAAAAAAAAATTCTCCAAATATCTATTGTGCAAGTGGCACGTAAAAGAAGAAATCAAGTCTAGTCATGATTTCTCCTTTTTCCCCAGGAAGGGTGGTGTGAAGGGAGCACACCAGCGACCACTTAATTAATTGTTTTATATCAAACCATACTTCGATACTTGACACTTACTTCCCAGCATATGCATTGCCTTAAGCACCAGATACCTACATAACAATCAAAATACGATTCATTGATTTGCCTTCCACTTCTGGGTAATAAAAAGATACACATATATCCGACTCGTAGTCGTAGTCAATGAATAACCATAAGTATCATATTACCCTGATGGCATGAACGGCGCAAGTAAACAAAGTGCATACACATAGAACATTAATGGGTTGCTCAGCGGTCATCGACTTGGGCACCATAATATTTCAACTAAGCATTATGCCCAGTGAATTATGTCACTTAAGATAGCTGGTTATTTACCCTTAGCCTTATAATTATGCTGACTTGTGGATATCGATTGTAAGTGGGCCAATAATCGAAGTATGGATTTGATTACGATAACATTAAAAATTATGTATAAATAGCCATAGCATTTTTAATAAAGTTGTCTTCTCTCACAGAACACCAAACCAAAAAGATCTTTTTATTATTCTTTTGTGCAGCTTGCGAGCTAAGAAGAATTTGAAAATACTTTTTAAAATACAACTGAATAAAACCTCGAGTGCATTAGCCAGAGGTCCGAGCTGAGGCATTCATTGCCAAGCGATTTGTTTTTTTGTATCCCAGACCACTCAAAAGCATCAACCAATTTTACTTCACTTTACATGGCGATCTTGCCATCATAACACCCTTCACACTTTACAGTTTCTGTTTCCTTGTTTATTGCTTTTCAACTTTAATTTTTAATTAAATTTTTTTTTCACTCCTTCAGTTTATTTTTTTCAACTTTAATTTTTAATTAAAATTTGTTTTTCACTCCTTCAGTTTATTCAGTTTAATGTCAATTTTTCTTTTTTTTTATTTTGATTGCTTTTTTTTATTAAAAATTAGACACACTTTCGTAGTTGCACTGTTATTCTTTCTTTACTGTTTATCGCGCACACCTTTTTACAGTCGCGTATTCAATTATTATATTTACTACTATAGCTTAAAATACTTTTAACACAGTACTGTTATTTATTTACAACGTCTTAACAGTTTGGTAGATAACTTAGAACTAAACCTTTAACATAAAATATTTTACTAGCTTGAAAATGTAAAAAGCAAGATTGCATTTCCCACCGTTTTGCCCATTGAATTCGCGTATGTATCCGGTGTCCACTGTGAGAACTCATGAACCCGGAAAGTTGCTGATGCAATGCTACGGATCGTGGGAAGTTGTGGGATACTTGATATTATTAATTTTGGAATGTTGCTGTTGTTAACTTATACAATAAATATTAATTACTAACATTAGTACATAACTAATAGTTTGTTAATTTAATTTATTAACTCGACCAATTATTTTTATGACTTGATGTTCAAAGTTTTTTTCAGGCTATTTTGATCACTTTCTTCTGTATGCAAATAAAATAACTTTGCTTCATATGTTTACCCTACGTTTCGTTGGATTTTCCCAACTTCTTCAGGGGTTGATTATTTAAACATGAAATATTAAAAGTTTCCATTGATTTTTTTTAAATTACTTAAATTAAGCATTAATGGATTAATTGCAGCGACGAGAAGTCGTTTTTCAATGTCATTCAAAACAAGTTGTTAATATTGTCCTGCAATCCGTTATGTTTTATTGTAAAATTGATAATAATTAACAAAAAAAATCAATGTAAGCTTCTAACATTTCGTGTCAAAATAAACAATCAACCTAACATAAGCAACGCAAAGGGATTTTAATGTACATATAAGGATCATTTAAATCAAAAGCGTATATGAAACCTAACAAGGAGTTTGCTTTATTAAAGTTAATAAAGTTTCGATTCAAAAATAACTCCAAGATCTTTTTAAATAAATAATAAAGGATTACGTTTGTTGTCGTATACCATTGCAATATTTTTTTAAAATCCAGAAAGTAATGAACTTCTCTTCTCAACTAGCAATCTCAATCTTCATCCAGTATATGAAATGACAGAAAATTAATTACAACAAATGCGCCATATATTTGCAGTCAAAAAAGTAAGAATATCTTGTGGAAGTGGAAGAGAAAGAAGTTGGTTTTACTTGTACCAGTCTGATTTGAGTATCAGACCACCAAACTATTATACTCTTCATTAAGGCAGATATCCGGCCGCCGAATATTCCGCTATCCGGCCAGCTGCGGGCTGAATATCCCGTGTCTGACTACTCGGTACAAATCTAATATTTTACCAATAATCTGAATATGGAAACACATCTAAAGGAAAAACTCACGAAAGCTAAAATAGCTATAAATGTGTCCTGGAAGACATGTTTTATGAACAAAAATAAAGCTCATAGTTCCGAATTTAAAGTGTTTGAAGGAGTTACTGTGCCCATCTTAATTTACGCGGCACAAACATGGGTTCACAGAAGCTACGATATCGTATAAAAACTGCTCCGATTTTTTATTAAAAGATTGTTTAGATTTCCACAAACTGCACCAAACATAATTAGGTATGTTGGAAATCGGATTGCCACCTTTGTTTATCAAAACGTTAAAACTGCAGATAGATTTTATTTTAAGAGCTTTGAGTTTACCGAATGAACGTTTAACGAAAAAAGCTGTACTTTAAGCAATAAACAGTCGGACTATCTGGTATCGTGAGTGGTTGGAACTAGGAAATAGGTGTGGATTAAATATTAATCTGGATCATCCTTAACTGAATAATCCAAAGGAAATATTATACAAATTAGTGGCAAAAATAGATGAGCAGTATAGAAGTAAATTTGAAGCAGAAGCAGCCAACTCACTATACAGGGGTATTTACAGTCGATTAAAGCAAAACTTAAGACTACATAAATATTTTCGGGATGAGAACAAGATTGAAGAAATATTTATGGTGAAAAAACTGCGAGGAGAGCTCCTCAGCTTGAATTTTATCCCACACAGATATGATCTTCCAATACTATATGAAATTTGCAACATGAAAGAGAAAGAAGACACATTTAATTTTTTAAGAAAATGTCCAGTCCAAGGCGACATGTATTCGGAAGTGACTTCCTAGCAGAAGAAATTGTACTAAACTTACTAAACGAAGCTGATATATCAAGTTTGTTCAGGTATTGCAAGATTTCGTTGGCTTACAGAAAACAAATATTAAACGAAACTTTTTAAATAACCATATGCATTGTAATCTTTAATTAAACAAACATTGTTCACTCTATATTATTTATATTTTTTTAATGTCAATGTAAAAACTATCTATGTAAAAAAAAAGCTTATAGTGTATAATATTACTGTCAATCTGACAGAAATAATAATTAACATAACATTAACATAAAGTTCATAAAAATTGCAGTCACTTTGTGTGATATTGTCAAAAAAAAACTAGCACTATAGGAAAAAAAAGTTTTAACTTACGAACAAAAAATTCCAAATTAAGTCCACGACGCATTCCAATACACAAATCCAACATTACTTATAGCTAATCGGTAATTTTGATTAGTTTTTTATGGAATTTACAATCGAGAATAATATAACATTGTAAAGTTATTGATATTACAAGTGACGATTCAGGACATTTAAGTGTCAATATCATCATTTAAGTCATTCTTGCAAATTTTGAGCAAAAAGTCTTAAATACGTAAATTCTGAGCTAGGATAGGAAACTGGAATCGATTTCCGTGATTTACATCGCGTTTTGCTTACTTTTCTTTTTTTTGTTGCTAATTGTATACAATTTGGTTGAGATTCCTATACATTTATCAATACAGAATTGATCAAATTAAGTTAAACGTGCAGTATATATACCTATATATGTAGTATAAAATATTGCATTCGCGTTTAAAATACAAGTAAACAAGTACAAGTTAAACAAAATGCCTAACGTTTCTAAAATAATATGAAGTAATTAGAAAAGTGTTTTTCAGCTTACAGGCTTAACGTTTTTATGTACCGAACATTTCTTTGTAATTTCTGTATGTGTTTAGTATCAGAATATATCCTTAGAATGTATGCCAATCTGTCAAAAATTTGTCAAAAGTTTCTTTCTGTCCATACTTTTAATGATTATAAAATATTTTGTATCATTGGTTTGGAACTCTGGGGGGGGGGGGGGCGGTTCATGTCCCCCGACCCCGCATTTGGTCCAACAATGACATACATACATTTATGTAGGTATTCAAGAAAAATCATCTCCATTGACAACCGAAATACTCACTTGCCAGTTTGCCAATTGTTTCATAAATTCCAACCATATAATGCTTGTAAAAGCAACGACAAATTTTCAACATAGACCAAAAAAAAACAGTTTATCATGTAAGAAAGTATTGTTCATTCATGTCTTGTTATGTTCTTTTTTCTTGTTGCTGTTTGTTTGGCTGTTCCTGTGCGTAACTCTATACCTCGCTCTGAGAGAAAATAAGAAAAGGAGACAAGGTATAGTAACAGGAAATTTCAAATTGCTCACTTTGATAATAAAGTTCTTTCACCAATACATTCACATACACTCACAAGAGTTCTGATCTGAGTTTGCTTTTGCGTGAGACCTACCCTTAAGCAAACGATTTTTAGTAGAAACAGTTTAAAATGTTTTTAGTCTTTCTTACTTAATTTTTATATACAAAATTTCGTAATTTTTTTTCTTAAAACATTTTTAGCTGACAATTTATTAATATAAATTTAGATTCAAAATTTTTTTAATTAAGCTGAATTAAAAAAAAATCGTCCAACCATTTTCGAAATATTGAATTTTCAAAAAAAAAATACTTTTTTTTTCAAAATCCAAAAAAAAATATTTTTCGAAAATTTTGGTATATACATACTATTATTGCGAACTCAAAGGACCTCCTACAAAAAAAATTGTGATCGAAATCCGTTGAGCAGCTTATGAGAAAGTCAAGTTCAAAATACAAAAAAAAAAAAAAACATCGAAAATTTTGGTATGCAGTATTATTTAGAATTCAAAGGACCTCCTAAATAAAATGTGTATCGAAGTCAGTTGAGCCGTTTATGAGAAAGTCCAAAATATAAAAAAAAAATAGTTGTTAAAATGTTAACCAAAATGTAGACTAGTTAGTTAGTTTAGTTTTAGTTTATTGACTCCTTTTATTTAAAAAAATATAACATTTTCATAAATGTAAAAAATAATAAAAGCTTTCATAAGTCATATAGGTATAGCTATATAGACTGAAATTTTCGAAAAAAACTACAACTTATATAGAATAATTAAAGACAAAATAGGAATACAAAATTAAATTATTAAAAATGGTTTTTCTATCTTTAAAACGCTTTTTCGATAATAAGCTTTCTATATTTTAGTGCAGCAACAGAATAATTATAAAGTGAATCCCAACCATCTTCCCCATTTAGTAAGCTGAGAAACTCAATTTATTCGAGGCTGCGTTTATTGAAGTAGATAAGTCCGGAATTCTTTCAAAACTGACGACCTAGCTTCAGATTCGTATCTTCTATACAGTATTTTTCCAATTTTTCTATGATCATGTTTAATTTTAATCGTAGCAGAGCAGGTTGTTCATTCGGAGCTATTTCATGATCGATACCACATATTGAAGCAAGGCTCTTCCACTTTTCTAGCAATTTTGATTCGCTTCAGCATATATATATTTTTTTTAAATATTTGAACATTGTGCAACCATAGTTGATTTAAGAACTTAAGTGATAAATCTCTAGCTTTTAAGCACTCAATATTAAACTATTTTCGTTTACAAATATGTTGAATTTTACGCGGTCTGCTTTTGGGTAAGCGTTTTTATAGCTCCTTTGAGAGAGGTTATTTTAATGGGTACACAGAATTTGCAAGTTTTTCGAGTTCCTATGTTAATTTTGATTAATTTTGGAACATGGTTAAGCTGTTTCGTATTTCCAGTTCTATAATCTGTCAGTGAAAAAGAATGTCTCAGCTCCTACTTTAAAATTACTCATAATGTTACTCCAGCTTCCAGACACAATGCAATCAATAACAGAACATGCGGTACCTCCTAGGAATGTGTGCTCTTCATCCAGATCTTCTTAGCAGCTACTATTGAAGGCATGGCAATCATAAAGATTTGCAATTGCCAAGATTTTTGATCCTTTGATTTCGCAAACTTTGTCTTAAAAAAAACGGTTCAGGTGCAGAAATGGAAAATATGCACTGACGAAGTTGTTTTGTGAAAGGCCAATTCGAGTCTTGAAATCTCTTACGAGCATTAAATTATTTGCGTCGATGTCCTGCAGGCAGTTTAGGTTAGGTAAGAGGGCTGCCAGTTGATCTTGCTACCGGCACACTTAGATCAAAGTAGATCCATTGTGGTAACCTGAAGTGTTGTAACTTCTAATTGTGTAACCTATGAGTTCTATGGATAATCATTATCGAGCCATTTAGAGGCTTTTATGAAGCTCAGCAGCGTTTTTGCCTGAGAGATTCGAGAGCTCTTCTAAATCATTGAAGAAGTAGCTGCCCAGGAATTTGTTCCTTATATGGCAAAGTGCTGGACAATGACACAAAAAGTGAGAGGTGTCCTCATGTTCGTCTTCGTCATTGCACCCTCTGCATAGGTCATCGTTGCTCAGCCCCATTTTCTTTTTATGGTAGCCGAGAGGATAGTGCCGATGAGTACCCTTAAGAGAGTTCGAAGGGAATTTTTTTTTATGTGGATGTCACTTTCTGTTCTTTTCTTGTCTAAGTTGGGCCATAGATTCCTGGTTGTGGCACAGGTGTCGAGCCAATTCCATCTTTCGTTTGTTTTTGACAGAATCTTTTATCCAGTGTTCTGTTTCGTGACACAGAGTGGAATTCTTATCGACGGGTCTATTTGGGTAGAATCAAGTGTTGAACCTTTCCTTGCCAGTTCATCAGCTCTCTCGTTGCCCGGTATATTACTGTGACCCGGGATCCAGAAGAGTTTAATTTTATGCTGCGTCCCAAGAATTATTAGCTATTAGCGGCAGCTAGCTACAATCTTCGACTTGGTAACTGCGGCAGAAATCGCCATAAATGTCGATTGGCTGTCAATAAAAAAGGTGGTAGCGGTATTTGGTATCTCCAGTCTCGGCACGCACTTAGCAGTATTTTTCACTGCCAATACATCAGGTTGGAAGACACTACTGTTGTCAGGAAGTCTAGCGGTGCTAGCTACTTTAATGTTTTCTGAGCAGAAACCTGTATCAACCCCAATTCATTTTTTCAGTGTCAATTTTTGAGCCTTCGGTGTAGGTAGTTACTATAACGACTTAATATGGAGTTCGTTGTTTAGACATACTTGTCTATCAGGGAAATAGGCTTTGAATTGTTGATCAAAGTCCAGTTTTGGTGGCATGTAGTCTGTACACACATTGCTGCCTATAATTCTATGCAGAATCTGAGCATGTCCTATGTGGCTAGTGTTCCAGACGTTAGTTGGGTTAGTCGTAGGGAACTGGTTGCTGTTGATTCTTGTACGTATAGGCCAATGGGCTTTAGATTGAGTATTGCTTCCAACCCCGCTGTGGAGGTACTCCTCATTGCTCCAGTTATACCTATACAAGCTATTCTCTAAACTTTTGTTAGGGTTTTTATGCTCGTGCCTTTTTCCAGCGCGTTCCACCACACAAGGCTGTGGCGCGATAGTTGTGTGCTCGCCTGTCAACCTCGTGGTCGCAGGTTCTATTCCTGCCGTTGTCTGTGTCGTCTTATATTCCATTAAAAAACCAATTCTAAAAATTGTCATAAAACCAGTTGCTGGTTTATTCAATACATTCTGTTCAGGCATAACACTAACAACATGTGATTGAGTAAACTACTCATATATATGACAACGCAATAAAATAAAATAATGCGAATTATAAGAGACATAAATAAATAAGACACGGTAATTTTCTCCGCATTAGTTCACCCGCCATCCCTGGAGATAAAATCTGAGACAACAACCACCGTCTCAATACGTCGCTCCACACATCTTTTTATACTTCTTTCTCTTCTTTCACCGGTAGCCGCACTGTACTGAAAAACATATAAAGGGTATTCATAATCTCTTGACGAGCGCATGCAAAATTATATAAACAAAAAAAAAGATCATTGCTTTTTTAGCTCTTCCTTTGATGTTTGGACCCCAGGTAAATTTCTTATCTAGGAACACTCCGAGATATTTAGCTTGATATGAGATATTAAGTGGGATCCCATCTATTGTGGGTACTGAAAAATCTGTTTTTTTCCTTTTATTTGTAAACAGGACCAGCTCAGTCTTTAAGGGATTAACCGTTAAACCACATCTTTTTGTCCAATTAGAGACATTGGTTAAAGCGCTACTACTTTGACCCCACTATGTTTAAGTTTAGTAATATTTATACTATTCATTACAAGAATCCATAAGAGTGGCGATAGAACTAAACTCTTTCAAAGTCAACATCAAATGTCTGCAGTTTAAACAGATTGGAAGTATGTACATAGTGTTATTGTCAGCATCAACATCTAGCACATAGGAATCAATCGGATACCTTTTAAAACTTATGTCAACTCCATCTATCTTTTTTCGGCATTCAAAAAGTTCGCCTCCAATGCCACAACCAAAATTAGTTGTTTTTATTGCGTGAGTCAATCTAAATTCATATTTAAAAAGTATTTTCTTAAATCTTTCTTACTCGTTTTCTAATAAATGTGTTTCATATAGAACAAATTTATCAAAATTTTGTATATATATAATTAAAAATATTCACAATAATTATTTTATTTTTCATTTCTGATACATTATAACTTAGAACTTTAATATTTAAATAAGAGTTTCATTTTGGTAGACTGCTACATCTCCTGCTACGTGTAAGCCAGCAATGTTTGTGCTTTCTTCTGAGAGTCTTTTTAAAGAAAAGCTTTTCTCATGGGAATGAGTTTAGCTCGTTTTTGGCGCACATTTCAAGTAAAATCTTTGTGGATACTGATTGGTTTTTCTCTGAAATTTAAAAACAAATGTAGACTATGTAGACTGATCTGTAAGTAGGGTTTTAGTTGACAGTACTGATATTTGACGTCACGTTGTTTTTATGATACGCCTTATGTTTATTTAAAATTTCATTCATAAAATTGTTTAGAAACGAAGTATCGTTATAAAAGGATTTTAATGCATCTATGCCGTCGTTTTCACCATACCTTAACCATAGTTCGGAGCCCCAGGTGAAAATTTTCCCTTTGACAAGCAATTTATCATCTCAGACAACAATTTTCTTCTGAGAAATACTGATTGGTTTTTCTCTCAAATTTAAAAACAAATGTAGACTATACCTATGGCAGAGCACATATTTTTTTTTATCAAAATCGCTAGAGCCGGTTTCGAGATATTTAGGATGGTAGAAAAAATTGTATAGCCCGTTAGTTCTGGCCAAAAAACGATTCAAAAAATCTATTTTAGACAATTAACTAAAACGCTCAAATACCAAGTTTGAAGAAAATCGCCACAGCCGTTAAGGCTGTTTGCATGACCAAATATTAAGGCAAGAAATACTACAATGTCCCAAACGTAGTAAGAATTTTTGGTCATTTAAAAGAAATATTCAAAATTCAACTTCGTCTTCGGTTCCAACGCTCGTCTTTAATGACACCCATTTTGTCAGTTCTCGTGAAAAAGCCAATTTGCTTGCAGCGCAGTTCGATATTAATTCGGCGCTGCCAGAAAGTGTCATTACTCCTCCATTACTTGAGAGCGTAAACGATTTTATGGGACGAATCTTCTTTCGCACGCATGCAGTAACTAGAGTGCTCAAAGACCTTGATATACACAAATCCTCTGGCCTGGATAGTATCCCTCCCATCGTTCTGAAGAGGTGTTCTTTAGAGATGGCAAAACCCCTGCGTAAGCTTTTCCATCTGTTCTATTCTACAGGCCTCTTTCCGAGTGGATGAAAAACAGCATTTGTCCAGCCTGTCCCTACAAAAGACGAATCTTCTTAACCCTCTAATTATCGTCCAATTGCATTTACGTCCCTTCTTTCCAAGGTTATGGAAACACTGATTAACTATCAGCTCAAGAAATATCTTGAAGAACGAAATCTCCTCAATGACCGGCAGTATGGCTTTCGTAGCAAAAGGTCCACTGGTGATCTGATGGTATATCTCACCGAAAATTGGAACAAATCTTTACATCGTTTTGGAGAAAGTAAGATTATTGCACTTAATATTTCAAAAGCATTTGACAGAGTTTGGCATCAAGCTCTCTTATCGAAAATGCGTGCATTTGGTATCGATGAATATCCTATTCTATGTTTTTTTTTCTATCATTTATTACAATTCACAATTACAATTTTATTTTATTACAAAATTATTAAAAATTATTGTTCCAAATTAAGTTAAAAGCCTGGCGTGAAAGCCGTCTGCTGTATATTATCAAGACGTTTATTTTGAAAAAAAAAAGATTATACAATTATTATAGAATAAAAATAAAGTAAAATACAATAAAATACATATGTAAAAAATATTACAGAAAAAGTGATCAGATTTTTAGATGTTATTTTGTTTAAATGACACAAGTAATTTACACAGAAAAAAGTTTACAAAAATATCTGTTTACGTGTTTCTTTTAATTGTAAATGCCTCAAAACAGGTTAAAAAAAGAATTTCTGTAATTTTTTGCATGGGTCACATAGCGTACTAGCAGTTTCCAACCATACACCCCGTTCAAAGTATAAACATTCTTCCGATGGAAAGAAGCTTTTATCAAAATGATGTCTACGTATTTGTTGTAAAATAGGACAGGTTCCTAAAAAATGGTAAACATCTTCGTTTTGGTTTAAGTTGGAGAGTGAACAAATAGCGTGGATGTCTGTTCTATGTGGCCTGTAGTTAAGCTCAAGTGTTTTAGTTCGCATTTTGAACATTAAACTTATATCTGAAGCTGAAAGGTCCTCTCGGAAATAACTGTTACCACAAAGTGTTATGTTAAGAAAGCTATACGTAGTTCTAGAAACTGATTGCCCAGCCCTTACGAGATTCGTTTTGTACATTTCCTCGTCAACCATTGAAATCCAATCGTAAAAAGTATTTCTCCATTCTTCTATGTTGTTTGCATTTAGATTCATTGGTAAATTATGTGCTGTGGCAAGTGCATGCCAATTTCTAAAAGGGGAATGCCAACAATGGAGTGATATAAGCAAAATTTGTTTGTGCACATTACTATCAGGTCTATGCATTACTTTAGTGAGATTGTCTGCGTTGGCCTTCAAATTTCTGACATATATTTTGGGTAGACCGGACTCAACATATGTGGCGAAGTTGGAAGTATTACGCGGTAACCGGAAAATTCTTTTAAAAAAGTATCTTTGAATAACTTCCATATCTTCCAGAAATTGGTATCCATACACTTCATTCCCATAACAAAAGCAGCTGTTCACAGTAGCTTCAAGAACCTTAAATTTCGATGTTGGGTCCACACAGGTTCTTAAAAAAAAGTTTGACCACATCGAGCTGATAGCTGATTTAGCTGCCACCAGTTTCTCTTTTATATGACGTTTGATGCTTAAATTATGAGTAATAATAAAACCAAGATATTTAACCTCGCTGACAACTTCAATATTGGTACCATCTAATGTCCAATTTCGAACATTACTATTTGATCGGTTTTGAGGTTTAAAAATCATAATTTTCGATTTGGCAATGTTAATTTTAAGGTCCCACGAATCGCAATATTGTTTAAGTTTATTTATCTGGAGCTGCAATGTCACTGGGTTGACAGAGAACACCAGTAGGTCATCAGCATAGAGCAAGATCTTCACAGATAAATCGCCATAGCAGACGCCTCCCGTTAAATCATTTTCAATATCATTGATAAAAAGAGCGAACATCAACGGACTCAATATACAGCCTTGTGGAACACCTGTTTCGGTGTTTATTTATTTGTTTATTTCAACTGCAGACCGATGTCTAAGTTGTTAAAAAAATTTACTTATACAATATAACAGTAAGTTTAAATTTACTAACATACGAGAAAGAAATAAAATTTTACATAAAAAATACAATAAAACAATTAACAGGATAATTGTATTTTTTTAAAACAATTTTTCGATACGTTAAAATCAATTAAATTATATAAACGATTAAAATCATTGCACATAATATTTCAAGATATATTTAATCCATAATTAACTCTGGCGGAAGTTATATAAAAGAATGCAGGATTACGGGTTAACCTCGGACGGGAATATATGTTTAGCATACTCAGGATGTTTAGAGAATAAATTGATCCCGATAAAAGTCGAAAAAGGAAAAGAACATTATTCACTTCCCTCCTCTTCTTTAGCGTAAAAAGGCTGAGCAGTTTCAAACGATTTTCATATGGTGGTAGATGTTGATTGGGATCCCAAGGAAGATCACGGAGAACGAATAACACTTTCGATTTTCTTTCGAAAATCTCTTGATTAATCCAAGCCGGCTCATTGCTTTACTTATAATCACGTCAATATGAGGATTAAATGACAGTTTCGTGTCAAATAAAACACCCAAGTCATTAAAGGTCTCAATTCGGTCAATTAAACAGTCTTCTATAAAATAGGAAGACAATATAGGTTCTCTCGATCTTGAATATGACATTACTTTGCATTTCCTTCTATTTAATTCCAATCAATTTGAAGTGCACCATTCGAAGACACTATCAATATCATGTTGTAAGAACAAGTATCCACTCGGATTTGTGTAACCATTAAAAAGTTTAAGGTCATCAGCGAAGATTAATATATTTGAATAAAGAATGTTCGTAGTAATGTTATTAATGAATAGTATAAAAAGCATTAGCCCAATATGACTACCTTGAGGAACCCCGGATGTGACATTTATTAAATTGGATATACAGTTTTTGTATTTAACATATTAGGTACGATTTCTTAAATACGTCTGGATCCAAGTGAGTATCCACTGTGGAAGCCCATATCTTTGTAATTTCACTAAAAGAATAGAGTGGCTCACCCGATCAAAGGCTTTACTTAAGTCAGCGTAAAATACATCAGTTTGAAGTCCATTTTGCATATTAACGTTTATGACTTTTTGAGGCAAAATCCATGTTGCTCAGGTTCAATTAGTTACTGGCAATAAAACTGAATGTGTTTGCAGATTATATTTTCAAAAAACTTTGGTATACATGAGAGTTTTGCAATGCCTCGATAATTCTCAGCCTTGTTTCTATTTCCACACTTATGCATAGTTGTAATAAATGAAGTTTTCCATAATTCAGGAAAAACACCGGATGACACCGAATAATTAAATAAATATGTGATTGCAGGACAAATATAAGACTTACAACTTTTAACGAATATAGATGGAATTTTGTCAGGACCAGACGAACAAGTACTTTTTAAGCCGTCAATATATTGCACTACTTCCGCTTCAGTCAGTCTTAAATAAGGTATATCACAGTTTAGCCGATTCCGGTTGGAATTATCAGAGTGATCAGGATTGCACGTTTTATAAGTTTGTTGGAAAAAGTCCGCAAATATATTACTAATTTCTATATCATAGGAAGAGGTTTTGTTTTTATATTGCACGGTTGATGGAAAAATCGAAGTTTTTCTTTTAGAACTTATAAACCTCCAAAATAATTTAGGGTTTTTCGATATATTGCACTTAGCCTGAGCTATGTAGTTTTTATAAGATGTGTTTAGTGAGGTATTAAAAAGTTTTCTATAGTATGAAAATTGGTTGTAGTAAATTAGTTTATGAGTTTTTTTTTCATTTAAAAAAAAACACATTTTTAAGGTTTCGAATACGCCTAAGATTTGTATTCATCCAACAAACTGACGACGGAACATGCAATTTATTTTTGACGGGAACACAATAATTAACCCAGTTGCTTAGAACAGCATAAACGTTCTCAACCCATTTATTTACATCGTTGGAATTTAAAACGTTTGTCCAATTTACGTTATTAAAAAATAGTTCAGGTTTAGCTATATTGAATTTATTGAAGCTAAAATCCGGTGACGATGAAGGGATAGACATATTTTGTTTATCATCAGCACTTATTTGGATGCAACATTGAACAGCTTAATGGTTAGGAACTTTAGGCAAAAGCCAGTCATTAGCCTGTAATGGTTCACAGAAAATAGGACAATCGGTATTTGCCAGTCCATTGACTTGGTTAAGTCCAGCTAATATCACAGTGTCCACGAAAATTCTCTCAAATTCAGGACCATGGATAGGATTGAAGGATGTTTTAGTATCTTCGTCAAGTTTCCAGCCTGTATTTGTCAAGTTATAATCTCCAAAAAGTGGTTGGGTGTGTATGAATAGGTACAGGCCTTGATCGGCATCAACCAGGCGATGCCCAGTGTGGTTACTATCTCGTACACATCAATTGTGCCTATTTTACCTCCTTGCGGTAACCAGCGGGTACTGGCTTGTCTATCCGGACATTCCTGCTAAACTTATAAGCGCGAGTGTTGAACACAGAAAAGAAAGCAACACTATAATGCTTTGTTTTAATGACTGTTCTGATCGACTCACAGAAGTCTTGCATGCTCCTCACAAAGAGGAAGTACGGCGGATGAGCCCAAATAATTGGACCAACGGCGGCTTCAACAGCCAATAAAGCAGATGCCCTAATGAGCTACTTCGACGTATTTGGAGATAAGGACATTGGGACAATTCAATGCAAGTCAGGGCATTGAAATAGAGATGGTGGCGGATGAGCCCTTAATGGGCCAACGGTAGCGCTCATATCCTTAAAGCGGGTTACTGACTCCAGACTTTCCGGCTCCTTTCGTCCAAGGAGTTCAACAAAGGACCTGGCCCTCCAGGTTGGGGGTTGTGCGTGGGGTTAACAACCCCGCCTCGGAAAAGGACGGATTTACTCTTGACGACCCGGCAAAATGCATTAAGGACAACGACCTTCGGATCTGCACGTGGAATGTTAGAACTCTTAACAGACCACGTGTAGCCTAACAACTAGCGGAGGCCCTAGACTGCTACAGAGCACGAATTACTGCCACCCAGGAAGTGCGATGGGATGGGCCGGGCAAAAGGAAGATGAAAAACTGTGACGTATACTACGGTGATTGTGAAAGAAGACCACAGCGTCTATTTGGGCGCGGATTCGTCATAAGCGGCAGACTTAGACAAGAAGTCTTGGGCTTTTGGCACGTGAGTGAGCGACTTGTGACAATCCGTATCAAGGCTAAATTCGCCACCATTAGTCTAATATGCGCTCACGCCCCCACAGAAGACAAGGATGACGCCGCCAAGGATGACTTCTACGAACTTCTCGACAAAACCTATGAGCAGTGTCCTAAATATGACGTTAAAACCGTACTAGGCGATTTTAACACTAAAATAGGTAAAGAAGAAATCTTTGGTAGGCCTGTCGGAAAACATAGCCTACACGACACAACGTCTGAAAACGGACTTAGGCTAATTGACTTTGCGGCGGCACGTAATGTCACCATTGCAAGCACACGGTTTCCTCATCTCAACATACACAAAGGAAATTGGCGGCATCCAGATCAAATAACCGTCAATCAGATTGATCATGTTGCGATCGATGCAAGGCACGCCTCCAGTATTCTGGATTTTCGCACCTTCCGAGCAGCTAACATCGACTCGGATCACTACCTTGTTGCAGCCAAGGTAAGAATGCGAATAACCCGAAAGTCCCAACAACGAAGTAATACTGTGAGGAAGTATGACGTCGGAAAACTGCAATCGCAAGAGACCGCCAGAACCTATGCCGATCGAATATCCGGTAACCTCTCAAGAAATCCATTGCCGCCAGCATCAAGTGCCGAAGACCAGTGGCAACGCTGTCAACAAGCCTTCAGACGTGCCGCACTGATGTGCTAGGTTTCACCGGACCTCCACCACGAAACCGCTGGTTCGATGAAGAATGCAGGCATGCACATACAGCTAAACAAATAGCATATAATGCGGCGCTACAAAGAAGGACGAGAGCTGCTCGCGAGGTCTATAAGCAAAAAAGACGGGAAGAACACCGGTTTCCCCACAAGAAAAAGAAAGAGCATGAGAAGCGCGCGATCGAATATATTGAGAGATGCTACGCCAGGACCAATATGCGGAAGTTTTAACAACAGGTAAAAAGAACGTGTCAAGGCAAAAAAACCCGCATAGAAGCCTGTAGAGATAGGAATGGAAACCTCGTAGTAGAGTCACAGTCGGTGCTGAATATATGGAAGGACCATTTCTGCAGACTGTTAAATGGCGATGAAGACCGAAATCCCGCTGTCAGGCAGAATGAACCATTCAACATGGAGATGATACACAACACTTCCATCCACCTGAACAAAATGAAGTGAGGATAGCAATATCCAAACTAAAGAACAGCAAAGCTGCTGGCCCCGACGGACTACCCGCCGAACTCTTTAAAGCAGCCGGAGATGATCTGGTACAGTGCATACACTAACTCATCACTAAAGTCTGGTCAGAAGAAAGTATGTCTGATGAATGGAACCTCAGCATCGTTTGCTCGATCCACGAAAAAGGAGACCCTATAAGCTGCGCCAACTATAGAGGAATAAGTCTCCTGAATATCGCGTACAAGATCCTCTCTGCTGTATTATGTGAACGTCTGAAACCATTTGTCAGCAACCTGATTGGACCCTATGAGTGCGGTTTCATGCCAGGAAAGTCCACAATCGATCAAATGTCCACGCTACGGCAGATCCTGGAAACTACCCAAGAACTCCAAATCGATACCCACCATCTCTTTATCGATTTTAAGGCCGCGTACGATAGCATTTATAGAGACGAGCTATACAGAGCCATGTCTGGTTTTGGCATCTTCACAAAACTCATCCGCCTGTGTAGGATGACGAAGGAGAACTCTCGCTGCTCCGTCAAGGTTGGTACTGACCTCACAGAAGCTTTTGATGTCAAGAAAGGATTCCGACAAGGTGATGCGCTATCGTGCAATTTGTTCAACTTAATACTTGAAAAAATTGTAAGAAAATCCCAAGTTAACTCTACTGGCACAAGCTGTCACTGGAGCGTTTGCTAACATTGAAGCTGAAGCGGCTAAGATGGGACTAGCAGTCAATGAGGCCAAAACGAAGTACCTGCTGTCCACAAAAAGGGACACACAACACCGGCGGATTGGACGAAACGTCACAATAGACAGGTACAACTTTAAGGTAGTTAGGGACTTTGTCTACCTCAGATCCGCTATAACATCTAACAATAACATCTCGTTAGAAATAAAGCGAAGAATAACTCTTGCCAATCGCTGTTCCTATTGGCTAGGGAAGCAATTGAGTAGTAAAACCCTCTCTCGAAAAACAAAGGAGACCCTTTATAAGACTCTGATCATCCCAGTCCTGCTCTATGGGAAATACGTATATCACGTTTAAGAGGGCTAGGTCATATAGAGCGTATGGACAACAATGCTCCGGCTCGCAGGATCTTCGATTCCAACCCAGAGGGAAGATGCAGTCAAGGAAGACCTCGCCTAAGGTGGCGCGCTCAAGTGGAAGATGACCTCAACCAACTTGGAGTGCATAACTGGAGGCAGCTAGCCAAAGACCGAGCTAGCTGGGCAGGCATGTTGGTTGAGGCCAGGTTCGCCCCGAACTGTAGCGCCACCTAGGTAAGTAAGTAAGTAATCTACAAAAAGTAAAACAAATGAATTTCCGGAATTTCCGACGATATTAATTAAGGCAGAGTAATACATTTCATACACAGAAGACGATGAACCAGACGGAATATATAAGCCAGAAATTATGTACGAAGAATGAGGAACGATTAACTTTATTGAAAGTAGTTCTAAATTTATGAATTTATCAGATAGTATAAATTCAGAATTTAGACGACATTTAACAGCAATCAGAACACCTCCTCCTTGTTTATAAATACTCTTTGGTGGATTTCTATCCATTCGGTAAATGGTATATTCTGGAGGACAAATTTCAGAATCAAGAATAGTTGATTTAAGCCATGTTTCAGTAAGAATAATATCATCGAAAAATCCACTGAAACAGTTTAAGTAAAACTTATTAAGTTTAGACTTCATTCCTACAACATTCTGATAGTATACAATCAGTTTTTTGGAAATACCGGTTTTTCGTTAATAACTGGTTCTGAAATTTTGGCGATATTGTTATTTCTTGGAATATTTTTAAGCTCGTGGGCCACTGAAAATTTTGGCAAAAAATCAGGAGATAACAATGCTTGGATCACAGTGTCAGGTGCAAACATTTTAAAAGAAGATATACTTCGTTCGTATGAAAAATGCATTTTGTGGCATTTAACATTCGAAGTTGGAAGGGTGGATTTCTTCTTTATATAACTGATTACCATATCACTTGAAGTTTCTGGATGTAAACGCGATACAAAAACACATTTCTCCGGTGGCACAGCAAATAAATCGGTCGAAACACCCTCATCCATTTTTGTAGCTATTGGGCCGACGGTTTGCGAATCAGATACTGATACACCTGGAGGAATGTTTACTTGCACTGGATTTATTGTAGGAGAATACGGAATTTCTTCAATTATGGTTGATGATGTCGGAAAACGTGCATGTATCGTAAATAAATTTCGTGATCCTGATGGTAAGCAGATCATGTTGCTTTCATCTTTCTTTTTACGCTTAGGTGATATCTCTTTGTCTTTGTATCTTTGTCTTCGAGCTCATTAGATATTTCTTTGAATTTTTTTTTTGTTTTCTTGAACATTTGGAATAATTCGGTGGTAATAATAAGAATTACATTTTTTACAGAACCAACGCAAGCCATTTCCAATTTTAAGAAGCCCTTCAATTAACTTCACACTGAGTCCAGCACACTTCATGTGGGCAAAGCCATAACATATCCAGATCATTTTTTTTCTATTTAGAATCAGACAAGAGTAAAAAAATTCTATTTCTAAGACGAGAAATTAAAACAGTATTAAATTTACGAGAGAATTATTTAAAAAGAATAAACTCAGAGCAATAATAAAAAAACAGAAAGACAAAGAAACCAAATTTAAGTTAAAATTCAAGAACAAATAATTTAAAACACTATTTACACTGCAAAACAACAATTATACAGCACAAAATAGAATTTCTCCAGTTCAAATGTAACTTCAAAATAATTAGCACATGGTTTTGTTTTATAAAATTAAGACAAAATGATATAAATTAATAACGAAAACACAGCGATAAAATAAGCAGTCAAGTCGGATCTTGACATAGATTTACCGTTGCAGACCATTGCAGATGTATTTAATAAGAATTGCTCATAAACCCGAACGAATTTAGTTGAAAGACCAATATCTGCTAGCTTATGTAAAAGTGATCTTCTGTTGATGGTATCGAAAGCCGCTTTAAAATCGACGGAAAGTGTGTATAAGGGCTTCTTTTTGTCGATAAATCGCCTGGTAATGCTCGTAAGCAAACCGCTCGAAAACTAGCCTTATAACGAATTATCAAATTATTGCTTTCACTCCAACTCACAAGCCTAACGTACAACATGTGAGCAAACAGTTTTCTTAGTGAACTCAGAATTAAAATGCCTCTGTTATTTTTTGGTGAACTCGGATCACCATTTTTAAATATGGGAAATATTGTCGCCAAACG
The DNA here is from genome assembly GCA_910595825.1 of Philhelius pedissequus. NCBI lineage: Eukaryota > Metazoa > Arthropoda > Insecta > Diptera > Syrphidae > Philhelius > Philhelius pedissequus. The sequence continues at coordinate 111,916,147 of OU343160.1, forward strand.
AAAGTAGCCCGGAAATTTCTCTTCTGAAAACATTTTGTTTAATAACCCCAACACATGTTTAAGGAATTCAGGTGTTGAATTCTTATAGAATCGAAGCCCGCAGCTTTAATATTTTTCATTCTGCTTAAAGATGGCAATATCTCAAACATTGTAAAAGGAGAGTCTAACTCAGCGATTGAAATTTTTTTTGTAGGGCGCAACTGATGGAGTTCTGGTCATGATCTGGTAGTAACAGTCCTTCAAAGTATGTGGCCATGTGATCAACACAAATACTTAACATCGATGACCTACCGCGACCACCTAAAAACCGTACATTGGACCAGAATGTCTTGGAGTCCTTACAGTCTACAAGTTTCCCAGCCACTTTGATAAAATATTATTGTTTTTTATGTCTGCACAAATCTTTATATATATTATTCTGTTCAAGGTAAAATCTTCTGTGAGGTAAGCAAAAGACTTTTCCCTATATTTCTGACATTCAACGTCATACCATTTGGATTTTGACAACAGTGTTGTGGGACGAAATCTACGTGGTGCTGATTGTCTTATTAATTCAAGAGTAGAATCTGTTCCAGATTCCATACACTCCGGTGACAGACCATCAGCATAGCGTATAAGTTAGCTTAAGTTTCGCCTATACACACTACCCTTATTTGCAACCCATCTTGTTTTATTGCTAACTGAAGTCTCTTCAAATTCTATATTATTTTTTTCTGAAAGAAACTCACATGAGACTGAAATTGGTAAACGATTTGAAAAGTTCGAAGGCCGTACTTCAAAACTTTTGATTAAATTAAGCCAATAGCCATTCACTACTCACACATCAATGACAGAGAATCCTTGGGTTGATATAAATGTGTAGTTTCCACTAGAATCTTTGTTTGTAGCCCCATTCAATACAAAAAAGGCAAAATCTTCGAACATTTCTATCAATTACTTTCCGTTTTCATTAAGACATTCATCTAATGAGATTATCGTGTAGAGAAACCGCTAATCGTCCAGAAACTGAGAGTTTTGGAAATTGCTAATACGACCATTGAGATCACCAATAATCATAAGGTTTTCTAAATTACTATTTACGAAAAAGTCTTGTAGCTCCTCAAAATCTGAGCTCCAATTATTATAATTTAAATAAATAGGAAAAACTTGAAAATGTTTTGAATCACATACTATGTCAATCAATATTTTGTTTCCATAATTATTGAAACTTATATTATCAACGTCGATATTTTTTTTGAAACCGCACAATATTCCACCGCTAGCCCTCGCAAGTCTATTATTTCTAATTGCTGGAAAACACTTCACGTGAAAATTTTCAAAGTATTTTAAATATTCCAATTCTTTCCCTACTCTAAAAAAGTTTCTAAAAGAATAATAATATCATAACTTAAAACTAATTTAAAAAAATCTGGCATTAATAATTTACTTTTAAGACCTGTGATATTAGAGCACAAAATATTAAATTTACAATTATTAATTTCTTGGCAGACGGCAGCCCTATCCCCTTTATTATGATGCGAATAGCTGGGACGCACACCATCATGGTCGTGCATAATTTTACCAGCAGGCGGCTCCGCCCCTGGTAAATAGTTAAGGCTACCGCTGTCAAAGAAACACGTTGCATCTTCTCCATAGGTTGTTTTGACAAATGAAAATTCGTCGTTTGTCTTGTTTTGTAATCCTCGTAAAGAGTTGTAGAAAAACGAAAGCTTGTCAATTTGCAATTTAGATCACTTGATGTAAATCCTCGTTTTCGAATTTCTTTGCATGATTTTGCTTTTTATTTCGTCAAGTGATCTCCTTTTTTTGTGGGATAATAATGACTGTTCACTGTGCACAAGGATATCAGTGTTGTTTAATTTTGGCGCCACTTCAATTTTGTTTGCAGTTTCTGTACTTTTAAAATTCAACACCATTGTTGTTTTATTATTGTGGCGATTATTAAATTCGTGTGTGTTGTCCAGAGCTAAGTCAGCATTTTCGCTAAGATCAAGAAGGCTCAAGGAAGTTTGTTTAGCAAATTCAACCTTGTTTGCCTTATTATCTGATTGAAAGTGCATCACAATAGATTTTTCGTTGGTTTTTTTTGAGTTAAATTCAAGTTGTCTTTCAAGGGTTTCACAATAACTTTCAACAAAGGACAGGCGCTCTGAGACTCTAGCGTTTTGGGGCCTTAGTAGCTGTATATCGGTTAATGTGGCCCGACGTCATCTTTTTTTGAAATATTTTTCAGGTGATCCTTCAGACACCCGTCCACAATAGACTTTATTTCGTTGGATTGCAATTTTCCTGACGCCATTTTTGATATGTTTTCGTGTACAGATTTTTTACTTGGGGCGTTATGCGGAGATATTTCCGATAATTTTTAAAGTTCCAGATTCAGATGGCAGGTAAAGAACTTCGCCAAAGTCTGGACACTTCAATTTGTTTGCGTTGGTACGACACTTATGGACACCTTTAGATACAATTTAATTATTAAAGTTAATCCTTTATTATTTAAATAAATAAAAACTTTAGAACTGTGACACTTTTGACTTTGTTGTCCTCTCTCTCTCACTTGAAAATACTAGTACCCAGTAGAATCTCCTATTCGTTGGATTAAAAATTACCTTTCGGACCGTTTAATACAAGTTGTATTGGACAGTGTCAAGTCTGATATTCACAAAATAAATGCTATTGTGCCCTAGGGCTCCGTATTGTCTCCGACTTTTGTTCTTCATTTTATTAATGATCTCTTATCTGAAGTTTCTAATCCACTTAATTGTTTTGCTGACGATATTACTCTCAGCTTTTCATATTCGTTTTCAGATTCACCTACTTGTTCTTCGGATGTGGAACTGCAACGGCAGCGTATGATAAGCTCATTAAATTCTGATCTCGACAGCATTGTCCAATGGGGAATAAAAAACCTCGTAGAATTTAATGCTTCAAAAACCCGGTGCTGTCTTCTGTCGTTAAAGCAGAACCCAACCCCCATGCCGCTAGCCATGAACGGCACTTCCATCGAAGAAACCGATCATCTTTCAGTGCTAGGTATGAGCGTCAAAGACCACTTCTTGTGGAATGAACACATATTCCATGTCGCCAAAAACGCTGCAAAGTGTTTAGGTTTTCTTCGAAGATGCAAGAAATTCTTCTCCGCGTCTGATCTGGCTGTAATCTATAAGGTCTTCATCTGACCAAAACTTGAGTATAACTCTCATATTTGGGCAGGAGCTCCTAAAACTCATTTAAATCTTTTGGATATAATTCAAAATAGAGCTCTAAGAATGATTGGCGATAGAACTATAATAGAAACTTTTATATCTCTCAAACGTCGTCGAAATGTTTCATGTATTTCGCTATTTTATCGGTATTTTTATAAACAGTGTTCTAGCGAAGTAGCCAGTTGCATTCCTCCTCTTAAAATATACAACCGTAATACTCGCACTTCTAGGAATGTTCATCAGTTTGCCCTTGAGCGCAATTTCGCACGTACTGTCAAGGACAGAGATTCTTTCTCTATTCGTACAACACGAATGTGGAATGCTTTACCATGCTCGATATTTCTCTCCCATTTTGATATTCTTCAAAACAAATGTACATCGGTATCTCCTTTTAAATCCCTAACTATTTTCCTAACGCTCGCACTGTGCTCGATCATATTAAGGGTAGCCAAAATCCCTTTAGTGCGCGCACATATTGAAAAAAAAGATTTTGATTTAAACTGAAAACAAAAAAAGTTAAAAATTAATAAGTGCTTAGGTGGTGAAACTGTTGTATAGTTGAGTGGTATACAAATATTGTGTTACTAAAAACAAAAACGATGGAAAGCTTTTGAGCATCCGGGATGTTTTTTCGAATTATATTTTTAATGTCACCGACACTATACCCGCAAAAGTCGCTATAGGGCCTTTTTTTCTAAAATGGACGGTGAAAATACTGTTTCGATTACACCTTCCTTCAGTTCGTGGATATTCTAACCACACGAAAAATAGTTGTAAATTCAAGAATGTTACATGTAAAAGGTGTTAAAATAGAGGACATTTAACGAATGTGTGCACAGCTAATCGTGATCTTAATTATATTATTAATTAATGATGAGGTTTGTTTATTTTCGTTTATCTACGGTAAATTATAATAATAACGATGATGGTCCTACAAAATTAAGAGTTTTAGTTAATCAGATTCCGCTTGACATGGAATTGGACATGGGTCCAGTTCAGAGTGTTGTGTTATTTCTGTATGAATATAAGAGTTTCTTTTAGGGAATTGCATGATTAAGCCAACTTATATGATTTTAAGAGCTTAAAATGGCACGATTATTAGTCCGGTCGGGGTTCTTGGTGTTTGTATGACTTACAACAGCTTGAGTAGATGGGTTCCAATTGTCATTATTAAAGATGGTGATCCTCCATTGTTTGGTAGAATTTTGTTACGTCGAATGTTTAACATCAATATAGCAAAATTAAATTGCATGAATAGGATGAAAGGTATAGAGCAACAAATAGTACAAACATTTAGTTCATTGTTCAATGGGAGTTTAGGATGATTCTTAAAAGGTAAAGCAACTGACTGCAAGTTAAGGAGGAAACAGCTTCTAAATTTTTTAAACCAATACCGTTACCAATACCCATTAAAAACAAAGTTGAGGCAGAAATCGAAAAGTTAGTGAAACTTAAAGTGATTGAACCAGTAGATTTTTGTGATTGGTGGACGCCAATTATACTGTTGTTAAAAAAATGGGGAAGTCCGAATATGCGGAGACTTTAATGTCACTTTGAATCCCAGGTTATTAGTAGAAAAATACCCTCGAATAAAGATGTTTTTGTAAATTGCATGGTGGAGAGGAATTTACTAAGGTAGACCTAACGATTTCCTGCCAGCAAATTTAATTGGATAAAGGGTCCAGAAAATTCACTATTATTTCTCGCACCAAGGGTATGCTCCAATGCACGCGGCTAATTTATGGCTTAGGCTCAGGCTTAACAATCTTCGAGAAGATTATGAACAGTTTATTTTATTTTTCTCGACGATATATTAATATCTTTTCCTAATCGGAAATTTCATATAAAAGGAGAAGAAAAATTGCTTTGTTTGCCAAGATACGCTGGTTATAAGCTGGCCAAAGATAAATGCCCATTGTTCTGCAAAAAGATTACTTATTTGGGCTCTTTCGTTGATAAAGACGATTTACATACTAATCCAGACAAGATTAATCAAATCAATAACATGAAATATCTCACCAATGTAAAAGAGCTGCAAGCATTCCTATTTGTTAATGTTCCTGTGCTCCTTTATACAACATGCTTAAAAAAGGTAAATCGTTTGAATGGTCAGAAGAGTGTAAAATGGCTGTTGATGAGATAAAGTTAAGTTTGCAGGCCGACTCTTGTTTATCTCATTTCAATCCTCAATTTAAAGCTAGAATCACTATCGATGCTAGTCGTGCAGGCTCGGAGCGATAACATCGAAATCATCTCGAACTGGTGAAAAAAATTCGCAATTGGATAGGGAGGCTGTCGCTATTTTGATCGCTGTTAAAAAATTTCATTATTACTTTTTTGGGCGATCATTTACGTTGGTCAGGTGGAACAAGCTGTTACATCAACACGCAGAAAGGTATTCCAGTGTGTAACGAAGTGTTACATGCTACCTACTTTTTCTCGTTTCAATAAATAATTCCACTCTGCCGATACCACTAAGATATATTCAGCATAAATTGCCTTTACTAGCAATACAATTCACACTCGGTAGAGCATGTGACGTCTGCAGAAAACAATCATAATTGTTATTTTCAATCGTCATCCTCACAGTTCACATTCAGTTTTGACTGAAAACATTACATGAGGACCTTTGACGACAAACGAAAATCACCCCCTTCGACCACATTTAAAGTCGTGCGTTATTGCTAAATTTGATGCATTCAGTCAGTTTAGCTTTGACCACCGACGAGGTAGGTCGATTAGGTCAATTGTAGCTTTGTTGCTCTGAACTTCCCCCCACCAGTGGTAAGGGGTTTCGTTGCAAGTTGGGTAATTGCCACCAGGGGATTCGATACCTGCTGATCTACCAGAGCTTTTGCCTGCTGTGCGCCACCAGGGCATTATACTTGCTGATCCGCCACTAGGGGCTTTATACCTGCTGATTGCCACCAGGGCCGTTATATCTGCTGATCCGACAACAGGGGCATTATACCTGCTGATCCGCCACCAGGGGCAATATACCTGCTGATCGCCACCAGGGGCATTATACCTGCTGATCCGCCACCAGGGGCATTATACCTGCTGATCGCCACCAGGGGCATTATACCTGCCGATCCGCCACCAGGGGCATTATACCTGCTGATCGCCACCAGGGGCATTATAACTGCAGATCCGCCACCAGGGGCTTTAAACCTGCTGATTGCTACCAGGGGCGTTATACCTGCTGGTCCGCCACCAGGGGCATTATATCTGCTGATCGCCACCAGGTGCATTATACCTGCTGATCCGCTACCAGGTGCATTATACCAGCTGATCGCCACCATGGACATTATACCTGCAGATCCGCCACCAGGGGCATTATAACTGCTGATCGCCACCAGAGGCATTATACCTGCTGATCCGCCACCAGGGGCTTTATACCTGCTGATTGCCACCAGGGACGTCATACCCGCTGATCCGCCACCAGGGACATTATACCTGCTGCTCGCCACCAGGGGCATTATACCTGCTGATGCGCAACTAGGGGCTTTATACCTGCTGATCGCCACCAGGGGCATTATACCTGCTGATCCGCCACCAGAGGCATTATACCTGCTGATCGCCACCAGGGGTATTACACCTGCTGATCGCCACCAGGAGCATTAATACCTGCTGATCCGCCACCAAGGGCTTTATACCTGCTGATCGCCACCAGGGCCATTATACCTTCCGACCTGTCACCAGGGGGCTAGGAGTCCATACCGATACCAGAAACAATTGACCAAGAACTAACCAGAAACCAGAATACCCCAGACTTAGCACCAGATCAAGAAACAACCCCCAAGGACTTTTTAACCAGAACTTGAATATACTCTATTTGAAGGATCATCAATACTGCCGCTTTAAACCAGAATACCCGTATAACCAGAATTTATCCAAACCAAATATTGCAAGTTGTGAATTAATGAGTTGTTTTTCATAAAGATTTTGATATTAAAGTTTTAAGAGCTTTCATTTGAACTTTCGTGTTTTCTTCATTTACGATCTGGCTATCCGACGAGCAAAACTTCGGCTGAGAAGAAAAAAGCACATCACAAATTGGCGCCCGAGCAGGGACTATAAGGTCCATACCAGTAAGGACAAAATCTTGAACACTCATACCACAAAAGGAAAATATCAGAGTTCATCATGTCCGATGCCGAAGAGGGATTCGACGTTTTCACTTGCTTAGGAGCCATCTACCACCTAAGGAAACAGGAGTTGGTTTTTTTTTTTTTTTTAATAACTTTGCACGCGCTCAAGGGATTATGAATACTCTTTATATGTTTTTCTTAACACAGCGCGGGCATACGGTGGAAGAAGAAAAAGAAAGATAGGAAAGATGTGTGGCGCCATGTTCTGAGACTCGAGCTGGTTCTTGTCTCATATTTATCTCCAGGGATGGCGGCTGAACTAATGCGGAGAGAATTACCGTATCCTATTTATTTATGTCCCTTATAATTCGCATTATTTTATTCATTTCCTTGTCATATTGTATGGGTATGCTAGTTTACTCAATCACATGTTGTTAGTGTTATGCCTAAGCAGCATGTAATGAGCAAAGCAGCAACTTATTTTATGACAACTTTTAGAATTGGCTTTAATGGAATATAAGGAGACATAGACAACGGCAGGAATAGAATCCGTAACCACGAGGTTGACAGGCGAGCACACAACTATCGCTCCACGGCCACCCCCGAAGATCGGATGGGCCAGCTAGGTATCGAAACTGAAGGTCCTATATCCGTTCTAAAAGCCAGTTTCAGCGCTAATATTAAGGAAGCGAGGCAGCGGAAATCCACCCAGAATTTATGCGAGGAAATTGAACATTTCACTAATGCGAGAGAATACCCTGAGGATTTAGCCTCTCCCAGTAATACCAGCAGTACGGACGAAAGGAAAATTCCGAAGTCACCGAATTTTACGGAAATATTTTTCCAGGTTCCTCCTCGTCCAACAATTGCCAGCATCAGTAGGGGTATTGGTCAGCTCCAGAAGCACACCAGGTGCCCAGTTCCGAAGTTAGTACCGCCGCCGACCGTCCGCAACCCGACTCTCGAATCTTGTCCAGGTTTCCCCAGTCATGATGCTGAGGTCATGAACACCGTGCAAAAATGGGGATTGAGATTCGAGTCTAAGGGCAACGCGTTGGAATTTACGGAACGGATGGAGGAATTAATTAAATTTTATGATATCCAGCCTGAAGATATGCTAAAAGCTCTTTCAGAGGTTCTCAGAGGTACGGCCTTAGAATGGTACCGGATAAATAAGACCGAACTTAGAACATGGTGGTTTCAAGATGACTTTTTAGACACTTTGTACATAAGTTAGAGGATGAAATTATGCGACGCAAGCAAGGGCCAAGAGGGAAGGCTAAGGAGTTCATTCAGGCCACGCAATACCTCATACATCGGCACCCACGTTTAACTCTTTCAGAATGTGTCGAGAGAATTTACGATACCCCCGTCCGGAATACCACTTATATATTAAGAGACGAGACTTCGAGACCTTGGGCGAGCTAATGAAGCTAGCCGAGTAATATGAATACATGCAGGCGGAAGACCGCAACTCGCGCTCGTTTTCATCCCGACCTCCAGTTGGAATAAACAGAAGCTCGCCATCGAACCCACCAACATTCAACCGTTGTTCGCCCCCACCCAGAGTAACCCTTGACCGAAGTAACTTGAACCGCACCACTGCTGGAATTGCAAGCAGCGGGGGCATACAAAGAGTAGTTGCCATCGGCCTTTCCGGCTGTTTTGTTCTTACTGTAGGGACAGATGATTGTGATTGTCATCCACTCCGGGCGTCCATATTAGTTGCCCGACCTGATTTGCCAAACCAGACGACCCTAGAGCAGACGAACGTACGTGATCCTTACACCCAGCGCCTGTTTCAACCAGGCCATGCGATGGTCAAGTTGCAGGGGTACAAACGCTTGGCCCGGAGCATGTGGCTGAAGTACAAATTTTAGGGCAGCATTCGCCACGAGAAGCTTGGCAAGACCCAAGGTGTTTTATCCCTGCTCAGATAAAAGCCTTACTGCATACCGGCGCAACTAAATCATTTATAAACGCTAAAGCCCGCCGAGTTCTACGAAGGAATAAATTACCAATGCGGTACAGGAAACATTTGACACACCTGGCCAATGGAAACCCTGTCGAGAGTCGAGAGCATTACTTCCTAAACATGTACATCGGTGGGCAATTAGTTCATGGGGAAGTGACATATATGGAACAGCTTAGCGAAGATATGGTGTTAGGTGTCGACGTGCTATTAAACGCTGACTTCAAAATCACTTTACGTGGCAAAGAAATACCAATGGTTAAAGGTGTGCCTAGCCCCGACCGTAATCGCGGTTGCGCACTGGGAGGAAACCCGTTGTCTTGGGAACAAGAAGAAGTTTTGCGTAATTTACTCGATACGGAACTCTCAAAATTCGAACATTTACCCAGCATCACTATTGCGGCCGTACATTATATAAAACTGAAAACCGACCAACCTTTTAAACAGAGCTATTACCCTAGGAACCCAGCGATGCAAAGAATCATTGACGATGACATCAACGACTTACTTTGTAATGATAAAATCATCCCATCCAGTAGCCCGTACAGTGCACCTATTGTGTTGGTGTGGAAGAAGACCGGTTCATGGAGAGTTTGTATCGACTACCGACAGCTGAACGAAGTTTCGGTTATGGACGCATATCCACTCCCACAGATTTTTGCAATTTTGGACAAACTCAGGGCAGCTAGATTCATTTCGACAATCGCTCTTAAGCAGAGTTATTGGCACATACTACTGCACCATGCATCTCGGCTAGCTACTGCCTTTATTGTGCCCATACGCGCCCTTTTACAATGGAATGTGATGCCTTGTGGCCTTGGCTCCGCCGCCGCCACTCTTTAGCGCATGTTGGATAGTATTATTGGAGCCGACAGGGAAAATTATGCTTTCGCTTACTTAAATGACATAATTATCGTAATTGAATCATTCAAAGATCACCTCGAACATCTTAAAGAATTGTTTAGCAGACTGCAAGCCGCTAACCTCCGGATAAATAGGGAAAAATGTGAATTCTGTAAAAGGGAACTAGTGTACCTTGGGCATGTGGTAAGCGACAGCGGAATCAGCACGGACCCTGAGAAAATACCCGCCGTTCGCGATTTGAAACCTCGTAACCCCCGTAACGTTAAGGTACTACGGCGTATCATAGGAATCACTTCATGGTACAAAGGTTTATAAAAGATTTCTCGTTGGTAGCCCCGCCATTAACAAAATTATTCAAGAAAGGCCAAGAATGGGTATGGGGAGGCCGAACAAGTAGTAGCTTTTCAGGAACTCAAGAAAAGGCTAACTGAAGCACCAATTCTAATGTGCCCAGATTTTGATCTCCCATTTGTACTGCAGACAGATGCAAGCCAACACGGTCTCGGAGTCGTGTTATGTCGAAGTTCCTACAACCAGGAAAGGGTAATCGCCTACGCTAGCCGAACCTTGACCGACTTGGAAAGGAAGTACCCGGTTACTGAGAAGGAGTGTTTGGCGATTCTTTTTGGTATTAGAAAGATGAAGCCATATCTTGAAGGTTACCATTTCACAGTAATAACAGACCCCCACCCTTTGAAATGGCTACATTCTTTAGATAACCCCTTCCGGACGTTTAGCCCGCTGGGCTATCGAGCTTCAGCAATATGAATTTGATATAAAATACGGTAAGGAAGCTATGAATGTTGTGGCAGACGCGCTACCGAGAGGCCCTTTACCATTAACCCAAAGTGATCTGGCGGTGATAGCCACCATCGCTGAGGATTGGACGCATAAACGCACCAGCCAAGTAAAGCAGAATCCAGAAAGATACGCAGATTACCGTATAACCGAGAACCGCCTGTTTAGAAGATTTCCAGCGCACCCATTATAAAGCCAGAATGAGGATTGGATATTGTGCATCCCTACCGATGAGAAAGCCAAAATACTGTACGAGAACCATGGTGCCACCACCGCAGGGCATTTAGGTATATCTAAGACACAGCTAAGATCATGAGGTTGTACTACTGGCCCGGGATGTACCGCGGCATATTTAAGTATGTAAGCAAATGCCAAGTTTGTCGGGAGTTCAAAGCATCGCAACAGAAGTGGCGTGATGCACACGCGTATAGCAAACATGCCTTGGGACACTGTATGCATGGACTTTGTGGACCCGTTGCCAAGATCACTAAAAGGGAATACTATGAGGTTAGTCTTTGTAGATAAATTTACTAAGTGTCATCCGGTCATCGTTGTAATAAGAAGGATAGACAATAATACCCCAAAGAGAAACCAAATCACTCGCTCTCATTTGGAAGATTTAAAAGGTTTCTCATCACCAGAAGACAAATCATCAAAAAAAGTTAAGCTCGCCTTCATTCAGTCCGTGGCAGCCGAACAGTCAACATTACCGATGGACCCAACCAAGAAGACGAAACCAATTAGCCAGCCGTTGGAAAGACAAGCATCACTCCCTGCTAAGATAAAGACCCTCGACACGTTGCCGGCCACACCTCACGCTGGAATACAGGGAGCCCGAAAGGTGGGTTTTAAGAAAGAGCCGAACCTAGAAGACACCACCATCGCTCAACCACACCAGAAGATGCACGAAGCTGGAAGTGAAGGAGACAAGCCAACCACCAGAAAAGTCGATCAGAAGCGGAGACGAGGAACAACAAAGAGCCCCATGCCGATCGCTATCTCCCAGGGTCCATCAATTCCTAAGGAAGTCTACAACATGCCGTCCACCACGGAATTATACCTGCTGATGCGCAACCAGGGGCTTTCTACCTGCTGATCGCCACCAGGTGCATTATACCTGCTGATCCGCCACCAGGGGCATTATACATGCTGATTGCCACCAGGGGTATTACACCTGCTAATCGCCACCAGGGGCATTATACCTGCCGATCCGCCACCAGGGGCATTATACCTACTGATCGCCACCAGGGGCATTATAACTGCTGATCCACCACCAGGGGAATTATACCTGCTGATCGCCACCAGGGGCATTATACCTGCTGATCCGCCATAAGGGACATTATACCTGCTGATCGCCACCAGGGGCATTATAACTGCTGATCCGCCACCAGGGGCTTTAAACCTGCTGATTGCTGACCGCCACCAGGGGCATTATACCTGCTGATCCGCTACCTGTGCATTATACCTGCTGATCGCCACCATGGACATTATACCTGCTGATCGCCACCAGGGGTATTACACCCGCTGATCGCCACCAGGAGCATTAATACCTGCTGATCCGCCACCAGGGGCTTTATACCAGCTGATCGCCACCAGGGCCATTATGCCTGCCGACCTGTCACCAGAGTCTAGGAGCCCATACCTATACCAGAAACAATTGACCAAGAACTAACCAGAAACCAGAATACCCAGAGGTAGCACCAGATCCAGAAACAACCCCCAAGGACTACTTAATCAGGACTTGAATACACTTTATTTGAAGGAGTATCAATACTGCCGCTTTAAACCAGAATACCCGTATAACCAGAATTTATCGAAACCAAATATTGCAAGTTGTGAATTAATGAGTTGTTTTTCATAAAAATTTTGATATTAAGGTTTAAAGACCTTTCATTTGAAGTTTGTTTTTTTCTTTATTTACGACCCTGGCTATCCGACGATCAAAACTTCGGCTGAGAAGCAAGAACCACATCACAAATTTGCGCCCGAGCAGGGACTATAAGGTCCATAAAGTAAAGTCAAAATCTTAAACACTCATACGTAACGTAAAGACAAAATCTTAAACAGTCATACAACAAAAGGAGAATATCAGAGTTCACCATGTCCGATACCGAAGAGGGATCCGACGTTTTCACTTGCTTAGGAGCCATCTACCTCCTAAGGAAACAGGAGTTGGTAGATCAGATGGGCCAGCTAGGTATCGAAACTGAAGGTCCTATATCCGTTCTAAAAGCCAGTTTCAGCGCTTATATTAAGGAAGCGAGGTAACAGAAATCCACCCAGAATTTATGCGAGGAAATTGAAAATTTCAGTAATGCGAGAAATTACCCTGAGGAATTGGCCTCTCCCAGTAATACCAGCAGTACGGAAGAAAGGAAAATTCCGAAGTCCAAGAATTTTACGGAAATATTTTTTCAGGTTCCTCCTCGTCCAACCATTGCCAGCATCAGTAGGGGTATTGGTCAGCCTCCAGAAGCACGCCAGGTGCCCAGTTCCGAAGATAGTACCGCCGCCGACCGTCCGCAACCCGACTCTGGAATCTTGGCCAGGTTTCCATCAGTCATGATGCTGAGGTCATGAACACCGTGCGAAAATGGGGATTGAGATTCGATTCTAAAGGCAACGCGTTAGAATTTATGGAACGGGTGGAGGAATTAATTAAATGTTATGATATCCAGCCTGAAGATATGCTAAAAGCTCTTCCAGAGGTTCTCAGAGGTACGGCCTTAGAATGGTACCGGATAAATAAGACCGAACTTAGAACATGGTCGTTTCGAGATGACGTTTTAGACACTTTGTACATAAGTTAGATGATGAAATTATGCGACGCAAACAAGGGCCAAGAGAGAAGGCTAAGGAGTTCATTCAGGCCACGCAATACCTCATACATCGGCAGCCACGTTTAACTCTTTCAGAATGTGTCGACCGAATTTACGATAGCCTCCGCCCGGAATACCACTTATATATTTAGAGACGAGACTTCGAGACCTTGGACGAGCTAATGAAGCTAGCCGAGCAATATGAATGTTGGAATAAACAGAAGCTCGCCATCGAATCGACCAGCATTCAACCGTTGTTCGCCACCACCCAGAGTAACCCTTGACCGAAGTAACTTCAACCGCACCACTGCTGGAATTGCAAGCAGCGGGGGCATACAAAGAGTAGTTGCCATCGTCCTTTCCGGCTGTTTTGTTCTTACTGTGAGGAGGATGGTCGTCGGACAGATGATTGTGACTGTCATCCAAACTGGGCGTCCATATTAGTTGCCCGACCTGATTTGCCAAACCAGACGACCCTAGAGCAGACGAACGTAAGTGATCCTTACACTGAGATAATAGAAGAACCCAATTCACCAGACCCAGCGCCGGTTTCAACCAGACCATGCGATGGTCAAGTTGCAGGGGTACAAACGCTTGGCCCGGAGTTTGTCGCTGAAGTACAGGGCAGCATTCGCCACGAGAAGACCCCAGGTGTTTTAACCCTGTCAAGATTTGCGGCCAAACGAAAACGATAAAAGCCTTACTGTATACCGGCGCCACTGAATCATTTATAAACGCTAAGGCCCGCCGAGTTCTACGAAGGAATAAATTACCAATGCGGTACTGGAAACATTTGACACACCTGGCCAACGGAAACCCTGTCGAGAGTCGAGAGTATTACTTCCTAAACATGTACATCTGTGGGCAATTAATTCATGAGGAAGTGACATATATGGAACAGCTTAGCGAAGATATGGTGTTAGGTGCCGACGTGCTATTAAACGCTGACTTCAAAATGACTTTACGTGGCAAAGAAATACCAATGGTTAAAGGTGTGCCTAGCCCCGACGGCAATCGCGTTTGCGCACTGGGAGGAAACCCGTTGTCTTGGGAACCAGAAGAAGTTTTGCGTAATTTACTCGATACGGAACTCTCAAAATTCGAACATTTACCCAGCACCAGTAATGCGGCCGTACATCATATAAAACTGAAAACCGACCAACATTTTAAACAGATGTATTACCCTAGGAACCCAGCGATGCAAAGAATTATTGACGATGAGATCAACGACTTACTTTGGAATGATAAAATCATCCCACCCAGTAGCCCGTAGAGTTCACCTATTGTGTTGGTGCGGAAGAAGACCGGTTAATGGAGAGTTTGTATCGACTACCGACAGCTGAACGAAGTTTCGGTTATGGACGCATATCCACTCCCACAGATTTTTGCAATTTTGGACAAACTCAGGGCAGCTAGATTTATTTCGACAATCAATCTTAAGCAGGGTTATTGGCACATACTACTGCACCATGCATCTCTAGCCACTGCTTTAACTGTGCCCGGACGCGCCCTTTTCCAATGGAGGGTGATGCATTGTGGCCTTGGCTCCGCCGCTGCCACTTTTTAGCGCATGTTGGATAGTAGTATTGGAGCCGACATGGAAAATGATGCTTTCGCTTACTTAAATGACATAATTATCGTAAGTGAATCATTCAAAGATCACCTCGAACATCTTAAGGAAGTTTTTAGCAGACTGCAAGCCGCTAACCTCCGGATAACTAGGGAAAAATGTGAATTCTGTAAAAGGGAACTCGTGTACCTTGGGCATGTGATAAGCGATAGCGGAATCAGCACGGACCCTGAGAAAATAGCCGCCGTTCGCGATATTAAACCTCATAACCCCCGTAACGTTTAGGAACTACGGCGTATCATAGGAATCACTTCATGGATTTCTCGTTGGTAGCCCCACCATTAACAAAATTATTCAAGAAAGGCCAAGAATGGGTATGGGGGGCCGAACAAGGAGTAGCTTTTCAGGAACTCAAGAAAAGGCTAACTGAAGCACCAATTCTAATGTGCCCAGATTTTTTTCTCCCGTTTGTGCTGCAGACAGATGCAAGCCAATACGGTCTCGGAGTCGTGTTATGTCAAAATTCCGACAACCAGAAAAGGGTAATCGCCTACGCTAGCATCGCTGGGGATTGGACGCATAAACGCACCAGACAAGTAAAGCAGAGTCCAGAAAGATACCCAGACTACCGTAAAACCGAGAACCGCCTGTTTAGAAGATTTCCAGGGCACCCATTTTCAAGTCAGAATGAGGATTGTATATTGTGCATCCCTACCGATGAGAAAGCCAAAATCCTGTACGAGAACCATGATGCCACCACCGCAGGGCATTTAGGTATATCTAAGACAACAGCTTGGATCATGAGATTGTACTACTGGCCCGAGATGTACCGCGACATATTTAAGTATGTAAGCAAATGCCAAGTTTGTTGGGAGTTCAAAGCATCGCAACAGAAGTAGCCTGATGCACATGCGTATAGCAAACATGCCTTGGGACACTGTATGCATGGACTTTGTGGACTCGTTGCCAAGATCACTAAAAGGGAATACTATGATATTAGTCTTTGTAGATAAATTTACTAAGTGGGTAGTAGCCGTCCCTCTGAGAGCACCGCTCAAGCGGTGATGAAAACAATAAGAGAAAAGATGATAATAGCGCAATTTGGAGTCCCCCACTTCCTCCTGTCTGACAACGGAAGTCAATTTACCAGCACTGTTGTTACAAACTTTCTTCCTGAGATAGACATACAACAAAGATTCACCGCACCTTACACACCACAAGAAAATCCGACAAAAAAAGTCAACAGAGTACTCAAAACTATGATAGGGCAATACGTGAATGACAAACACCGCACTTAAGATGAGCACCTGCCTGAACTCTCCTTCGCCCTCAACACCAGTAATCATGATTCCACCGGGTTTGAGCCCCGCCTTTCTCAACTATGGCAGAGAGATACAAACACCTCAACCCGTTCATCTGCCCAACCGCCACTGCGAAGAGGAAATCAGCGTAAGAGAAGAAAGGCTAAAAGCATTGTATCAGCTAGTAAGGACCAATCTACAGACGGCGGCTCAGAAGCAAGCACGAGGTTTCAATCTTCGACGCAGAAATTGGAGACCCAGTATCAAAGCAAGTATATGAGAGAGTAACGGCTCTTTCTACTAATCATTTTACGGAAAATCTGGCACCACGATATGAAGGGCCATACGAGGTCATCCGATTTGATTCTCCGGTCATCGTTGAAATAAGAAGGATAGACAATAATACCCGAAAGAAAAACCAAATCACTCGCTCTCATTTGGAAGATTTAAAAGGTTTCTCATCACCAGAAGACAAATCATCAAAACAAGTTAAGGTCCTCTTCATTCAGTCTGTGGCAGCTGAGCAGTCAACATCACCGATGGACCCAACCAAGAAGACGAAACCAATTAGCCAGCCGTGGGAAAGACAAGCATCACTCCCTGCTAAGATAAAGACCAAGGTGAAGTCTGTGGTGTACCTCGACACGTTGCCGGCCACACCTCACGCTGGAATACAGAGAGCCCCAAAGGTGGGTTTTAGGAAAGAGCCGAAGCTAGAAGACATCAACATCGCTCTACCACACCAGAAGATGCACGAAGCTGGAAGCGAAGGAGACAAGCCAACCGCCAGAAAAGTCGATCAGAAGTGGAGACGAGGAACAACTAACAGCCCCATGCCGATCGCTATCTCCCAGGCGCCACCAATTCCTAAGGAAGTCCACAACATGCCGTCCACCTCGGCAGCCACACTAGCCTCGCTGGAATCAGCTAAGCCACCATTCCCGAGCATTACGCCCAGCGCCAATAGCAATAGGAGACTACCTAAGGACAAACAGGCACCGGTTGATCCACTGCCAGGTACCTTCAATAAAGAGCACGAAGTCGCTGTCACCGCCGTGCCAACCAGATCAATGCCAACGGAACAAACAATGGATAATCCGCCAGTGACCATGGAATTAAATTTCCCGATAATGCTACAAACCAGCGGGCCCCAAGCTAGGAAAGCAGTGTGCAACCAGCCACCGAACACCAGATTATACGACCCTTTCCTGGGGGTAAAAATAACACGATATAGCTACGGCATGGAAAGGTCATTTTGCGCATTATAAACGCCGGAGTGGCCATTCTTGAACATCCGAGGAGTGGAATGAAGAAGAGGATAGTGTTTACGCCCTGAATTACAGTTACCAATCTAGTCAGTTTTTGTGAAGAAGTGTATTTGATTTTGTTTTTTTGGTAAGAGATTTTTGGACGAATTAAAAGACTAGTTTAATTTCCTTGTTTTTGTTTTTTTTTGCCTAAAAGTAATGAATTCCGGTCCGTTTTTTAAATTTCTTTTTCCCAGCAAGAAGCTGGTTTCTTTAAAAGCCATATAGTGGTCTAGTAAGTAAGTTTAAGTTACCTTTTTTTCATCACGAAGCTGTTTTCGTTAGAGGTCATGTATGTTACTAATATGTGAATTTTTTTTTTTTTCTTCTTTCTTTTATGAACTATATATTTCATTTTAGTAAATAGTTGTGATGTTTACACAGTCATATATATATAAACCTCGTTTGTTTGTTTTACCTTTTGAATATGGACGGAAATTAGTCGCGCAGTACTGATGTTCTAACCTTTTTTTCAGACGAGAAGGTCCTCGTCTCCAAAGGGGAGATGGTATGTAATGAAGTGTTACATGCACCTATTTTTTCTCGTTTCAATAAATAATTCCACTCTGCCGATACCCACTAAGATATATTCAGCATAAATTGCCTTTAATAGCAATACAATTCACACTCGGTAGAGCATATGACGTCAGCAGAAAACAATCATAATTGATATTTTCGTTCGTCATCGTAAAGTTCACATTCAGTTTTGACTGAAAACATTACATGAGGACCTTTGAAGACAAACGAAAATCACCCCCTTCGACCACACTTGAAGTCGTGCGTTATTGGTAAATTTGATTCATTCAGTTTAGCTTTGACCATCGACGAGGTAGGTTGATTAGGTCACTTGTAGCTTTGTTGCTCGGAACTTCCCCCCACCAGTGGTAAGGTGGGTGCTGTGCGCCACCAGGGGCATTATACCTGATGATCACCACCAGGGGCATTATACCTGCTGATTCGCCACCAGGGGTATTATACCTGCTGATCGCCACCAGGGGCATTATACCTGCTCATCCGCCACCAGGGGCATTATACCTGCTGATCGCAATCAGGGGAATTATACCTGCTGATCCGCCAGCAGGGGTATTATACCTGCTGATCGCCACCAGGGGCATTATACATGCTGATCCGCCACCAGGGGCTTTATACCTACTGATTGCCACCAGGGGCATTATACCTGCTCATCCGCCACCAGGGGCATTATACCCGCTGTTCGCCACCAGGGGTATTATACCTACTGATCCGCCACCAGGGGCATTATTCCTGCTGATCGCCACCAGGGGAATTATACCTGCTGATCCACCACCAGGGGCATTACACCTGCTGATCGCCACCAGGGGCATTTTACCTGCTGATCCGCCACCAGGGGCATTATACCTGGTGATCCGCCAACAGGGGCTTTATACCTGCTGATTGCCACCAGGGGCATTAAGCCTGCTGATCCGCCACCAGAGGCATTATACATGCTGATCGCCACGAGGGGCATTATACCTCCTGATCGACCACGGGCATTAATACCTGCTGATCCGCCACCAGGGGATTTAGACCTGCTGATCGCCACCAGGGGCATTATACCTGCCGACCCGTCACCAGAGGCATTATACATGCTGATCGCCACCAGGGGCATTATACCTGCTGATCCGCCAACAGGGGCTTTATACCTGCTGATTGCCACCAGGGGCATTAAGCTGCTGATGCGCCACCAGAGGCATTATACATGCTGATCGCCACCAGGTGCATTATACTTCCTGAACGCCACCAGGGGCATTAATACCTGCCGATCCGCCACCAGGGGCATTAGACCGGTTGATCGCCACCAGGGGCATTATACCTGCCGACCCGTCACCAGGGGGCTAGGAGCCCATAGCGATACCAGAAACAATTGACCAGGAACTTACCAGAAACCAGAATACCCAGAGGTAGCACCAGACCAAGAAACAAACCCCAAGGACTACTTAACCAGGACTTGAATACACTTTATTTGAAGAAGTATCAATACTGCCGCTTTAAACCAGAATACCCTTATAACCAGAATTTATCCAAACCAAATATTGCAAGTTGTGAATTAATGAGTTGTTTTCAAAAAAGGTTTTAATATTAATGTTTTAAGACATTTCATTTGAAGTTTCGTGTTTTCTTTATTTACGACCCTGGCTTTCCGACGAGCAAAACTTCGGCTGAGAAACAAAAAGTACATCACAAGTGATGGCAGCAAATAGGTTGCAGCGTATACCTATCACTCTTTCTTGAAACAAATATGACATTGTTCACATTAAGTTTCAGACAAAAAATAGCTGAGCTCTAGGTACCCTTCGTTTTGAAAGCTTATCCAAACGCTGACTGGTCAACTCTCTGGATAGCGTTGTTTGAACAATTTTGGAGTTTGGATACAGATTTCGAGTTGTATCAATTAATTTTCGATAGATGCCAAGTGGCTAGTGAAAGCTTTGATTAATTTTAAAATGATATCCACAAGCTCAATATACACGTCTATATCTTCCGAAATCTACAACAGAAATTTTTGATCTATTAAAACAGAATGTGAAGTGACGAATAGGTGAACTTCTGATCACATTCAGTACAACATCAATACCACAGATGGATTATTAGATCCGAAACACGTCGCTTATAAAAATAAATACCTATGTGTTGCAAAATAATTTAGAGAAATTTTAATTAAATAAAACAAAATATAAAGTTTTCCTTTTATTTTCATGTTTTTTATATAATTTTATCATCATGCAACATGGAGACTATACGACAACTTTACAAACAGTTTGCCTGAAATAGTTCACGTATGTAGGACAATAGAAAAATACCTGAACCAACAAGACCCATATCGATTCAAACAAATACCACCAACAAAATTTCGAAAACTATTATCCGAAATGAACTCGGAGTTTATTCTAACGAGCCAGAAAACGAAGTCGTGTCGTTGCCTCATACAATACGAGATACCTCTTCATACGTATGGTGGAATTGCCGGCTAAATGTTCTTTTATCTATGGAATTTCCCAGTGCACAAGGACACTTGCTTTACTATTGGTGCGGCTATGAAAATGCTACATCTCATAATTGTCCGAGATGTACGGGAAACTGGAAGAGGGGCGATAACAATGCCGGAGAGCAATGCCCTCACGCAAAAAAGCCGGAAAACAAAAAAAAGAGAAAAATCAAATAAATTATATATTAACTCACCTAACTTTAGAAACATATCATGTTCTCAAAAAACCTCTGATGATTAACATAGTTTACCTGACGATTTTAAAATTAGTTGGAAAGCTACAGATAGAGTATCAGTTAAACCAGCAACAAAATCTCTACACGAAATACCTTCCAATTATTATGAAGTAAGATTTCGTATTTTTAACAACAGCCCCTCAAAACGCATTTTAAAACTTAGAGAATGGCTAAAGAAAAAGCCAAGCATATCTGGAACCCATCTTAGCAAAAAAAATTCGGCATAAAAAAGCTAGGCTTACTGGACAGTGAAGCTATAATTAGTTGCCTAGGGTTAAGATGCTTAGAGTTGCTTAAGAACGTTGGTCTGGCTTATGGAGAATTCATATCAAACCTCAAAACAGCCGGTGGTCACCGACAGGCTATCATTGAGAAAATATCCAGCGATGTAACTTACAAAGGTAAAACTAAACAACTCACGTTGCAGGTAGAACTAAACAACTCACCAGCTGTACTTGGGACTCAATTTGTGGAAACTTTTTGACGTAGCACCCAAGCTGGTTTCGGAAATAACGTTCAGTAAGCTGCCATATCCTTGCGATCCAAATGTTAATGAATTGTCAGTGGAAGAGTCCAATATACCCTAAGATGTGATCAAAATATTATTAACTACAGATAGTTAACGCCTTATTGACTTCACTAAATTTATATGATATTCTTTTTTTTTATATTCTACCCGCGCTTAATGGATTATACTACCCTTTAAATGTTTCAGCACTTGAGGCTTGAGATTAAGGAACAGATATATGGATAGAAAAGATGTGTGGCGTGATATTCTAAGACTGAATGTGGTTGTTGTCTCAGATTTTATCTCCAGGGATGGCGGCTGAACTAATTCGGAGAAGTTTCCGTATCTTATTTATCCATTCGCCTTATAATTTGCATTATTTTTTTATTCGTTGACATATTTTATCGGTATACTAGTTTTACTCGAGCGCATGTTGTTAGTGCTATGCCTAAACAGCATGTAATAAGTAAACCAGCAACGCATTGTATGACATTTATTTTAGAATTGGTTTTTAATGAAATAATAAGAGGACATAGACTACAGCAGGGATCGAACCTGTGACCATGAGGTTGACAGGTGAACACACAACTATCGCGCGACGGCCACCCCCATATACTTTAAAAAATTAATTTCATATAACTAATATATAACCACAAGTAATCAGTATGTATGTATATTAGTTTTAGTCAATAAAGTATATCTGAAGATGGCATTTACTATGCCGAAATGCATAATAAGTTGGTGTATTTTAATTAGTTTTTTGAAATTATTTTTTTTTAAGTATATCATATAAATTTAGTGAAGTCAGTATGGCGTTGACTATCCGTTGTTAATAATTTACAATAAACTTCACGGTGTTGTTCACTCAAAAATTAAAAATTAATATTTTGCATGTTTAATTTTTGTTCTCATTTGTGATCAGTACGTTTCTATACTTTCCAAAAAGGAGTTTAGGGCGTTGAGCCTATAAAATAAAGAAACTATCCAGTGTCTCCAGCGCTATAGAAACTTATGTATGATGAGCTGGATAAGATGCTGAAAATGGGAATTATTGACGAGAGCAATAGTTCTTGGAGGCAGCCGATTGTCTTGATACTGAAACCATGAAGGTACCGTCTGTGTCTTGATTCGCGGAAAGTGAATAAATGCTCAAGAACTGACGCTTATCCAGTCGATCTCGTACTGTGGAGGTGTTAAGACGTTTTTGGCTTCCCAGTTTTTTCCAAGTAGTGTATCGTGTGTGTGACTAAGTTCCAATTTAATTCACTATTCTTCAAGTAGTGCAGTAGCACAAAGGTAGAGTGGCTGACCGAGAATCCGAGGGTCGCCAGTTCGATTCCCAGTCGGGCATCAGAACTTTATCAGCTTTTTTTCACAACCGTGAAGTCGTTAACTTTATTGGTTGGGAAAACGAACAAAGGAGGAGGAGTTTAAGCACCGGGGCATCGAAAGGTGTCCTAGGGCCAATGAGGCCAGCGATGGCATCAGCTGAGGGAACATCGAAAGATGCTCCAACTACAAGCAGTGATTCTGCAGCAACAACATCAACAGCAATAACAACAACGGCAACATCATCCGATGCTAATCAAAAGCGCAGAAAGAGGATCAAGTGCGCACCAAATTTGGTAAAAAGAAGATCCACGGCCACCTCAGCAAAGCTGCCAGCTGGGGTGCATACGTCCGATATAGACGAGACGTCAGAGGCAGCAAGACAAACCGAGCTAGACACTTCACCCGAAGAGGGTATAGCATATATGTCTGAAGAAGGAGAAGGGCACTTCACGACGGGCGATAGTACTGCCTTCGTGAACCTCTCCACATCAGAGTCGTCTGCTGAGGAGGACGAGGAACAGAGAATGGTCGCCCAAATTGAAGCTTTGGAGGCAGAAATCGAAAAGATAAAAAGCAAAGTGAAGGCTAGCCAAGAAGCGCGCCGAGCGAGGCAACTAAAAGAACTCGAAGAAAAAGAACAACAACAGAAAAAAGAACAAATACAAAAACAACAGCCACAGCAGCAGCCAAAACAACAACGGCAAAAACAACAACAACAAGAGCAACAGCAGCAGACACAAGTCCAGAAACAACCGCAAGAAAAACAGCAGCAGCAGATTCAAAAGCAGCAGAATCAACAGCCGCAGAAAAATCAGTCTCAGCAGCAGCAGCCACAGCCGCCGATCATGAAAAAAGAAAAGGTGCCACCCATTAATACTTATAAAATGGAGTTACAGGATACCATAAATCTATGTAAGTTGACCATAGGTCATAATTTTACTATTAAAAGATTAAATAACGATAGGCATGCTATCCAGTGCTTCACACTGGAACAGCACAAAAAAATTAAAGAGTTGCTGAAAGAAACTACTACCGAATTCTTTAGTTTCACCCCTAAAACCGAAAAATTTCAAACGGTCCTTTTGAAGGGCATAGATTCCTACACGGAACCACAGGTGCTCTTAAATGAACTCCGCCAAAAAGCGAATGACGATCTCGACTTTATCGGGGTCAAGCCGTTCGCTACAGTTAGAGCTAGGCGGGAGAAGCGGAGTCTTCCCTTCTTCCTTGTTCAACTTTCACCCAGCAGCAAACTGGATAGTTTGAGGAGTATATCCGTCCTCAACTGCCAGGTTGTAACTTGGGACAAATTAAAAAGGGGCGGCGACATGCTTCAATGCATGCGCTGCCAAAGGTTCGGCCACGCCGCAGCAAACTGCGAAATGCAGTCACGCTGCGTTAAGTGTGGAGAGAACCACAATGCAGATGAATGCAAGTTAGGAAAGGAACGGGTCGAAGATAGGACCTAGCTTAAATGTGTACTCTGCCGAGGCGCCGAACACCCCGCTAATTATCGGGGATGCCCGACGTTTCAGCTTATAAAAAACAATAAAGCAGCAAAGCAAACAGTGGTACAAAAGCGTCCAACAGTGCGCCCTCCTACAACAACGCCCGTCAACCCCCAAATTTCTTACGCCCAAATGGCGTCAGGAAGGGGAAGCACGGTACAGCCTACACCAAAGGTCGCCCAACAGGCCCCCGTGCCTAAGGCGCCGGCGGCACAGGCGGATATTATGGGCGTTCTACTGGCCATCCAGGGCCAGTTAACCAGATCAGGGAGCAGACGACTAGGGTGGATTATCTCTACTCTGTTTTGCCGAGCTTAACGCAACTTAGAGGTTAAGGGCGCGCTGCCGGAGAGGCCCTTTAAGATCCTAGCTGTGAATGTAAATTCATTGATTAGGACCGAACGTAGAGCGAATTTATTCCAATTGCTTAAAGACATAAGTCCAGATGTGTTTATGGCTAGCGAAACTAAGCTTAACCAGAAACATAAATTGACTAACAACAATTACAATATCGTAAGAAGAGACCGACCCAACTCCACGCAAGGAGGAGGCGTCGCAATCTTTATTTGTAAAGGCATTAGTCATAAGGTAATATATAATAGTGATGTGCGAAAATTTCGGACGTTAGAGGCATGCATCATATGCAATCATCTCCAACAGGGGAACCGAATGTATGTGATCGCTGCCTATGCACCGAAAACACCTCAGCCCACACAGTTTATAACAGAGCTTGAAAAGCTTTTTGAATGCTTAAGATTGAGCTCGGAAGAGAATTACTATATATTGGCGGGTGATTTAAACGCCAAGCACACAGATTGGGGAAATCAAATACAAAATCCTCGAGGTAACCATCTATTTAATTGGATGGGTCGATACAACCTTGAGTATCGCATCGATCTTCTAGCCACAGACAGGCCATCGTTCCCAAGAAGCGGAGGCTATCTGGATCTATTGCTTAAAGACGCAAGACTAACAATTACTGACGCTGTGGGTCAACGGCCAAGAAATTGTTTACGAACGATCGAGTACGACAGTGACCACTGCGGACTCGCCGCCGTAATACAACTTCCGAACCAGCTTATGGAGTTGGAGGAGTATGTGCCTGTGCATACTTACAATTACAGTAAGGTGCGCTGGCCACGTTTCTCCAATGCCTTATTGAGTGAATTACGTTCAAATGGTATATCCCCACCAAATGACAGGAACCTAACAAATACTGAAATCGACAGATACTTAGAACAAATTGACGAAACGATTCTGCGAACAATGAACAGAACAATACCGAAATACAAAGAACGTAACGCAACTGACATGTACCGTAACGCGACAATTGACGCACTTCACAGACAAAAAAGTGGACTACTGACAAGACTAAAACGCTTATACAGGCGGTTTACTGATACACGAGACCTGGAGATTAGGACACTGAAGTCGTCCATCAAAAACATCAACCAATTGATCAAAGAAAATTATAGATTGGCTATTAATTCGTTCTGGGACAATAAAATTCGTGCCGTTAACTCCAGCGACCCAAGTATGTTCCCAAAAATTAATAAGATTTTTAGAAGAAAGGATCAAAACGATCTTCCGTGTCTTAAGCTCCAGAGGACGACAGAGAACAGAGACGTACTTCTGACAGCAGGCATAGACCCAGAGGATGCCGTATTGGACGATGACCTCTATATAATCGAAGATCCGCAGGAAAGAGTGGAGGCTGTGGGGGCTGCTTTCCAGCAAGTGTACAAGGTGAATGCTAGCATTCGCCCGAATCATGACCTGGAGAACAGAGCTCTGCTTCATCACTTATGGCTCCGGAACGATATAACCGAATGGCGATCTGAGAACCTTGGTTTTACCAGGTTTAATGATGACGATTTGGCAAACGCCATAATCGCCGACCGAAATGGGCCCAGCCCCCTGTTAATTTCGAAGAATGGGCTCCAGCTCATCTTCGATTCATTAAAGAAAAAGAAGTCTGCAGGAGTCCATGGTATATCCAACGTTGTACTACGACATTTGCCTCAAGAAGCAGTTGACATTTATACCACACTGTTTAACAACGAGCTGAATAATGCATATTATCCAGTGCGGTGGAAGACAGCTGTGGTGCACCCTCTCCCAAAAAAGGGAAAGGACAACTCCAATCCGGCAAATCTCCGGTCGATAAGTCTTCTTCAGAGTATCAGCAAAGTATTTGAAAAGGTTATTAATAGAGCCCTGTTCAAGTGGGCGGAGGACAAAAATATCATCCCGGATAATCAGTTCGGTTTTAAGGCGGGACATGACACAATTCATGCCGCATCTAAACTTGTTTCTGATATCCAATGGAACAAAACTAAAAAGCAGTGTACGGGTGCCTGTCTGGTTGATTTGGAGAAGGCCTTCGACACCGTATGGTTAGAAGGTCTCTATCTAAAGCTAACCAGACTAGGTATAAGTAAACCTCTATTGTATATGCTTTATGACATGCTAAATGGTAGAAAGTTTGTTGTCAAGAGTGGCAATGTAACTTCTACTGCAATTTTTAATATTAATAATGGTCTTCAGCAGGGAGCGGTTAACTCGCCGATTCTATTCAACATTTACACCAGCGATCTGATAGGTAGTCTAACTCAGGCAATTGCGTACGCCGACGATCTAATTGCGTACAGAACAGCTCATACAGTTGAGGTCATCAAAAGTCTCTTGCAGAGTGACTTCGACAAGATTCAGAGATATTGTGATGACTGGAAGTTGAAAATCAACTTCCAGAAATCAGAAACTATTTTGTTTAGGACTCCGTTTTCTAGCGCCTCAAGGGATACGAGAAAGAACTGGCGCAAGCTGGTGATCGTAGGGCCACATGGACATCCACTGGCGAGTAAAAGTGTAGTAAAGTACCTTGGCATCTGGTTGGATCAGTACCTGTATTTCGACAGACATATAGGTGCTGCTTTGGCCAGGGCTAGGGGAGCCTTAGCCTTGACAAAACGACTGTTTTATAGCAGCCGTCTTGACAGCAGGGTGAAGGTGATTTGCTACATGGCCCTCATCAGGCCGATGATTGCCTACGGATGCCCGGTGTGGTTCAACGTTGCCCCATCTCAAATGGAAAAGATTCGGGTGTTTGAGAGGCAATGTCTTAGACGTTGCCTTGGATTACACAGAACACCAGAGTCGGAGTACACAAGATATTATTCCAACCAGGTTCTATACAACGGAGCCAACATAAACAGAATAGATAATTTTTTGTTCAAGCTTATTCGGGGTCACGTTGCAAGAGCGATGTCCTCAACTAACAGCTTAATTTTTGGGGCTTATTACCCCAATAACGAATATTTTGAGAGTGCGCGGTTAAGTGGTTACATCCCTCCTGAGGCATTCCTCTATTTAGACAGTCGAGGGCTGATACAGGATGGAGGGGCGGTTCCGCTCATCTACCACGTCAGCCGGAAAACTGTGGATAGGCGACTCCTGTATAGTCGAGACGTCATCGCTCAAGGTGGAGAAGAGCGCCTTCGGTTCAGTAGGACTGTGTCCGATCGGGACCGGAGGGATAGGGCGAAACAGGAGAACCAGTTCTGGTGGCTCTCTGAACAGCATCGTGATATTTAAAGTCGATGAAGATATTATATCTTGGCCGACTTACATAGATTTAGGGCATTAGGTATAGGGAACAGTCGGGGTGGCACCAAAAAAAAATTAAAAATATGTATGTATGCTGGTGGCTCTCTGAACAGCATCGTGATATTTAAAGTCGATGAAGATATTATATCTTGGCCGCCTTACATAGATTTAGGGTATTAGGTATAGGGAACTGTCAGGGTGGCACCAAAAAAAATTAAAAATATGTATGTATGCGGGGGCATACGTGCATGTATCTGCGTGCCTGTACATGTATGTGCGTACGTATATGTATGTGCGTATGTACATGTGTGGGTGGGTTGCATGCTGGTGTGTGTCTGCATGCATATAAAAAATAAACAAAACAAATTTAAAAAACGAAAAAAACTGCTGCTGTGGCTGTTCTAGTTTTTAAGTAGTTATAAGTATTATTAGGTATTTTAAGTAGTTTAAGTTATTTTTAGTTAGTATAAGTTAGTTTTATTTAGTTTTAATTATTTTTAATATATATTTAGGTTTAGTTTATAGGTAAAAAAAAAAAAAAAAAAAAAAAAAAAAAAAAAAAAAAAAATTAAATAAAAAAAAATTAAAAAAAAAAAAAAAATTATCAGATACCAAGTTTTTTGTATAAAAGTTTCTTGAAATATAAAATAAATAAAAAAAAAATTAGATTTAATTAAAATAGTTTTTAGGTCGAAACACATTAGTTGTAAGAGTTATTGTTTAATTTAGAGCGCCCGTAAAGGGCCAGTAAATTAGTTGTAAGTTATTGATAATTAGGCTAGTTTTAAACATTTTTGTCTAGCTTTAAGATAGTTATAAGTTAATATGAAATAAAAATGAATTTAAAAAAAAAAAAAAAAAAAAAAAAAAACTGACGCTTATCCACTTCCTCATGTGCAGGGACTGCTGAGTCGTGCATCAGAGATTTATATCTCTAATCTGGAACTGAAATACGCCTTCTGGCAGGTACCCTTGGAGAATTCCTGGCGGGAAAAGACTGCGTTTTCAGAACGCAGTAAGAGGCTGACCACTGTAAAAATTTTTGATAATGCCATTTGGCTTACACGGAGCTGTTCAAAGGTTGTGCCGACTCATGGACAAGTGGTGCCCATATACTGAGACAAAACATATACATATATCTGGATGATTTATTGATAATATATTTATGCCATGGAGTGCCGCTAATATAAGTGATAAGAACCGTAGATGCAATATTTCAATGTAGTGACTGATCATTCGAATCTCAAGTGGCTCATGAGTCAGAAGGACTTAGATGGACGTCTGGCTAGGTGGAGTCTAAAACTCCAACGGTTCTCGCCGAAAGGATTCAACAAATTTAGTACCAGATGCTCTATCAAGAGTACACTATGTGAACGAGATACAACTAATATTGTGAAGCCGTTCGAAGTCCTAAAGTTAAATCTTTTACAGGATAACCAAATCTAAAAATTGTGGAATTGTCAAAACGTCGGCTGCGTGAACGTTTTTATTTGATTAATATGGCGGTATAAATTAAAGCGTTCATTGTGGACTGCAGTGTTTGCAAAGCATCAAAACCACCTATTTAAGACCTAAGACCGCCATCCAGTGGGGCCGTCGTTTGTATTAGAAAGGCCGTTTCAGCAAGTCTTTATCGACTTTCAGGGGCCCTATCCCCGATCGAAGAAGGGAAACGCATAAGTGATCAATCGCTTAGATCAGTTAACTAAATTTGTGTTAATTCAGCCAATTCAAAAAGCTACTAGCGATGCAGCGATGAATTTTCTTGAGGATCAAGTATTTATAATTCTTGGAGTACTGGGAAACGATTTTTGGAGAACGGGAAACAATTGGTTAGTAAAGATCCTAAGAACCCTTTATCTGCGCATGGTATAAGACAGGTAACGGCAGCTTCGTATTCGTCAGAGACGAATGCCAGCGAACGAGTTAATCGCTCTATATAAACAGTCATTCCCTTCTACTTCTGCGATCAAAAAGATCCATCGATTTTAGCTTGAAGTCTGACCGAGTATGGTAGTGTTCCGCACCTATTGAGCTGACAAGCTAGACGAAGAGTTTGCCAAAAACTTCATCGAATTTCTGGAATCCACTCTGCATCCACCGACGATGGAGTAAGACAGTGACCAAGCCCATGGTTCTGCCAAGGCAAGCTATAGCGTAAACATCACCAGTCACATTAAAATAAGACAAATCTTCCAATGACATCTTGTTCCAAGAAGCACACCTCATCAATCTTGGCTATGCAAAGATAATTATCAGGTCCACATTACTGCGCTTATCACACCGGGAGCCGGAGAGATAGTGTTGTGAACAAAACCCAGTCACTTTTACTGATTTTTGATGAAACAACCCAGTGATACCGTCTCCGTTGCCATGCAATCAGTCTCGAGAGAAGTTATCGATCGCTCACTGTTAAAAACAATCGAAAGTTTAATGAATATTAGACCCACATGATCAGTATCCACCTACGGTGCTCCTGCCCAGCAAGGTCATCGTTGTCACCGATCATATCATAGCCGTAACAAAAAACAAAATACCACGTATATATTTACATAATTATTAGGATTATAAAAATATTATGTAAACCTTTTATGTGGGTGGCACAAATAAAAAAAAAAACAAAAGATAAGTATCATTTTAATCAAATATATATGTAATTAAATCCAAGATTATTCCTCTTTTTTCAAACCCTGCCTTTATCAATAGATCGAGGCTCGATTCTTTTCTTCTTCTAAGTGGACATTAGTGCACAACATTCATCGAAGGAACGGGCCGTCAGTGTCAGTCGTCATAAAGAAAGAGTTATACAAACGGCAAAGAGTGTAACACAAAGAAAAATTTTCAAAGTAATTCGGTGAGTCAGATCTATGAAATTAAATTTTATTCTTTAAACCCTTGAACGAACTTAAATACCGAAAACAACATAAGTTGAAATTATAAGCGAACAAGAATGAAAACAGCGAGTCACAGAGAAGGTAAAGGGTTTTTTAAGAGAGTTAGAACAAAAAAAGTTAATTTTTTTAAAAATAAAAAGCAGAGAAAGTTTGAACAAAGAAAGTTTCAGAAAACATTAAAATATCGAATTAAAGTAAGTAATTCATATAAATACGAATCTCATGTCTTCGATCTATTTATTTTTATACTTCGTTCGGTGAATGTCTATACAGCTAATTTTAAGATGAAATAATAATCATTTATATGAATGCTATAAAGGGGAGTACTATCTAATCTATTGGAAGCGGGCTAATTGATTACTCTCATTAGAGTAAGGGGCTACCGCTGGTAAGGGATAACAAAGGACGGTCGCACGTTCTAAGAACCGACTGAGTGGGGATATGCAAGGGAAACTCATAAGACCTCATAGTCTCCCAAAAAGATAAAGAATTTATACAAGAGATCCTTTCGCGTTCCTTGAGACTAGGTTTTGATGATGTATTCAATAGACAATAGTTAATACAATATACAGGCATAAAAATCGAAACGGTGCCTAGTGTAAGTATAAGATCCACGACCGCGAGGAGCTAGTGTTGTGCATCTGTGAAATTAAAACACGTCTTGTTTGATGGTTGTTAGCAAAAAAGAAAGTTTATTATATATAATTGATATCTACAGTACATTGCAATTGTAGAACTGCTATATATTCGGCTTCCATGGTAGATAGTGAGACACATGCTTGGCGTTGCGATATCCAAGATATTGGAGATGTGCCAACCAAAAACACATGAGCACTGGTAGATCGCCTTGTCTCTGTGTCGCCTGCATAATCTGCATCACTATAATAAAAAGTAGTTGATTTAAAATGATTTTCAAAAATAATACCAAACATCCTGGTTCCTTTGATGTATCGAATGATACGTTTAACAGCTGCTACATCTTCAAGGCTAGGATTTTCCATATGACGACTTGCAACTCCAACAGAATACGCAATGTTGGGCTTAGTTCCTGTTGTTTGGTACATAAGAGACCCCACCGCTTCACGATATGGAAAAAGTACCTAATTTTGAATAACTTGTGTTTCCGGTCCTTGATACATAAGCAGGTGTCGAAAGCGGATTTGCGTCGCTCACCCAAATCGCTCCAAAATTCTATCCACGTAACCACTTTGAGAGAGAGAAATTGAACCGTCATCTCTGCTATCGATTTCCATAC
Organism: Philhelius pedissequus; assembly: GCA_910595825.1. Taxonomy (NCBI): domain Eukaryota; kingdom Metazoa; phylum Arthropoda; class Insecta; order Diptera; family Syrphidae; genus Philhelius; species Philhelius pedissequus. The sequence goes on from OU343160.1 coordinate 111,948,418, forward strand.
CAAGAAAGAACTGTGCGGTATAAACTTTGACTTCGAGAACTCCTTTTAAATGCAAGATCAATTGTTCGATATCCTGCTCCTGCTCAGCAACAATCAGTCCGTCATCGACGTATATAGCAACGATAATCTTCTCACCTTTGAATACACATGGATCCACTTCAGAATTCTTAAGATGGAACTCATAAAGAAATTTTGTAAATTTTTCGTTCCAACATCTGGATGCCTGCTTAAGTCCATACAGGCTCTTTTTCAGCTTGAGTATTCTTCCACTTCCATCCTTGAATCCTCGTGGTTGATGCATATAGACTACTTCGCATAGATCCCCGTTGAGAAAAGCAGTTTTGATGTCGATCTGTTTCAAAAGCATCCTTTTTATGGAACTGATGTCTGATGAACTACGCCTTCGTCGTCCAGCAGTAGTTTTAGTTTCGCGTTCACGAACTCAAGTCCATTGTCAGTGCGAATTGTTTGAAGCGACAAACCGGTGCATTTCTTACGTTCCTCAGAAATGTCTTAAAGCATTCAAAGACTTCGTCTTTAGTTTTGATGAAAAATATATAGGCCCACATAGATCTGCGTGAACCAACTCAGCAGCAATTGTTGCCCTGCTGCTACTCCTTTCAAAAGGCGAACGATGATGCTTACCAATGGTACATGGATCACAAAAGAAACTGGTATCATCTAAGAATTTAATGTTTTGTTCATTTAAAAACTTACGAACGTAGCTTACACCTTGATGAGCAAACCGCTCATGCCAAGTTCTAATTGAATCAGCTTTCAGATTAAAATTTGCAGTTGCATTCGCCTCCACTTTAAAAAGCATTTTGAACAATTGACCTGATCGCACTCCCACTGCCACAGTACACCCTCTTTGCAAAAGTTCGCATTTGTTGTTGTCAGATACGAGATTCAAATTTCTATCAAGAGCCGTATTTGAAGAAAATAAGTGAATGTAAATTGTCCGTACGAACAAAACGTTTGAGAGAAGCTTCGGTACCTATTCCTTGTTATCGAAAGCAAGTATATTTATGTCACCACAACCAAGAGCTCTAATCGTCTTTCCATCACCTATACGAACATACTGTGGATAGCTGAACTATTTAAACTCTACAAACCAATCGCTATTTTCACTTCTGCGGGCGACCACAGCACAAGTAAACGTTTCACGAACAGTTGCTGATTGTGTCACATTTGCTTCCCTAGTTAGGCAATTCCTCTTCTAGTGACCAGGTTTCTTGCAAAAAAAAAACACTTCCCTGGTCTACCTTTTCGGTGACTTGAATTGTTTTGACCTAGAAACCTTGTGCTCCTTTTCGCTACCAAAGCACTTGAAAATTCACCGTTACCAGCCATCGATTTTTCTTTATCATGCTGCGATAAGAAACGCGAATCTTCCATCACCAGATGAGCCGTCAACTTCTCAAAAGTTCCCTCAGATGCTGCTGTCGATTCCCCCCATGCTGTAACAAAATGATTATGATCGCTAGGGAGAGTCATCAAAGTCTTTGTTATCAACATATTTTCTGATATGGTTTCTCCACATTCTTTAAGTTGATGCACCAATAATTCTAATTTTGAGATACGCAAAGCAACATCGTCTTGTAGAATTTTTCATGCAGAGTATGTATATTAGTCAGTGCCTTTTGTTCATATATAGATTCTAATTTGGTCCACATCTGATGTGACGTCGTCGAATTCATGATATGAGCAAGCGGTTGAGGCCCAACACTCATGACGATTACCTTCTGGGCTTTTCGGTCCTTCTTGATTCACTGCGTTTCCTTCGTATCGTCTGCCCCTGCCGACACCGGCCTCAAACATTCTCCATTTATAACCTAGAAGACTTGACAAGCACTCAGCATAACCTGCACCTGGAACTTAGATACGCTCCATTGCTCTGATGAGTTAAGTTTCTCAACTCGAAATCGATCACCTTCCATTCTAGTTAGAAGGAACAGCGCACAACTAACCCAGCAAACCACCAAATACCAAGCAAGCAGCAGAATTCCTCAATAATAACTTTAATTAAAAAGAAATTAAATGGCAAAAGTTTTCTTTTATTCATAAAACTTTTATCCGCGAAAAAAAATGTAATCCATATATGCTATATATTGATACGCTACAAAAAAATTTACCGCAGTAAACTTGGGTCTGGGCCCATAACCTGTGACATTAAAACACGTCCTACTTGTTTGGTGGTTGTTAGCAAAGAAGGAAGTTTATTATATAATTGATATCTACAGTACATTGCAATTGTAGAACTGTTAATCTTTATGTAAATGATATAAGATGTGAAAGTGCAATAATTACTAAAAGAAAGTACAGTGAGTTAAAAGTTAATGCCGAGGAATACTGACTATTAGGTATTTTATTTTAACAGCATCCATAAGCAAGCCTGCTGCACTTCCCTACAGGACAACCTACACAACGGCGACGACCCACTGAAGTTATTGAAGTTGCTGTCCTTCTTAGTCGATATGGGAGGCCCAACATCGCATGTCGAAGAGTAGTCAGCTCACCGTTACAATTGGGAAAGTTTTTTATTTAGAAATTAAGAATAATAAACTTCATATAATTAGTCCTTAAAATTGATATATCTACATTAATATATAAATATACTTTATAATTCCCTAAGTGAATATAAAGTGAATATTGAATCTAAATATGAATCCATTGGTTCTGATCAGACTTGTACATACATTATTGCTATTAAGGTAGAGTTAATAGAATTTTTAAGACGCATATACTACTATTTGAATTTGAGAGAAATTATTTAATAATTTGAGTGAAGTTGCAAGTTCAAAAACTGAATTGAAATCAAAAATGTCAGTCTTCATTATTTTGCTTCCATTTTTGTTCCAGAATAAGTCTCGTTATTGAACATTCACTTTCCTTCACTTATATGAATAAAATACATAATTTTAAAAAATCAGCCATTACAAAGAGTTATTATAATCATGAAAAAACATATGCGAAGCTAAATTATGATATTTGCAGCAAACACTATTCTAATTGTGTTAACAAATATTGTCTTTCACATTGTGATTTTAATATTTGCGAAAAATATATTTAATATATAACTAAATGCTTGTAAATACTTCTACAACAGCTTCAACATTTTAAATACCTAGTTCACTAAAGCAGTTACCTGGCACGGTGCCAGAATATGGATATGCTTCGAAACCATTGGAATATTGTCCAGTGTATGGTGCAGCGGCAGCAGCAATGACAGCATTCTGGAATCATTAACACGGTTTAAAAACATTAAATTCGTTTAATAGATAACCAATTACATGATATTCATAAAATTGATTTGATGCGGCAGCAATCGCAGCGGCATGTGATAATTGCGATGCCTGGATTGGTACTAGCCCGGATGCTGAATTAGTTGTATTTGCTGACGCAGAGGCTGTAGCAGCACTTAAATAAGGCGATCCGTAGATGTAAGGCTGTGGAACCCTGAAATAAATAAAATAAATAATGTTTTATTCAACCACTTTTTTTAATGCATAGTAAAGGAATATGGATATTATGTACCTAATAAAAACAAAGCAACTTATATATTATTATATATACAAACAACCACACTTAAAGATATCCTAAAGGGATATCTTAAAAAAAAAACGCGAATGCCGGCCCACGAGGGCTCGGCTCGACAGTTCGACTTACAGAGATTCAAACAAAACCGAAAGCTTAATTAATAGTATATTTATTTCAAAAGAACCGAACACTCCAACTTAGAACTAACTTAATAATAATGTTCCCTCGATTAACTGTCCCACGATGTGCCGCTATACTCCAAGGTCAGTATGCAATTTATGCTGACTCTTCACTACTGGTCAATGACTCGCTAGCTCACTCGCAGTATAGGCATAAGGTGTCAGCCAGCCTGGATACATGACACCACTGCACCGCTACTCGTGGGAACAGGCTTATGTATGAATATGATGATGCAGCATTTTGGTTGTCCGCTCGTGGGTAACTGTGAATTAACAGGTGCGTTAACTCCTCCCCCTTCTAAAATCTACGGCCCGTAGTTCGAAAATGTTTAATGTCGGGATTAAATCCTTTCGGGTCCTGGAGTAGGTCCAAGTGTTTGGATGTTGATCGATGGGATGTTCAATTTTCTCCTAAGTATGCGCCACACTACCAAGGCATAAATTATCATTATTATAAGTGTACTCGTATCGAATAATAATGAATTCCCAAGTTTAGATTATATAATTTTGAGCTTTTCCAGGTTCCTTAAGCTCATACTGTGCACATACTCAATATCCAGTTTATGTTCCTTCAGAGTTACATTTCTAATTACGGATGGTAGTATTTAAAAGTTCGTGAAGGTATAACTTGAATAAGTTTTATCCTTAAGACGAATACTTTCGTTGTAAAATTGGACTACGTAAGTTCCATTCAGTTGTGTCGAAGAATTTTCGTGCACCAGATTCCCAATAAAGTTCGTAAGGAATATCACTCCGTCCTTGACTAGTTCTATTACTTCTTCTCCGTTTGTAAGAAAATTGCAAGGAGCATGTCTAACTTTTCTGGGTATAGATCTGTCTTCTTGGACTCTTTGCAACATTGGCTCTCTGCATATAGTTAAGTTGTTAATCAAGAGGCAGTCACCTATTATGCCAAAAGTTTCTTTTTGGTTCACCAGCATCTTTTTGTATTCTAGTTCAACTTGTTTCACTGCATGTATTGACGGCCTGGTAATCAAAACATCAAAGTCCGCTTTACGAATTTTTGGTATTGATAGAACGTACAGCAGTGTTGTACCGTTGCTGATTATAGAAGGCGTTCCATATTCTATTGCTTCGATTTCATTATTATATGGCAGGGTTACCAGTTCACTTACAATCCGGTTGATTTCTTCCAAATCCAGGAGGTTCGTGTTTATTAATCCATTTTTGGCCATTTGGCAGGCTCGAACAATCTCGTTTACCTCAGTTTTGATAATCAGTACTTCGTTTAGGATATCTTGTTCAAATGTACCAGAGATGACATCTTTTATGCCATCGCGTTATATCTCTAGACTACAAGATTAGTTTTCTGTGTAATTTCTTGTGTAATATTGAGGAGTTTCTCGTTTATCATGTATTGATGGTTGTTGTTGTTGATAATCATATTTTCGTTATTAAGGATCATATCCCAATCTGTCGCATCAGGGTTTCCTGCTATCCACTTCCATTCTGAGTCTATCTAATAGATTGATCTGGTTTTTCTTGATTTCCCGATGAGTAGTCTTGTTCGGTCTCTTATCTGTTGAATATGAAATTCGAGGATTTTTCTGCTATTGCCTTGCTTCAGGTTATATTCCTTTGTGTTCAAAAGACCTTCTAGGAGAGGGTCAAACCTTGCGAGTTCGATGATATGAACGAGTTTAAAGTTGCCATTGATTATCCATCCCTTCGATTCTTTTATTGTTACGATAGGACTTTTGTATTCAAATACTTGAAAGCCCTGAGTGACAGCTAACATCATCAATCTGAAAGTGTTTTTTGTAAAGAATATTTAACGTGTTCTAATTTGTTATACATCATTTTTTTACGAGGCAAAGGAGAAATCAAATCATATAAATAACAACAATTAAGAGTTTTAAATGAAAATAAGAGCAATTTTAACTTTAATTTTCAAAATCCTTAATATATGTACATTCTCTTAGTTACAATATTTTATATGTAGGGGTTCCTAGTATATTTGACTTATTTGATGCAGACATTTAAAGTGAAATTACGAATAACCTATTTGCAGGAGTTCTTAGTATTTTTAACTTATTAATATAGGTATTTAAAGTAATTCTAGTTTTTACTTGTAATAATCATTTTCAATTTTTTTATATTTTTTTCATAGGTTTGTAATAGAATTGATTAATTTTCAATAAAATTTTCATTTTAGATTTTGTACAAAAGGGATGTCTTCCATATAACAACATAATGAGTACGCTAAAGAAAAGTGTAAGCTTTCACGTTTGGGGAGTGATGGTACAAAGAGCAACTCTGAATCTCAAATGCTACGTTATAAGCTTGTTCCCCCTTCCTTTTCATTTTTTATATGTTTTTGATATGTGTCTTGTGTATTTTTCGACCACTAGCCGTGATAACCGTAACCTTGTTATCCTTGGCTACCACCTCTCTTCGGTACAAGGTCTTATTTTTACCTTTAATTTTTTTGAATGCTGCATAAATGATTCCCCTTTTTTAAATTTATTTAATTCTTTTAAATCATTATTAACTTTAATTCTATAATCTATTATGTTTTGAAAATTTACTCTAGAAGTTCTATTAAAGAAGATGTCTGATGGTTTTTTCTTGGCTATATTGATCAAGATGGTTTTTTCAGCTATATTGATCAATTCTTTCAACCGCAGGTCTTTATATTCTCGTTTGAAGCATCTAAAGATTTCCTGAACGGTTGAGTGGAACCTCTCAACTTGTCCATTCACTTCACTTCCTTGAATAGGTGTTTGGTACAATTTGATACCTAGATTTTTAATGAAATTAAGTAATATTGGGCTCAAGAAGCTACTTTCGTTGTCAGTGACAAGAATTTTGGGACTGTAAAATAATGTAAAATTTTTGTAACTTTGTTTCTTAAATGAAGAACTGACCGATTTTTGATGTGAAATAATTTAGCAATCTTTGTGTTATTCTAATTTTGTAGTTTACAAAATTTTCCAGGTAGGCTTGTTGCAACAGGCCAAGGTGGGACTCGGGAATTTTAATACCATTCAGAATGTTGGGTCTGAGCTTGGTTTTTAAAAGATTAGCCAGCTTAGATTTGTCTAACGAATCAACAGTTATGTAATGGCGAGTATATCCTGAGTTCGGTTCTTCGAAAGCTTCGCATCTTCTACCTATCTTTATAATCAGTTGATTCCTAAAAACGTTCAAGGGTGCTTCAACGTGAGGAATAAAATGAGAGCCATCTTGTTCCGCACTATGAATAGTTTCGCAAGCGGTATCAGTTAGACTTTTTGTGTTGTGTCTTGGTTCGATTCCATTTTCAAGCACGCTTTCAGTTTCGGAGCTAATTCCCGTTACTGTGTCTGTTTGTGAACCTGTTTCTACAATTCTAGAATCAGTTTCATTCTCAGATAAGTCTGAGTTTGACAAGTGGTTCAGTTGTGACCTAAGTCTGGAAAGAGCATCTGCCACAACATTCGATTTACCAGGCTTGTAAATCAACTCGTAGTTATACTCTTCCATGCGCGCTTTCTACCTCTTGAGTTTCGCATTGAAATTCCTTGAACCTAAAGCAAATGGCAGTTACTGATGATCTGTATGGATACGCATCTTTTTTGCCCCATATACATAAGTACTCGTACGCAGGTTTTCCAAGGCCCAAATGATGGCCATTATTTCCTTTTCAATGGTCGCGTAACCCTCTTCCGATTTGTTTAATGATCTGGATATGCATGCGATTAGCATGTCTTTCGCAAGATTATCTTGAGATAATACTGCCCCAATTGCATAGTTGGAGGCGTCAGTGGTAAGCTCGAATGGGTTGCTAAAATCGGGGAAAGCAAGGATTTCTGAGGATGTCAGCAAATTTTTCAATTCGTTAAAAGCTTGAAGGGCTTCCTCGAAGAGTTCAATAGGAACTCGTTGAAATTGGTTTGCTTTGCCCTGGGCGTTTTCTCCCCTAGTGAGATTTGTTAGGGGTTTTGCGACTTTAGCGTAATCTCGTATAAATTTCCTGTAATATGAGGTTAGACCTAAAAAGCTCTTCAATTCTTTTAAGTTCTCAGGAGGAAGGAGGTTTCGGATTGTTGCTACTTTTTTAGGATCGGCTTTAATGCCATCGCCAGTCACAACGTATCGCAGGAATTCGACTTCCTTGAGATTGGCTTCTCGTAGCCTCTCAAATATCATTTCAATATCCTTCAAATATTGGGCAGAATTTTTGCTAAAGATAATGATATCATCTGTATAGACGTAGCAAATTCGGCCAATGTATTCTTTGAATACGTCGTCAATCATCCTTTGGAAGATTGCCGGGGCATTCTTAAGACCAAGAGGCAATCTCAAGAACTCATATTTGCCATTCATATTCGAGAAGGCGGATTTATGAATGTCGGAGTTTTGCATAGGGATTTGATGAAATCCCGCGGTTAAGTCTATTGTTGTGAAGAACTTAGCTTCTCCGAGGCTGGCAAGGGTGGAATTAATGTCAGGGATGGGATACGCGTCTGATATTGTTACGTGGTTAAGACGTTTGTAATCTATTACCATCCGGAATTGTGTTTCACCAGACGGCTTCGGCTTTTTTGGGACTACCCAAATCGGGGAATTGTAGGGACTCTTTGATGGTTGTATTATACCATCAGCCAAGAGATCTTTGATCTCATTCTCAACCACGCCTCTCATCAACACAGGGTAGGGGTAGCTTTTAGTGTAGATTGGTATGTCAGTGTTAGTTTTTATTTCTGCTCTCACGGCTGTCTGAATCATCTCGATGTTATTTACAGGACCGAATACGGAGCCAAACTTTTTGGCTATAAGTGTATGTTTGTCCTTCACATCTTTAGGGATTCCAGCTTCAACAAGAGCATTAACTTGGGTTGAAAGTCTATTTTTTAGAGGGATCTTTATGTTCGTAGTTATTTTAAGAATATTGTTTTTCCGGTCGATGACAGCTTCTACTTTTTTTTAGAGTGTCATCGCCAATTATTCCGTTAAAGGATTTTAAGCCAGGTAGGACATAGAATGTCAAAATGGAATCATTTCCCATTTTTTTTAAGAACTTCCCACTGATACTCTTATTGATCTCTATGCAACCACCCGCCGAATGTACTATAAAGGCAACACTTACAGGGATGTACCTACCTGAAATTGACGGTCTGATGAAGTTCTTGTTGGCCCCTGTATCAACAAGAAATTCGAGAAGTTTGCCGTGCCCAAAAGAATTTTCTATATATGGTACCCTGGACAGCCGTCCGTCATACAATTTACTTCTCGAGGGCGAGGGTGTTGTAAACCCTATGCTGTTTTGAAGGGTAATTATCGGACTTGGCCCTTCTTCTGAAAGGGTTATTTGGTTTCGGGCGATTCATGTAAATAGCATTTCTTGTTTGTACAGATATATCCATTTTTGGGTGAGTCTTAGGACAAGTGGCCTTGGTGGTGGCCCCTGGAACAAATGGTAGTGGTAGTCAGGTTTGAGATTAGTAAATGATTTATTTTTACACAATTATTTGGAGGGTAACTAGGACGGGGTTCTGTTCTGAACTGATTAATGGGAGCTGTAATAGTTTTGTTGGAAAACTTGTGGATCTCGTGGCTATGATAATTTAGATTTTGTAATTCAAGCCAAGCCGAATAGGCTACCGGAAGTGTTTTAGGCTTCTGGATGATTAGCATCCTAGAGAGATCGCCGTTCAATCCGCGGATGAACACATGGAATGCCCTATTTCTGTACATGCCGATAAAAGCACTGACTGTTTCTTCCGAGTAATTTTCAGTCTTGACCTTGTTTATCATCAGAGATAACTGATGATTTATCGAGGCGTAGAACTCGTCTAGCCACGTACCCCTCTGGGTCAACTGATTAAGCTGATGCTCTACGCTCCTTATGTGTCTCTTATCTGCATAATGCAGAGAGAGACATTGTCTGATAGACGACCAGTCGTTATCAAAGATATTATAAGAGATCAGGGCAGCGTCATCGCTACCCCTTAACTTCTGTAGCGCATGTTGTAGGATTGAGCGGTATAAAGGCTTCTCCTTCACTATAGAGAAGTCCTATATTCAGTTTTTGTATGATTACATACTTGCTTTTTAAAGCCATTTTTCGTATCATTTGATGGCTTTGTATGCCCCACAACAATTTGAGTGTACTACCAAAAAGTTTTTCCACAATTATTTTTGGCTGGAATTATAGCTATTGCACGACATGCCAAGGTAATAATTAATTATATTATTAAAATAATTGAGAAAAAACTTGGTGGTAGCACACTCAAGTTGTTGTTGGGCATTCAAAGTCATCAATTGATACGAAAAATGGCTTTAAAAAGCAAGTAGGTAATCATAAACAAACTGAATATAATACAAATAAAAATTACCAGTGTCAAAATCTTTCACATAAAAAATCTCCCTAGTTATATGAACAACAAAAATGTTGTTATAAACGAGTAAGGAGAAAATAAAAAAGTACCCGAATAAACAACAACAAACTTGTGTTTTTAGTTGGATTATTATTCCAAAAAAAAATTTAATAAAATCACAGTTGAATTTTTCTTCACTATTAAAATTATAAAAAGTAGTATCGTGGAATTTTTACTTCACGATTTTTAATTGGATTATTTTTCCAAAAAATATTTTAATAAAATCACAGTGGCATTTTTCTTCACTATTAAAATTATTAAGTCACAGTAAAATTTTACTCCACTCACAAAATTCTCATTTTCCGTTTTCAATTTTTTGGTAACTGTTGATTATTGTTAATTACTGTGAAAAGAGAAAAGAGAAGAAAATTCGTATATTAGTTTTAAGTACTCCCCTCGAATTGGGGTTCCTGAGGAACCGGTATGTATGGGAGGTGTCGCGTTAATCTCGTTTAGCCGCAAGCAGCCTACTAATGGCGCGATCACCATCACCGTCGTATCCTTTAGCCTATTAGGATCTATTAGGATATCCACATGTTCCCATGGGTATGTGGAAATTTTATGCTCAAGGTAACAAAATGGTCAACTGTGCTCCCATGGGTACAGAGCGTATTGGCCTTGGCACAGATCCTTTGGCAAAAAGGACACAGTTTTATGATGATGCAGCATTTTGGTTATCCGCTCGTGGGTAGCTGTGAACTTACAGGTGCGTTAACTCCACCACATTTATTTAGGGATGAAAAATACCAAAAAATAAATTCAAAAAAGTTAAATAAATAAGTAACAGTTAACAGCATCGCTTTACGCACCTCATGAACTGTTGAAATGTGCAAATGTTTTAATTTCACAGAAATGAAATTTTAGGGGAGGGGAGATTACGATAACTCAGGCGCCAAAAAATAAAAATGGATTCTGGTAAAACAGTTAGTTATAAGAATTTTTTTAATATGCGAGGGAGGGTGATCTATCTCTCCCCGTGTAGGCGGGAGGGGGAATTTTGTAAAAAAAATAACTTAAAATGAAAAAAAAAATATAAAATAAAAAATCAACGGTAGCACTCACAATAACAATTATAGGTTTTCTTAAAGCCAGAAACCTGTTCTTTTATATTTTGTTTCAGTATATTTATTTGTGTTAATATTTTTTGAAAAAAATACTTTCAAACTCAAAATTTATCAAACCTTTTTTTTTAATCTTACAATTTTTAGATTTTGTTTTTAAGCTTATATTATTTAATATTTCAAATTGTCGTACCAAGTTTTAAGCAATTTTTTTAAATTCTCTATATAAACAATTAAGTAAAAACGACTTTGAAAATATATTTAGATTCTTAATAGAAATCTTTTGCATACGATGTGATGGAACATAAGAGCAGGTTCGTGCGATCCAGTCATGCATTTTATTTACTATGAGAGAGGGGAGTCGATTTCCCTTTGTTTAGGCGGGAGGGGCAATTTAATAAAAAAATTACTTACAATGAAAAAAAAAAAATTTAAAACAACAGCAACACAATAGAAAATTATAGGTTTTCTGAAAGCCAAAAACTGGTTCTTTTATATTTTGTTTCAGTATATTGTTCAATATTGTGTCAAGTTTAAAAAAAAAATACTTTCAAACTAATAATTTATCAAATATTTTTTTTTAAGTGTTACAATTTTTACTTGCGATTATAACTTAAGGCGAGTTATGCGTCGAAAAAATAGTGCTGAGATAACAATCAAAGATGACAGTACGATGATAGCGAAGACGAAAAAAGATGGTCTAACAGTTCTGCCCGTATGTATGTCTGTCAGTCTGTATGTACAAATATGTATTTTTAGATGCCGAATTTCTTCAAACTTGGTATATAGAGTTTTTTAGGTATTGTACAGAAACGGTACCTGCCATGTAACCGTTACGCTAAAGCCTATTTTTATCGAAAACGGCTCTGACGATTTTGTCTTAAAAAAATCAATGCATCTTTTTAGTTACGACCGATCATATGGTTGAAAAAAAAAAATTAGAAAAATCTCTAAGAGCGATACTTTCCATAGAACCGTTTTTTTTTTTGCTTTCGACTAGCTCATGAATGGATTAACCGATTATTTCCAAATTTTACACATATTTAGGTGTAGGTAGCCCAACTTATACTGCATACCAATATTTTTAATTAATATTTTTTGTATTCTTAAAAGCATTTAAAAAAATTAAAAAACTATATTTTGAAAACTGCTCTTTACATTTTTTTTTAAATTATAGTTGTATATATTTGCTGAATATATTTTTAGATTTTTTTTGTAAAATATTTTTTAAAAGTATAAAAAAACTTTTTTAAAAGTAACTTTAAATCTAGATTCTTTAAATGCAAATGAAACTTTGCATATACCCAACTTCGCACATTACCCAAATCGTATAGTGCATGCCCACATATACGTAATGATCGGTCGTACCTAAAAAGCTGCACTGATTATAAAAAAATCAAAATCGTATGCCAAGTTTCTTTTGCATTTAAAGAATCTACGTTTAGGATAACTTTAAATTTATCATATATGTATATCCGATGTCAAAAGCTGTTTTCTGAATATGTATGTGGGATGGGGCAAATCGGAAGAGCATTCTTCGGCGCCCACACTAGCTGACGAGAACATGCACAATTTACGTACAAACACACTTCACGAACGAATGAACAAAAAGAATGTGCGCCCCTCTCCATTATTTTATTTTCTTGATTCTTCCATACCATTTTGATCATGTACAAGAAGGGAGTTAGTTTAGTTTTAGTTTTTTTTTTACCGCCAAGTACAGTCCATTCGTCATAACACCACTTAATAAATCTATGCTGTCTACCAACTTAAATTAAACAAAATAAAGACAATTTGAGCCATTATATTTAAAAGAATTACAACTGTTTTTTTATTGAGAAGATCGTGACGTGAATTGAAGTTAAAGATCCTACAATTTGGGGACTCACCGGGATGGTAGAGTAATTTAATTTTTCTACAAAAAAAGCCCGTGAAGTGCAGTGTTGTGTTCAAAGTTCAACGTCATAATCTTATATCAGTTGTGTGTGCTAAGTGCTTTAATGAAAAAAATTGTTTTAATAAAAACAAATATATCAATGAAACACTGGCAAAATTGAAACAGTACACAAGAGAATCGTAAGTGCGCGCAGTGACAACAGTAAATCAGTAAATACAGTTCCGTTACACGCACATAAAGGAAAAACAGTTCTTATTTTTTGCCAAGCCGAGTCAACAGCAGAACAAATAAAAAGACAAATTGTGCGGTATGTGCATGCGAGTGTTCTGTGCTGCATAATCACCTTGTCGTCGCGCTGAGCGAAGGAAGTAAATAGAAATAATCTTTGTGCGCGAGTGCGAGACACAGTGTTAAATTGTCATAGCAGGGGAAATCAATCCCTACTATACGCAAACACATGTGAAAGGGCATCGGCGCGAAGACAAAACTACGTGGATAGTTTTGTGTTCGTTTGCTCCAGCCGTGTGTATTAAAAATAAAAAACAGTGTTGTGCAAAAATGTCTACAAAAGAGAACACAAAATAACAAACAGTGGGGTGGAAAATTTTTGGGCGAAAAACGTAGAACCTAAAAAGATATTTTTTGGCTGGACTAAAACAAAAAAAAGAAGAAGAAGAATAAAAAGGAGTTTCCTTTGTTTGCTCCAACAGTTTCGAGAATCACCAAGATAAAAGCAGAGCGGTAAGTGGCGTTATATTTTTTTGTATATTGGCGAAATAAAAGTTATTTGAGTTTTCTCTGATTAAAAAAAAAGGAAAAGGTTAAATTTCATTCATTTTTATTAATTGATATATTGTAAATTGGAGAGGGAGGTAATTTTGGATTTGACAGTGGACGAGTTAAAGGACAAACTGACTGAACTAAACTTACTAACGACGGGTTTGAAGAGTGTTCTCTAGGAGAGGCTCCTCCAACATTTCGGGATGTCTAGGGTAGAGGAAGACGCGGACGGCGTCAATTCAAATCTGGCAGCAAACGAGGAGGACGAAGGAGAAGGCCAGTCGGCCTACGAGGATGTTCGACCGACAAGAGGAGGAATTTTTACCCTGAGAGACATCGAAAATTCGATTTTGCCTTTCTTCGGCAGCAGTAACACCGACGTTAATCTGTGGTTGCGCGAGTTTGAGGAGAACGCGATAACAGTACAATGGAACGATGTGCAAAAATTCATTTATGCAAAACAATTGCTAGAAGGGGCCGCCAAACTCTATGTTCGAAGCCAATCGGGCATAAAGGATTGGAGGGCTTTGAAAATGGCACTGATAGATGAGTTTGGGGTAAGCGTGTGAGCAGCAGAGGTCCACCGTCAACTCAGGAACCGCAAGAAGAAACCATCGAAGTCTTTGAGGGAGTGTCTATACTCATTGAGATCGGGAAAGCAACCCATTTAGACGAGGAAAGTCTCATCGAGTATTATATTGAAGGCATTCCGGATAGTAGACCGAACAAGTTGGCCCTCTACGAGGCGAAAACTATTAAGGCACTGAAAACCCAAATAGCGATATACGAGCGAATGCGAGGACCCAGCCAGGAGACAGGGTATCAAGGAGGAGCATCCCAGGCCGGGACAAGCGGCAGCCAAGCCGTCAAGGTCGAGGGAAAGCAACAGAAATGCTTCAAATGTGGTGAAATTTCACATGTCGCGAAGTATTGCAAGGTGGGATTCAGGTGTTTTAGGTGCGGGCAAACGGGTCACAGATAGGTCGAGTGTCGTCGAAATCGTAGTCAGGATAGGCAAAGACGCCAGAGGGAAGAACAACAGCGCGTGCATACTGCAACAACAGATGACGTCGCAAATTTGTCCGATGTCCAGGTTTCCCTTACATTGAACAACAGAATCTTCAAGGACATCTGTATCAGGGGGCAATGTGTGTCGGCATTATTCGACACGGGGAGCGACGTCAATCTACTGCGATATGATGCACTGCTTAGGATGGAGTTCGTCGAACTAAGTTCTAACAAGAAGAGCTTGTCGGGGATAGTACAAAAGAAAATTGTCACGCTGGGTTGCCTAGAAGCCGAAGTACAGATAGATGGCATTGAGCTAGTGCTAATGTTCGATGTAGTTCGGGAGGCAGTTATTCCGTATTCCGCGGTGGTGGGCAACGAGATTTTGAAGGAGGTGGACGTGTCCATAATAGAAGACGGAGCAGAGTTTACCAGGAGACAATCCAAAGAAGAAGCAACAAACGAAGAAGAGAAACCAGTTCTGGAAGCCAAAGCCAGGGCTGTGTCGGTGAGCAGCAGCAGAGCAGGCACTCGAGGAAGCGCAGTTAGCAGAGCAAGGAGTTTGGGAGACCGAGAACGTGAGTGCTTGACCAACAGGAAAGACGGAAGCCTGGGTTTGGGGGTACTGGATCGGGGAGGTCAAACAGACACCGTTGCTGGGAAATTTGAGGGGAATTGTGAGCTCGTCTATGCGTTCAGGGCAATTTGTTTAGCGGCAGAAGATTTCGGAAGCGAAATAGAAATGGATGTCAAGCACTTAGAAGGTTGCAAGAGAAACGAATTGATGGCTCTCGTTGGACGCTACACATCGAGACGTGATAAAAAGTCACCTGTGGAAATGAAGTTGCTGTTAAAAGACGAAGTCCCTGTATACTAGATGCAAAGAAGGATGTCGTATATCGACCAGCAGATTGTCGAGGAGCAAGTGGCAAAATGGAAACAAGAATGTATCATGTAGCCCAGTACTACGGAATATGCGTCACCGATCGTATTAGTACAGAAGAAGGATGGAACCAAACGCCTCTGCTGTGACTACAGGAAGTTTAACGAGAAGGTGTTAAGGGAAAATTTCCCAATGGTTCTGATCGACGACGTAATGGACAGATTACAAGGCACCAAGGTTTATACCACCTTGGACTTCGCCAATGGATTGATCCATGTTCCTATTGAGGAAGGTTCAACAAGGTATACTTCCTTCGTTACACATAATAGCCAGTACGAATTTCGCTACGTGCCACTTGGCATTTCTAATTCGCCAGCAGTGTTTTGAAGATACATTTTCGCGGTCTTTAGAGGATTAATATTGGAAGGGACCGTTATTCTTTATATGCACGACATCATTGTTCCCGCCAAGGATGGGAATGAAGGGTTAGAGAGGCTGAAAGTAGTATTAAGAGTAGCTGCTGAAAATGGACTTCGCATTAGATGGGAGAAGTGTCAATTTCTGAAGAAGAGAATCGACTTCCTAGGGTATATCATGGAGGATAATACTATACGTCCGTCAGCAGAAAAAACTAAAGCAGTCCGAGAGATTTCCCAGTGCCAGTGGACCAGAAATCGCTTCAAGGTTTTCTCGGTCTCACTTCCTATTTTCGAAGATTCGTCGAGTTGTTTGCCATAATTGCAAAACCATTGTCGGACATGATGAAGAAGAAAGCAGAATTCAGATTGGAGCTGGAACAGATGGTCGCATTTCGACAATTAAAGGAAGCATTGGTCAGTGCACCGGTACTTAAGCTGTTTGACCCCAAGGCGTTAACCGAGGTTCATACAGACGCAAGCATGCACGGCTTTGGTGCAATCGTGCTTCAGAAGGATGAAGAAGACCAGCAATTCCACCCCATTCCATATATGAGCAGAAAAACGACGCCCACGAAAGAAAGGTGCCACTCATATGAATTGGAAGTTTTGGCCATTGTCGCGGCGCTGAAGAGGTGGAGGGTCTACTTGATGGGGCACCAAATCAAGATCGTAACGGACTTTAATGCCTTCAGGATGACTATGGAAAAGAAAGAGGTGCCTACGAGGGTGTCTCGTTGGGCTATGTTTTTGCAGGACTTTGATTATGTCATTCAGCACCGTCCCGCGGCCAAGATGAAACCCGTAGACGCGCTGAGTAGAGTGCCTTGCCTGTTCATCGAAGAGACGCTAAACCTTCGGATCGTAGAAGCGCAGTCAACAGATCCTTGGATAAAAGCTGTAAAATCAATTCTCCAGAGCGAACCATATGAGGATTATTTCTTGAAGGCGGAGATATTACATTAAGATCCTGCTAAGAAACTCATTGTAATCACGACAGCAATGGAACCGGAAATCATTAATATAAACAACAAAAAATTGAAGCCAATCCAAAATTCAATAGTTAGTTTCACAATTTTGAATAAAATGAAATGCACTTATGGATAGCACGTACTCGTATTTTTAAAATCTGTTTTTACTAAATTTTCTATATAAAAAAATTCTTAAATTTTTTCTAAGAAAAAAATGGTAAGACAATTTTAAATTTTTAACAATACAAATTTAAAAACACAATTTCAGAAAAAATCGTCAACCCGTTTTCGAATTTAAAAAACTTTTTTTTTCAAAAATCCAAACAAATATTTTTCGAAAATTTTGATATGCAGTATTATTTAGAATTCAAAGGACCTCCTACATACACATTTTTATCGAAATCGGTCAAGTCGCTTATGAGAGACTTCAAAATCAAAAAAATGGTTTTATGGCAGGTACCGTTAATAACAAAGGCGCAAAATTTTAAACAGTCTGATGTTAAGGGCTTAGCATGATACTACTTAAAAGTTTGCCAATACTAAAGCTCTTCACTAATATTTTTCTAATTTTAAACACTTTTTAACTAGCATCATTCGAAAACTATTTTCATAATAAACTACAACTAAACACGCCTTAAGTAGTGCAAAAAAGTAAGCGAACATAACTTTTTGACGTTTGTAAATGTCAAAGTGGCATATGGATTTAGTACGATACTAAAAAAATTAAGTAGCCATTTTGTGATTTTAACTTTAGTAAAATGTTAAGAAAAAAGTACGATAGGTACTAAACTGGTTTAATATTACCAATATCTTCTTTTTAGCCTAGTATCATACTAAAAATGATTTAACATATTACTAAATCGACTAAAATTTTGCGCCAAAATATATAATTTTTTCACCAGAATGTAGAGTCTACCAAAAATAGTGCACACACTTATTTTTATCAAAATCGTTATAGCCGTTTTCAGGATAACTGAAATGGTAGAAAAAATTGAATGGCAGATACCGTTGGTTTTGGGCCTAATACAACGATTCAAAAATCTATTTTAGACAATCACCTAAAACGCTTAAATACCAAGTTTGGAGAAAATCGCTTTAGCCGTTTAAGCTGTAGATCGTTGTACAGACAGACAGATGAGTTCGATTTTTTCCAAATGCAAAACCTGCCCTATATTAAACTATTAAGCCCATCTAAGAAAACTCCTTATTATTTTGCGGCGCCTGAGTTATCGTACTCGTGCCTTGTATGATTATAACTACAACTTTTTTCAAGCATTTTTTTTAAAGTAATGTGATAGCACTGAGGAAGCAGTGGCTTCTCGAAGCTTTTTCACAATCGAAAATTGGAAAACTGTAATGGTTGGGGAAACCAGATAAGCAGGAGGAGTCTCAGTGCTCGAACATGAAAGGTATCCCAGTAACAACAATGAATGGGGAACAACGTAAGATGTTCCAGTTACAAGCACTGCATCAGCAGTAAAAAATATATCAACAACGCCAACATCATCCGATGTAATCACCAAGCGGACCAAGTGTATTGCGAACCAATAATAATCGCCCTTAAAGAAAAACAACCGGACATATACAACAAAACTACAATTTAACAATTACACAAGCAAAAGTCAACTACGTATGGTTAACAAGTGATTATTATTTCTGTACCACAAAAGAAAACAGCTATGTTTGTTAAATTTGTAAATTTCCCTTTTCTGTACAATCTAGTTGTACAAGTTGCATCGCTACGGCTAGACAATGCGGAGACAAATAAGCGCAGTGAGTACAACAAAGCTATCAAAATTATAATTAGGGATGTTGCGGATGCCGATTTTTTCACATCCGCGAATACGAATGCGGATTTTTGAAGGCTCACATCCGCAGATGCGGATGCGGATACAGGTGTTGAAAATCCTATTAAGATGGCTACTAAATAATTGTTCGCTAGGAACACTGCCTGGTGGAGTGGAAAAAAATCTTCGTGATATCGGTGATAAATCTTAAATTCTTCTCAATGAAAACCCTGCCATTTAAGAGCATTTTCATACACAATTGTTACGGTAAAAACTCTCTTTAATATGTTTTATATTTTTTTGCTTCCCTCTTGGGATCCTTAACCCTCCCCATTATTTCTTCGCCACACCATTCTGCCCGCTGTTTGCTCTTGGCAATGTGAATGAAGAAATCCTTTGAGCAAATAACAAAAGCAGGTCCCCAGCAGAGGAGGTAAGTTGACGTCCCCAGTGTGTCGAGCCAGAAGGTGTCTGGAGATTCGCACACAAAATCTTCACATATGGCTAGAGTACAAAATCCATGGTTCACCCGATTTTCTGCTACAAAATGCATAACTCACCAGTTACAGTGACATCGATTGAGTAGACAAGGCCTAAGGCACACCCTAAATATTTTGAACAAGGTACCAAAGGTTGGAACGCTAAGGGTTCATCTTTTCTTCCCCCCAAATCTGCATAAGGGTCCACCGGCGCGGCGTAAGTTAGGGTTCTGCTCAGAAAAATTCTAATCACACTTTCGGCTCGTTCAAGTTTGTCGGAATTAATATTTTTTTTAATTTGTTTTAATTTTGTTCTTATAAATTTAATATTGATTTTCTTTTACTTTCGCGTGAGCCTTAGGGTGAGGTACACGGCGTACAATTTTGTTTATTACAATTTATTTTTTTGTTTTTTTCCAATATAGAATTCTAATTTTTATTTTTTTTATTTTCGCATGATCCTTAAGGTCAGGTACACGGCGTACAATTTTGTTGACATTAATTTTTTGTGTTCGTTTTTTAATTTGCTTACTTTTTTTCCCTGTAATTTCATATAGAATTTTGATTTTTAATTTGCAATTTGGGTTATTTTGCTTTTTAAATTTAGTTTTGGCTTTTCATTTTTATTTTATTTTTTTTTTAGTTTCAACAGTTTTTTTGATTTATTGATTGGAATTATCAACATAATTTGAATTTGAGTTTGTGTTTCTTGTTAGTTTGAAATTATTTTAAAATTTAGTTTAAAAACTATTTTGGTAACTTGGTTGCGAACTTCGAGTTTTTGTGTTTTGAATTTTGGTTTTAATTTTTTACTTGCGATTATAGGTACTATAAGGCAAGCCATGTATATCAAAAAAGTGCGTCCCCCAATTTCGTCTGTCTGTCCTCGAGTCTACAGCCTAAACGGTTCGGTGGATTTACTTCAAACTTGGTACATATTGTTTTTTTCGGTAACATGCCCGCAAGTTTTTTTTAATTTTATTTTTAAGACGACAAATAACAGTAGCTCCCACACATTTTTTTGGCCAAAAACAAAAATTTAATTTTTCTCGAAAACAGCTATAACAGGTATACAATTTTTTTTTGCGTACTTATTAACGGTACTTCCCATAGAACCACTTTTCATATTTTCGCCTTTCTCAATATTGGAAGAACCGATTAATATTTTTTTTTATACAAACGCTCCCTGAAATTGTTAATAAAACTGCATACTCAAATTTTCAAAAAAAAAAAGTTTTTCGATTTTTAAAAAATAAATAATTTTTTTGTTTGAAAATTCGATTTTCAAAAACCTGTCACTGAATTTTTTTGAAATTTGAATTTTATATGTATACTAAGAATATCTTCAAAATGGCTTTTCAATTTTTTTTCTAAAAATGTTTTCAGAATGTTATACATAAAAAAAATTCATTAAAAAACCGCTCCAACGATTTTTGAATTCAAATTGCATCTCTGTTTTCCCTCAAACTAAATCACATGATCTTGGTGGCCAATTGACTGCGCCAAAACGTGAGATCAACTGCTCACCAAATTCGCCTCTCAATTGATGCATGGTTTGGACGTAGCTTGCGAAACACATTTTTCACAGAGCACGAATTTTGATAATAAATTTCAATAATTTGCAAACGTTGTTCAGGCGTAAGTCTATTCATGATGAAATGGCAAACAATACTGAATCCAAATGTCAAATGTTCGTGGAATTTGTCATGTGTGATCTGTCAAAAATATAAACGTCAAAAACCAAGTAGCAAAAAAATCACCCGTTATAACGACTAAGCAATATAAGAACATTTAATTATGTGTTTTATCCATTTATTTCTACCTTATTATTATTCCCTTTTTACGAATTTTTGCAGTTCTGCTTCATAACTGGAGTGATTAATGGATCTATTTTATGTCCATCGTTCCTCGTTCGAATAGGTTTCGATATGAGTCAGACTAGCTTAAGAAGGAATTTACCACTTCGAACTATTTTTAGCAGATCAAACTATGGCGCTAATAATCCTTTTAATCAGTTAATCAAAAACTTCAATAAATTCTCTATTCCCAATGGTTCTGCAAATGATAATTTTAAATCTGAAAGCTTAAAATGTAATTTTTTTGCTCTGAGTAATTGAAATTTTGTTATAATTATAATAAATTAAATTAAGATTTAAGTAAATTTTTGTAATTTTGACGTTAGCATATAACGTATTAAATAAATGGTCACTGAATACTAAATACAATGTAGGCCCTCATACATTTATATGTACATATGTGTGTTTAAAAATCACATGAATCGTATGTATGCATATTGAACCTAAATTTTAAAGTTGTATGTATATAGCTATCCACCCACATCCTTCATTTTCATTATTATATGTACATGTTAATATACTTGGGTTACATCAATATGTCTATATATGTAGATACATTTAACCCTCATAACTTACATAATTAAAATCCATAACTTAGATTTAAACATACATTTGTAGGAAGTAACTATTCCTTGAATCATCTATTCGACAATTCATTATACTAAGAATCAAAGTAATCTAACCTACATAGGCTTTAAGCCTGCATATGATAAATATACCTAACTCACTTAACCTTAATGGCTAGCTACATTAAACTTGTTAGCTCCAAGAGCAAGTTCTTAGGATCCAGTCGTGCATTTTATTTTTCTTGCGAAGTTGTTTTATTTAATCGCTTTGAATATTCGTTTTTGAGTTGAGATTAGAAAGAAGAGGTTCAGGTGATTCCGCCAAATATCCTTTTAGCTTCGAACAGGATTGCAAGGCGATATAGAGCAAGTTAGTGCAAATAGGGAAATAATTAGAAAATCGTCCTACATCGCGAAAATCAAAAGAATATTTGAAAGTTTAAGCAAAAGTTGAGTGAGGCATAGCTAGATTAGATAAGTCTCAGCAAGAGGAAGGTGACGAGTAAAAAGTGAGTTTAGGTCTCCATAATAAATTGATAATGGCATTGGCGGACTTGGCGGAAGTTCAGGAACTTGAAGAGAAGGCTCAGTTGTAGTCCGATATACTGATTGCAGCAGCCTCAACAGCAGCAACACCAAATGACATCAACGTCAGTTGCAGGGGTAGCAGGGCTTAGGAATAATGGAAATAGTAACAGTAACGATAGGGAAAATAGTGATAATAGGGAAAACACTGATAGAATAGGGAAACATAGCAGGGAAGAAACAACAGCAGAATGCATGTTTGTTAATTCGGAAAAGTTTGAAAGAGTAGCGAAATCGGATTAGAGTTCAATAGAGAGCGAAGTGGCTCTTCATTGAACGCGTTCCTAGAAAGAATATAAGAACTTCCTCAAGCGCGTGGAGTGACGGAGGCCCAGCTGTTTAAGTCAGCTGTGGATTTATTTGTACGTAGGGCTTTGTTATGGTTTAGGGCGGTTAGGATTTCAATCAATTCGTGGAAAGAGCTCATCAACGAGCTGAAGCTGGAGTTTTTGCCACAGATGAGATTAGGCATCGATAACAAAACATGTTCAGGAGGCATTCTGGACCCATCTCAGAGGGTAGAATGTTGTCGATGTTTCAAAAGAATCCGACACCATTGTATCATACGCAGCTTCGCTAATTTTGGTAATGTTTCTGAGTTGGTTAGATTAGGGCGCAATGTAGAAGCTGTTACGGCGAATGTTGAGTCTTATGTTACACCACCCAGTGGACGTAGTAGAAATTTGCTAGAGCCGGATCTAGAATATTTATGTGTCGAACCCTAAGATTTGCGGTCGTGGAGCAAGACAACCGATCTCGCCCAGTTGGGAGAAATTCGAGTCCAAAGTCGAATCTCAATCCAGAAAGGTCTGTTAGGAGAGTTGCAACAAGTAAGCCCAATAGAAATTCGAATTCAAATTTCAACACGTCCAACTGTTCGGTTAGATGTTATAATTGCAATTGATCAGGCCATCTTGCATGTAGGTGTTCCGCTTCTAGGCGTTGTTTTGGTTGCGGGAAGCAGGGGGTTACAGAAGTAACTGTTCTACCTGCGCAGGAGACGTTAGACGCACTCCCGGGTCAGTAGGACGAGAGCGCCGTTGAAGGTAGATAGGTCGCCTACTTGAGACCAGTCGGCAAATGTCACCATAGGTTTTGCACTAGAACAAAATGGTAGGGATAAAAGGCTATATTTAGGATTTAGCATCTATGGAGTTAGAATGTTAGTGTTTTTAGATTCAAATGCTTCACGCACAATAGTTTGTTGCGAAGGTTGGGAAATTTTAAAAAGCTTAGGAGTTAAATTAGGGAAAGATAAAATTGAAAGGGCTACACTAGCGGATGGCAAGGGTATAGAGGTAGAGGATATAGTGTCACTCCATATCAATGTTTAAAGAAAAATTATTTTGATAGAGTGTTTAGTAGTTCCAAGCATTCCTCAGCACATGATCTTAGTAGCAGACTTTTGGGCTCTTTTGGCCATGGTTCCGGATTTGAAATCAGGGGACTGGGATTATTCAAAGCGATTTAGCTTGGAGGCAACACATTTAGCGGATTTAGGAGAAACACAAAAACAGGAGTTAGTGAAATTTCTTACCCCATTCCTTACATTGCAGCGATACTAGATAGGTTAAATAATGCAAAATTTCTATCTTCTATGGATATAAAATCTGCTTATTGGCAGATTCCAATGGAAGAGGAGTCGAAGAAATTCACTGCATTTACAGTTCCAGGTCGTGAACTTTTTAATTTTTAAACATGTCGTTCGGATTGCATAATGCACCCGCAACTTGGCAGCGTTTCATCGATACCGTCCTTGGTCCTGATATAGAACCCTTCGTGTTTGTATATCTCAATGATATTGTCATCGTTACAGTCATCTTCGATAAACATATTGAGATTTTGGGTTAAGTTTTAAGTAGGTCAATTAAAGCAGGCTTAAACGTAGGTAGGGAGAAATGTCACTTTTGTAGGTCTTCATTGTGATTTTCTGGCTAGGTTGTGGTAAGTATACAATGGTTTACATGTGGACCAGAAAAAGTTGAAAGTATGTTAGGCATACCACAACCAAAGAACGTAAAAGAGATTAGGAGCATTTAAGGAATGGTTTCCTGGGAGGAAGGAGTAGGAAATTCATGTGAACTGAAGAATGCGAGGATAGTTCTCGTAGGGAAAAAGAATGTTTGGTGGCGGCTCCTATCCTGACATGTCCGGATTTTACGAAGCCGTTCGTGGTTCAGACGTAAGCTTCGGATCTCGGGGTTAGAGCTGTCCTTAGTCAGAATCCTGATGAAGGGGAAAAGATAATCTGCTATTTAAGTAGATCCCTTAACCGATGTGAGAGGAATTATTCCACTACGGAGAAAGAGCGTGTGGCCGTCCTTTGGGCCATAGAGAAGTTGAGACCTTACTTGGAGGTCATAATTGACCACCATTCGTTAGTTTGGTTGAGCAAACTAAAAGACCCCGTAGGTAGGCTGGCGCGGTGAGCTCTACGTCTACAACAGTTTGACTTCGAGATTATAGATAGGAAAGGCAAGGATCATACGGTTCCAGATATGCTTTCGAGAAGCGTGCCGGTCTTATCCGGGATTTCGGAACACAGTTCATATCCTTGGATTTTGAAAATGATCGAAAGGGTTCAAGAAGACCCACTGGCGTTTCCAGCCTGGTGAAAACGGGGTAGTTTTTAAACAGGTAGGGCAAAGCATATATTAGTTAGGGATAATAACGAGTGGAAAATAGTATTAGGGAAAATTGATAGGAAAAAGATTTTAGAAGCTTACCATGATCATCCGCTTGCAGGATATATGTGGGTTAAAAAGACTTTTGCTAGGGTAGAAGAAAACTATTATTGTCTTAAAATAAGAGCACATACAAATAAAATACGTTAGAAATTGCCAAGTATGTGAAAATGTAAAACCGGTTCATGACAAAATGGCAGGTCTAATGACGGAGAGGAAAGGGGTAACCAATCAGTGGTAGATGAAACACAGCGAAAGCTGTGTGCAAAGAGCTTGAGCATAATGTTTTCTTGTTGTTGGGTCTTCCTAAGATTGTGGTCTGCGATAATGAGCCACAATTTAAGAGTAGGGAAATGAAATCTTTGTGTGATGGATATAGGTCATCTATTAGGTTCACTGCATATTACCACCCTCAGACGAATACGTCAGAACGGATTAATCAAATTTTAAAAACATTTCGGGCTTACCTGTCGCATAACCGTCGCCCTTGGGGTTCTCAATTGACGAAAGTAGCGTGTAGTATACGCATTTCCCAACATGAGGTTTTGGGTATACCACCATATTATGGTATAATATTCGGGAGGACGATGGTAACCTCCGGGTCACGGCTCGTGAGCGCCACATCTCCCGACGAGTATGTAAACACAAACAATAATAATGCTACCGGGGGACAATTGGACATGGGCGAAATTGAGAGTAGGCTTAGAAAGCTTAGGGAAGAAATACGCAAAAGATTAGATGCAGCAACCAAGAAGTCAGCGAAAACTTACAATCTTCGTAGAAGTGACGAAAAGTACTTTCCAAACGAGTTGGTTTGGAGAAGAAACTTTACCCTTTCGGATGCTGCTAACTACTACGCCCCTAAGCTAGCCCCAATTTATGTGTGGCACTATTCCAAACTTAAAACAGAGTTTCGCCATGGACTTATGTCCTGATGGACAAAACGGCATTGAGAAAGGTACGTGGAACGTTAAAGACTTAAGGCCGTACCACAACGAAAATGATGAATCCCAAGATTAGTTATATTGTACATTAGTCATAGCTACATTAAGAGTAACTGAGAGCCGAAACACTCTATGATGTGAATATACTCTGGCCTAGAGCGATTGAGATATGGTTGTGTTGTCTTTAGGTAGTTTTCCTTGTGGTTGTGTTGTCTTTCCTTTTCTTATTCTGGTACTTCGGCTTTTCTTTCTAAGAGCCAATTTCAACTCTTGGTAGGTAAGGGGGGAGTTTGTTACGGTTAAAACTCACCCTAACAAAAATCCTCTCTTTAATATGTATTATATTTTTTTTGCTTCCCTCTTTCGATCCTTAACCCTTCCCATAATTTCTTCGCCCCACCATTCTTCCACTTGCTCTCGGCAATGCCAATGAAGCAATCCTTTGAGCAAATAACAAAAGCAGGTGCCCAGCAGAGGGGCTTAGTTGATGTCCCTAGTGTGTCGAACCAGAAAGGTGTCTGCAGACTCGCACACAAAATCTTCAGATATGGCTTGAATACAAAATCCATGGTTCACCAGATTTACTGCTACGAAATGCATACTTATACTTACCTACCAGTTACAGTGACATCGATCGAGTAGACAAGGCCTAAGGCCCAACCTAAATATTTAGCAAGGTACCAAAGGCAAAGGTTAGAACGGAAAGCGTTCATCTTTTCTTCCCCAAAAATCTGCAAAAGTTTCCACCGTTGTAAGTTAGGGTTCGCGATTATTAAAGATTTCCTCCCTCTATGGTTCTGCTCAGAAAAATTATAATTTTGATTAGGATATTTCAATAATAATCCTTTCTTTAATCAATTTCTGCGGGTTTTAGATTAACTGTTTTAACAAGTTTTAAGATTAACAAGTTTTGGACGAAGGGCCAACAACTTGTCAGATTCTGTGTGTGCTGTGTGTGTGGAGAGAGCAGTGTCGTTTTTGTTGATGTCGAGATAGTGAATTCTTTGAAGTGTTATTGATTGAGAGGTAGAATACGTGTATATATGAGTGCGGGACGGAAAAGAACAAAGAACTAGGCTTGTAGTGGTGGACACTTCTTGGTTAGCTATCACGCTGAAAAGTAGTTTTTTGATTTAGAGAAAATTTGTCAGAATTGGTTGAAAACACATTTTAGTTTTTTTGAACGAGAAATTGACGAAGAATTTTTTGCAGAAAACGTTACAAATCGTCAGTTCGAGACGGTCTAAAACTGAGCAGACATATGAGGAGAAAATTTCGTTGGAAAGATAAGTAGTCATATTTTTTTTGTTTCGTACACTTTTTTTGAAAGGGTTGTTTTTGCAATTATTTTCTGTGTGGTCCCTTTTATTTCGTTAATTTCCAGAGTATTATCTGGCATGTGACCTTTTAGTTTCATCCCTGTATTGGGAATTTTCGAGAAAAATTATTTAACGGTCCAATCTCGGATACATACTTGGACTTTGGAAAGTTATTCGATGGTCCCTCCGCCCCGCTAAAAAAGTTTTTTTATATTGTT
This sequence comes from Philhelius pedissequus, assembly GCA_910595825.1. NCBI lineage: Eukaryota > Metazoa > Arthropoda > Insecta > Diptera > Syrphidae > Philhelius > Philhelius pedissequus. The sequence goes on from OU343160.1 coordinate 111,975,974, forward strand.
CAAATTTATTTGCGGTTTAACGCCATTTTGTATAACTTCATTTATCGAAAAGATTTGGGGTTTTAATCCCAGGTTTAATTAATCTTAAGGTTAATCTAAGGCTTTCCCAATAAAATAAACATTCTTTTATCCACCCATTTGTGGGATTTAAACTCGTGCTTTAATTTAAATTCGTCGTCGTTGTTTTATTTTAATCGTATTTTCTTTTTTTTATTTAGAACGAAACTATTCTAGACGAGACGAGTGCCGGTTGCACATATAAATAATAAATATTCGTCTTTTTTTTTACTTTGTTTATAATTAAAATTGGATTCGTATAATCCTAGTTCGCGGTTTATAAGTTTTCCGTCATCTTAATCGTCCTAAAGATATTTCATAAATTAATTAATTAATATAATCAAAGAAAATACATATATAGAATAATTCATTCTGGAGAATAGATTGCAACGAATTGACTCTCTTTTTTTGTGCTGTACGAAAGTAATTTCTTTTTTTGTATAGCTTAAGTTCTACAATGTTCTGGTATTTCTTGACTGTCATCTCCTCTTGATGAATCTAACATCATAACAAGGATGTCCGTGGCCCTGGTTGTTCCACATCGTTTTCCGTAAAATCCGTCAGTAACGATTATACAGCTCAAAAAAACACGTAATGTTCAATTTACAAGAACGAAATGATGCACCACGGATCTTGTCGCCAATTTTGTCGCTCCCATTGGTTAATGTCACGTGCAAAGGGCACGCGCCGTTCACCAGCTCCACCGAATTTCTTTCCTGTTGCAACGTATGAAAATCCGCATTGATTATTGCGGATGCGGATGCAGATCTCTAAATCCATTGCGGATGCGAATATTCGCAACATCCCTGATTATAATATACGAGTATATAATTTAACTTTTAATCTTTCACTTTCATCAATTCCAAAATGAATGCGTGGCATGAATACTTCGACTAGCATTCTCCTTCAACACTATACTTTCATCGGAATCAAAAAAAATTACTTGCTATATATGTAGGTACTAAAGTTGGTCCCGCAATTCTGTCTGTCTGTCTATAGCGATTTTCTTTAAATTTGGTTTTGAAGAAAAAGTGTGTGCACTACGTTAAACATTATTTTTTACATATTTTGTTATTAACGGTACCTGCAATAAAACCATTATTTTATTTTCGACTTTCTAATAAGCGCCTCGACAGATTTCGATCGATTTTTGAAGTGAACACTTCGATCGATAAGTATCGAAAGGATTTTTAAAAATTGGACCCAGAAATCTGAAATTTTCAGGAATGAAAGAGATAGTGAATGCCACTGACCGTAAAAAAGAGACCGTAATATTGAGAAGATTACACATATCAGTCAATTACTTTTGACTGGTTCCATGAATAGATTTGGGTTTTCTTTACTTAATAAGTAGACAATAAGACGATTATTTAATTGTTCCAAGCATTACTTTATGAGCTATGCAAGCATTGCAATTTAATTTTCAGAACAGAAGAAAAACAGAAAAAATTGCCTGGAGTTATGTTTGAAAATTCATTAAGAAGAAAAGATGTGGTGACTGTTTTGAGTTTTTATCGTCAGTTCTAGTAGTTAAATCTTTAAGGTTAGGATTTTAAAATAGAGGTAATTAGAGGATATATGCCGGTATAAAATAGTAAGAATGTGTCTTACAATATATATCTTAGAGGGGTTAAGAGACCAAATTTATTCGATTATTATTCGTTTTTTGACATTCTAAATGGAATAGTTGATGAAAAATTTCAATATTTTTAAAAACAGTATTCTATAAAGTTATTGCCCCAGCCATCATATACAAAAGTGTTGGCGTAAGTATATCAATTAATGCACCAGAGAAGGAGTACGGAGGTTATCAAGTAATATACCTACAAATATGTCAATTTAATTAAAGCAAAATCAAGTTGTTGAAGGTCAAGATGGTAACGTATGTATATTGTATACGCACATATCTTTTTTTCCATTCAACTTTTTTTGTATTTCAAAAGGTTTTACAATAGTTTGGTATCTGCAAAGCCTTATGCGCTTGTCTGCAGAAGGCTATGTACAAAAGATTAAACGTTTATTTTGAGTTCTTACTAAAATTAATGTTTAATTTAATAATAAAAATAAATGATAATTTCATTTTGTATGTTTTTTTGCAATTTTTTGACAAAATCTCAAATTCTAGGAGAAGACTGTTGGGATTGCAACTTTGTATCGACTTAGTCCATATTCATTAGAGTATCTCGCAGTAACTCGGTATTTCATATTGATTTTGGTTTCTTCTTGTGGTATTGAAAATTTGTTTGGTAGCTAATTTGTATGTGTTATTGTCATGGAACTATGATACCACCTCTAGCTTGTGCACCTGCAAAATACTTAACAATTTGGCATCATTATCGATTGGTCGCCTGTTATATTGTTGCCCTTATGTTGCCCGATATATAATCTTTTGTAATTTTTGGAATGCATTCTCGAGGCAGGTAAGTTGAGGCGCCCTTCATCACGCAAGTATACCATATCTTAGGTGTGATTTAGCTAGTCCAAAGTAGCTTTGCCGCGAAACCTCTGCTGGACAACGATAGCTAAGATCAAAAAGAGCGAATGCACTTTGCTGTAGCTTTTTAGCTAACGCTCTGTTATGGTAACTCCATTTAAGATTGTAGTCGACTATAACTCCAAGGTATTTATAAGTTGAAACATTTGCAATCAAACCCAGGCAGAATTCTTCCTTTGTAGATCAAGGTGATTTATTGTTCTATGCAAACATTGAACTTCGTGTATTTTTATTTTTGTTTTTATTTTTATTTTTATTTTAATTTTAATTTTAATTTTAATTTTAATTTTAATTTTAATTTTAATTTTAATTTTAATTTTAATTTTAATTTTAATTTTAATTTTAATTTTAATTTTTATTTTTATTTTAATTTTTATTTTTATTTTTATTTTTATTTTTATTTTTATTTTTATTTTTATTTTTATTTTAATATGTTTATGTTTTAATATGTGTAGTGAATGAATGTGCATGACTTTAGTTTTTTGGGCATTAATTATTAAGCCGTCATGATTGCATCAAATTCCGTTTGCATAGTTCAACGTTCCGGCGGCTCACTACTATCGCAGTATCATCAGAGTAGGCATATTCCCAACCTAGTTTTAAAACTGAGAGTAAGCCATTTACGTATGTTATAAATAGCAGTGACCCTAACTTTGATCCTTGTGCGACCCCATACGCAATTTCTTCGTCTGTGCTATATTTTCCAATAATTCTTTGAATTTTCTAATAATACTTTGAATTTTCTTTCTTCAAGGTAGTTTTCAAACGAATTCAGCAAAGATCCTCGTACTCCAAGTTTTTCCAACTGTCTTAAGATATTTTTGTGACTTGGAGTATCCAAACTTTTTTGAAGTCAATAAATAGCACTATTGAGTTCTTTGTTTTATTTATATTCTTTAACCAAACTTGTATATAACTTGTCTATGGAGTCTCCAAGCAATCTGTTGATATTGGTGTTCGTTCGGAATCTAAACTGGTTCTTTTCCAAAAGCTTATACTTCTCTAAATAGGTATGTAGATAATCTTTTCGAAACCACTTCTTCAAGCACTTTTTCTATTGATTAAAGAATAGATATGGGCCAATTTCACTTTTCTTATCACTTTTGTGCATAGGTCTTACAATTGATGTTTTAAGCAGGTTTGGAACTGTCGATTGATCAATGCTCATGTTTACTATTTTTGTTATTGTTGGAGCTGTGATTTTCCATTGTTTTTTAAATCCTCTGGCCTGATTCCATCAATTCTTGGTGATTTAAGTTCATTCATTGAGCTAAGGATATTTTCTATCCCTCTTAAAGTAGCTTCCTCAATATATATAAAACGTTGTGTTCTGTTTAAAGGACCTTGAAAGGTTTTATGGTTACATACATGTACAGTATTGCCTTATTCCAAGGAGATTCTTGTTGCAAACTGATTTGCGACGTCTTCAAAGTTTTCTATGTTTACAAAGTTCCATGATATAACTTCGTCTAAATTACTTGATTCTTTCCTGATATTGTATTAGCTAGTTTCCAGGTTCATGTTCTATGTTTCTTTTTGGTTTCTTCATTGATATCGTAGACAATTCAATCATTTCGTTGTATGTATGCTTAAAGGACTCATATATTTCATTAACATCCGTCAAATAAACATGATATTCCCAATTGTAATTTTCAATCTGTTGCGATGGACTCCCACCTGAGATTTGTTTTTGTTTTTCGTTTTGTGAAGGACCTTCATTGCCGTAGAGAGAAAGTGAACTATATATTGCATAGTGATCAGATATTTTGACTTCAATGACTGCTGATATAATACCATTATTCTGTACATGAACTAAACAGTGATCTATCAATGTTTGTGTTGTTCTGGTAACTCTTGTATATGACAGTATTGTGTTTTTAAGTCCTCTTGATGATATCATTGAAAGATAATTGCTTACACCGGAGTCGTTAGGGTTTCTTGTATTGATATTTATAATTCCTATTATGATCAATTTCTTTTTTTTTAATCAATTTTACCTATGTTATCACCTAATTCTTGGGTAAATTGGTTCACTCGTGTAAGCTGGGTGGTCTATACAGGGACATTATAGTTCCTTCTAGATTTCCTCGTTTTATAATTAATACTAAACTCTCGTAAGATAAAAATTCTCCTTCTCCTACGTCATATGCAATATTATTCTTTATAAATAGAGCTGTTCCTCATCCTTTTGTTTTTCTTCTAAACGGTGATTTTTTAAGAGCTTGGTTTTTGAAAATTCAAAAAAAACACAGAAACTTGTAAAAAGTGAATGAAATTTTTATTTGAATCGATAAACCAATTTCTGCCATTTACTTTTTAAAAATAATTTCACTTAAATGTTGCCCGCGGCTACGCTTCAGGTGGTCCATTCTGAAGGTCCAATTTTGGCAAACTTTTTCACACATTTCGGCCGGAATCTCACCAATGACGCGTTCAATGTTGGCTTCCAAGGCAGCAATCGTGTTTGGCTTGCCCCCATAGACAATAGACTTAACATAGCCCCACAAAAAATAGTCTAACGGGGTCAAATCACATGATCTTGGTGGCCAATTGACTGCGCCAAAACGTGAGATCAACTGCTCACCAAATTCGCCTCTCAATTGATGCATGGTTTCGCGTGCAGTGTGGCATGTGGCACCGTCCTGTTGGAACCACATGTCGACCGAGTTCAATTCTTGCATTTTCGGCAAAAAAAATCTGTTATCATCGAAAGGTACCTTTCTCCATTGACCGTAACCCTGCGGCCTTCATCGCCCTTGAAGAAGTACGGCCCAATGATGCCGCCTGCCCATAAACCGCACCAAACAGTGCATTTTTCGGGATGCATTGGTACCTGCTGAATTGCCTCTGGCTGCTCTTCACTCCAAATACGGCAATTCTGCTTATTCACGTATCCATTTAGCCAAAAATGAGCGGAAAAAAACGGACGTAGCTTGCGAAACACATTTTTCACAGAGCACGAATTTTGATAATAAATGTCAATAATTTGCAAACGTTGTTCAGGCGTAAGTCTATTCATGATGAAATGGCAAACAATACTGAATCGAAATGTCAAATGTTCGTGGAATTTGTCATGTGTGATCTGTCAAAAATATAAACGTCAAAAACCAAGTAGCAAAAAAATCACCCGTTATAACAAAATTCTGGAAGGGGCAGAAAATGCAGAACTCGAAGTATACGAATCCGAATTTGGCGATTAAGAAACGCGGTTTTTTGAGGCTCATGCGAATTTGTCGACATCCATTCGCAAAAGACAATCGAGTTCCAAACCAGAGGTTGATGTTTCGGTTGCTGAAAACCTGGCAAAGCAGCAAAACACGCTTTTTGAAAAGCTTAACGCGACATCAGATCGTTGCTCAATTCAGCTGCCAAACCTGGTCGTTCCTCCGTTCTTAGGAGATTATAAAGATTGCCCGTGGTTCAGGGATTCTTTTATGGGACCTGTTGATCAAAAAGAAAACCTTGCCGTCCAAAAACCCCACAATTGGAAATCCTTTCTCCGTGATCGTGCGCTTGATCTCATTAAACATATTCCTTTATCGGAAGCAAATTATTTCGAAGCATGGGCACGTATGGAACACAGATATGATCGTTCACAAATTATTGTTCCATTGTATATGGAGACATATCTTTCCATTCCTAATGCAATCGGTGGTAACGTAAAGCTTCTTAGGTAAATAACAGATACGGCAGATTGGGTTATACGTGGGCTTAGTGATATTAATTCTAATAATATCATGGGGTGGCCGTGGCGCGATAGTCTTGTGCTCGCCTGGCAACCTCGCGGTCGCAGGTTCGATTCCAGCCGTTGTCTATGTCGTCTTATTTTCCATTAAAAACGAATTCTAAATATGTTCATAAAATGAGTTTCTCGTTTACTCATTATATGCTGTTTAGGCATAATACTAACAACATATGATTGAGTAAACTAGGATACCCATAAATATGACAACGATATAAATCAAATAATGCGAATTATAAGGGACATAAATAAATTTTGAGTTAAACCAGTAAACTTCATAAATATGACACAGAAATATATAAGATAATGCGAATCTTAAGAGACATAAATAAATCAGACACGGTAGTTTTCTCCCTATTAGTTCAGCCGCCATCCCTGGGAATAAATCTGAGACAAATACCAGCTCGCGCCACACACCTTTCCTATCCTTCTTTCTCTTCTTTCACATAACGCCCGCGCTGTGTTAAAAAAAAAAACATATAAAGGGTAATCATAATCCCTTGAGCGCGTGTAAGATTATAAAAAAAAAAAAAATCGTGACCCTTGGCTTATTATTTGCTTTTAGCATAGTTAGACACTGATACTAAGCAAAGCTGGTAAGAAAAGATCGGTACGCGTGATGATGCTATCATTGATGAACTACTGACATTTTTGGAATCGCGATGAACTGCATAAGAATCATGTCGATGAAAAGTATGACCTTCTAGTGTGTTGCGGAATAAACAAAAAACTTAAACACGTCCACATTTGATCGAATCTTCGCAGTTCAAACCTGCAATACAATGTCCCAAGTGCTCAGAACAACACAACTTATCACAGTGTCCAAAATTTGTTGCCCTTGATGTCGAATCTCGTCGGTGTTTTGTAAAATGGAACCAATTGTATTTTAATTGCCTTCGCCCAAGACATGGGGTAAATCGGTGTTATTCCACATATCGCTGTCGTGAATGCCGGTCGCGTCACCATTCGTGAGCAGTCTTCTTCTTCATCCTTTGCACCTATTTTAACCAACAATTCGTTAGATGTAGGAATTGGTAGATACACCATTTTTCCAACCATATTGGCTCAGGTTCAGGATGTTAAAGGAAATTTTCAGAGTTGTAGAATACTACTCGATTCAGGGTCTCAAGTTTCGTTTGCCGTTGAATCATTTGTTCAGAGGTTAGGGCTTCCGCGGAAACATGCTCGCATTCCTATAATTGAGGTTTCGTCTTCGGATGCAGGTCATACAAAAGGTAATATATCAATGAAATTAACTTCTTGGTTTGATAATACTCCTTTGTTTGTTGATGCATATATCATGCCTAATCTCACTTCTAACTTGCCTTCTCAAGACTAAGCAGATCCATCATTCAATGTGCCACGTGCAGTCGACATATTTCTTGTTGTTTCTCAAATTCAAGGACCAGAAGGTGTTCCTATAGCCCAAAATACTTCGTTTGGTTGGGTTGTTAGGGTAGAGTTATTTAGTTCACCGATGCTGCCTTCAGATACTTAGTCTCCGATCTCCTCTTTCCATTCTTCGCTCGATGAATTATGGTCATTTGAGCTGAAGCTGAGATGGGATGATCCATTGCCAATGCACTTGGACAATAAATGGTCAATATATCGAAACGAACTCCATTACTTCGAGGAATTACGTATTCCAAGAAATGTATATTCATCATTTAAAGACGTCGAATATCATGGGTTTTCTGATGCTTCATCCGTGGCTTATTCTGCTGTTGTTTATGCACGTTGTAAAGTTTCTGAGGACGAGTATACAACTTTTTTCGTATTTTATATATGAATATTATAAAATCTTCGATTTCAATTGACTCAAAGCTTTGTGCATGGTGCGATTCACAAATTGCTTTTAATTGGTTGACCTATCCGCCTAAGAGAAACCCAAACCAATGATATTTGGAAAAAACCTTGAAAATAAATAAAATCTTAACGGGGATATACGCTAACCTGCCGGTAGGAGTCACGGATGCCGGCAGTGGCTTGGACTTTCCTGTATATCAAAAGGACAAGTCGCCAGTGATATCTTTTTCCAGAATTAAATCTAAGAATTAAGAAGATATTGCGTTAATAATACTAACATTTAAACTCTTTATAGAACTTACTATATTAAACAGAACCAGCTACTCGAGTATAACAACAACCAGCAGCGGCATACAGTTAAGACCTCTAAAGATAACAAGGAAAATTAAAATGGAAACGCAGAATTCAACTTGGCTTCGACGGAGGAATAAGGTAATCTTCTTCTCAACCCGTTCGCAAACCTCGGAATGAGCGACGGTGCTAGTGGCGGAACAGTAGAAGTTGACAGTGTCCGCGAATGATGCTCCGTGGCTGACTCCCATACCTCGGGAGTTTCGACCTCTTCAAGACGGATTACAATCTACAACTACAAGAGGAACGATAAAGCGACTGGAGAATAAATCATGGGATGACATGAAAGAACTTGAATGTAAACGACTGCATAACGCTCGTGGCTTTATGCAAGAGTACTCGACGGAGGGAGGGCCTAACGCCCACCCGATGCCGAAGCCCTCGACTGCAGGAGGCATGGACGACAATAAGGTGATGGGGCCCCACTTCCGTACGGTATTAAACCATTGAAAGGGGCTTCCTCATCGAACGTACAGAGAAATGCCTGGAACAAAACAAACAAAGCGGTCAGTGGACCGTCAAGCTCACCTAGCGGATTAACCTTGGGGCCACACGCAACTTCTGACCGGGGGGAGGGAGAGGCGGCTACTAAAATGACGGCACCCAACTCACCCACAAGTGCGGTAGTGCTAAAGAGTGGGCCAAAGAATGAAAAGACGTGCGTGGTTAGCGCGGAGGGCCCTAGCTATCCTGCTCACCTCAACACGTTGAGGAATTCGGAACGCAGCAAACTCACCGGAACAAGGCAACAGGCAAAGACGATACGATCTCGACAATCGTGAAGAACCAACTCAGGCTTCGCAAGGGCAAAGCTCTGAATGATTCAGAGATAAAACAGAGACAAAAACGTAACGCGAAAGAATCGACCGACGTTTTGACAGTAGTGATCGAATGTCCTTCACGGAGAAGGAAGAGCTGGTGACTAGACAAAACTGTAACGAACAAACCAATGAACCACTTGGCAGTGCTCCGAGCAGGGATGGGCAAGAAGGAGTAGTCCTAACACCACTTACCGAACATGTCTCAGTGGCAAGCTCATCCAAAACGGCTACCTGCTCACCGAAAAACAAGAGGAAGAAGACAAAGACCTCCCAAGTAACACGTGTGGGCTACCAAGTGGACATAGCCGATTTTGGGAACCCCTCACGGAAACTTACCGAGGATCAATGGCAGCTATTGGAGCTGAGGATCCTAGACGCCATCGTAAAGAGCAGACAATCGCCACTCTTCTGTAATCTCAGTATCGACCACAGTTTCAAGCTAATGACGTGCGAGTATGATAAAACCCTGGAATGTCTCAAAACTGAAGCTCCATGGCCAAACGCTGACTTGCGACTGATAGGGAAGAAGCAGATCGGCGAATTAAAAAGACCGCTGGCAGGGCTACTGATTAGAGGCCCAGTGCTCCCTAGGGATCGTCTTGAAAGGTACATATTATTCCTCAAAACCGAACAGCTTAGCCAAAACTGGGAGGTGGTAAATATTGAGAAGACAAAGAAGGCACAGAAGTGGTAGTGAAGCTGGTACACAAATCAATACCACTTCTGAGGAAAATCAATTTCAGGATACGCTATCCGCTGTAAGTGATACTTCATGGACTTAACAGCGGCCTCATATATGCCTCCTTGATGCGAAGCAGCTGGCACCATAAATACCTATTCCGTACGTCGCCGATTTTACTTCCTGAATATCGTATCTTTCCCATTCTTGCCAGGCTTGCTTGATTACCCTTGCGGCGCCAAGAAATGACGTGCCATTGTCACTATACATATGCTGACAATGCCCTCTCCGGCTGACAAATCGCTCATAACATGCTAAAAACGACAATGAGCTCAAATCTTTCATATCAATATGAACCGCCCTTGACTTCAAGCACACAAAAATTGCCACCTAGACTTTCCTTATGCTGATTCGCTTGCCATCTCTATCCAATACCTTGATCTTAAAAGGGCCTACATAGTCGACCCGGGTATGTAAGAAAGGCTTTCCAACTCGCACCCTATCCGCTGGCAACCCTGACATTAGCTGCTGTGCTAATCGATAATTATGACGTGCACAAATTGGACATTTGTGTAGATAATTTTTAAGCTCGCTGCATAATCGTGGTATCCAGTATTGCTGCCGAAAGAACTGCATCATTATTTGTGTGGCTCCATGTTTTGTTGCCCGATGACCATGATCGATCACCAACCATGCCAACCTCGAACTTTCCGGTACTATGGCTGGATGACGCATCTCGTATTCCTCGCTGGCTCGATGTAGGCACCTTCCTACTCGCAATATACCCTCGCCGTCAAAAACACTGGTTTGAGAGACTCATTCTTGCTATTCTCGGACAACAGTCCTTTTTTCTGAAGTGCCGCTATATCCTTGCCAAATAACTCTCCTTGAGCTTTCTTAATGAGATATTTCATGCCTTGCATTCTCTCCTCAGCCGTATGTTTCATCGATACGGTGCCGATACTGTACCTAGCTCGCTTACTACTTCGCCGTAACTTACGTTCCCCTGCCTTAGCATTAAGCCGATTTAAATAGTGATATACATATGCTAGCACCCCTACTGCCATTTCTAATCTCGAAGCATACTCTTCTATCGAAATACTGGCTTGCCGCTCAGGTACCCATATATCTAAAACTTGACTGTGTGACTACACATACTTGCATTTCGCTTGCCGCAATAGGTAAAATATCAGCACCTATCGAATTAACTGGCCAACTAGCTTTTTGCTCAACTACCCATAATGGCCCATGTAGCCGGAGCTTGCTTCCAATTAGCTCTGCCGGTAATAGAGCCCTAATGAGTAAGTCAGCAGGATTTTCTTTGGTCCCAATATGCCGCCAATTTTTAACGCAGGTATTCATCTGAATTGATGATACCCAATTCCCAACATATGTCTTCATATCACGAGGGAGTTTTTGTAGCCAGTGCAAAACTACCATCGAGTCTGCCTAGAGCACATAACTTACGTTTGCCCAATCCTTTGCCTTAAGCAACTCTACCAACAGCCTACCTAATAGCTCTGCCGCCACTAATTCTAAACGAGAGATAGTTATTATTTTAAGAGGATGTACCCTTGTCTTGGAAGCGATTAAACTACTTGTAACTTTGCCATTCGACTGTTCCACCCTTGCATATAACACAGCCCCATATGCCATCGTAGAAGTGTCAGAAAAACCATGAACTTCTACCGTTGCCGCCTTGCAGGTGCCTAGCCATCTAGGCATCCGAAATTGTTCTAAAAGCCTTAAATCTTGCCACAAACCTCGCCATCGATTGTTTATTTCAGCTGGCACTTCTTTGTCCCAGCATATACCTGCTCGCCATAAATCTTGTATCAGAGTTTTGCCGATAATAATTACTGGTGCGATATAGCCATTTAGATCATAAAGCTATGAGACATAGATAAGCAGATTCCCTTTTTCAATCTGTCCGTGATTTCTGGTGATTTAACTTCGAACGTGAATTGGTCTAGGACAACCAACCATTTTAGACCCAATATAATAGCTTGCTCTTTGTTATCGAAAATCATTTCTTCACCACTTGTCCATTTTAGCTTGTTGGCTAGCCATTGGCTGTTCGATTTCCATTTCCAGGGCTCGAAGCCTGCTGTCTGTAACACAATGTCCAATCGCCTTGCCGTGTATATCGCCTCTTGTTCGCTATAACTGCCCGACACGCAATAATCCATGTAAAAGTCGTTAGAAATGATTTACTCTATTTCTGAATGTGTTTCCCTTGCATCTCGTCCTCCACATTGGATCAAAGCTCGTACTACATTGTATGCCGACGATGTCATGCCTTAAGTTACAACCGTCAGCCAATATTCCTGCAACTTTTCTTTTGGAGATTCGCGCCAGAAAATTCTCTGGCAATTCCATTGATCCCTAGCCAATCTAACTTGGCGAAACATCATTCTGATGTCTGCGCTATAAGCTATCCTGTGCCGTCTGAAACGAGTTACTATTTCAAATAAATCTCGTTGAATCTTCTCACCCAGCTGCTGTATTTCATTGAGTTAGATACCCTTATCCGTCTTGCAACTACACTCGATGTGGTATGTAGTATACTAAATTCCCTTGCCGAGATCGCGGAGGCTTCTCTGCCTTGACCATGTGCCCAAGGCTCTCATATTCTTACATAAAGCTAATGTTCCTTTCTCTCATAGCTGGCTCTCTTTCTAATCTCCTTTCCAACATAAAAAATCATTTGAAGGCTATCGCCCTTGAATCGCCTAAATCCTGAATGAGAAGTTTTATAGGAATCGTAACAATGAAGCGTTCGTTATCGTCCCGCCTTGCCGTATTTGTGAAATTGTTTTCCACAGCTCGCTCTTCTGCCGATCTTACCTTGCAACCTCCCACCTGATCCATTTTCCAAAGCTGTCTCTCTAAGCTGTCTAATTTTTCTACTTCAACGCATCTCAGTGTATGTGCATTATCGTCTTTTCGCTCTAATATAAAACTATGCCAAACCTTGTACCAACGGCTGCCATTGCCCCGATCATACGTGGTACCGAACATCCCATTACCCTCGCAAAAAACTTTACCCCTAGCAGAATGTCCACTGTAGATCGCCGCCAATAGGAAGGATTGGCCAATGGCATCTCGAACTCTCCCTTAACTTGTTGCGCATTAACTTGCGGAGCAACTAATGACCAGCTCGATTCTTTTGGTAGTACCCAAAAATCATCTTCAATGCATGTTTCATAATGGTACCATGGCATTATTGCAACCCCTGCCTGCTTACGAATTTGAACCGTATTACCTTCTATGCCGATGTCCTTTCTCATAGCTTGCCGTGTATACATATTGAAACTTTGCACCATTTCATATGGAATTAAATGAGGCTGAGCTCCCGCATCTAACAGATCTCGCACTGGTCCAACCAGTCGACCTTCTACCTTCAACCTAACCTAAATTGTTGGAATTAAAGCTGGTTGTGCATATGGTGCTGCTTGCCGATCTAGGAATGCCAGCATCTCCTTTGCCGCCGGAGTTTCAGACTGGCGTTGTAGCTCCCATTGGCGTGCTGTGTCCGCACCTAGCCGCTCATGCAACATATGCACGATAATCATGTCCCAGTGGCAATGCCATTGCCCACTTATTTTATTTTACTCTTGTAATAATATCATATAAAAATTGTTTAATAAGATAAATAAAATCATATTTATCTATTTACCTATCTATCATGTCCCAGTGCTCGCCTGGGACCCGTTGCGCCTTAGCCTGGCGCATCCTCTCATGTGTCACGTTTGACAGACGCTGAATATGGTCTGACCGAGGAACAGCTGGCAGACCTTGCAGATTAAAGAATTGTCTTAGTAGCTGGCGACATGTTTGGTACTTTTTATCGTACAGCTCATTGAGCCTGGCCCAGGCCTCCAAGTCGTTGCTGTCAGTCAGCTGCCATTCCCCTATTGTCTGCGCTGCCTTGCCGGTGAGCGATTTACTAAATGCTGAAACGTAAAGGCTGGTGGTACTTGCTCATTGGAGGGGACCGCTGCTACAAAACGGTCTTTAAATCCTTGCCATTTGGTGAGGGAGCCATCGAACTCCCCCCACGTGTTTCTGACTTCCTGCTGCTGTGGTATCTGAATGGACACCTCAATGGGCTGTCCACTCGCCCCTGGCTCGCCGCTTACACCTTGCCGTAGTCCCACTTGCTTTTTCAGAAGCCCAATATGCTTCCTGAATTTAACCTTGGTGCTAAGGTAAAGTTCCTCTTCCTCTGCTTGCCGCTCCTCTACGCCTTCTGCGTTATTTACCTTGCCGGATATCCATTTCGTATGGTTCGCATTCATCTGCGCCCATAAGTCTTCTAGCCGCTCCAGTCTTACCTGGAAGTCCTCGCCGTCGCTATTGTCTTATTGCTCGCCAGCTTCCTCTATATATTTCGCGATTCTTTGCATCGCCTCGAGGCATCTCTCGTGAATCTTATTATTTGCCATTTCCTACATATAAAAAAAAATAAAAAAAATAAAGAGGAATTTAAGGTAAGTGTATGTAAACCTGACATAAGCATGTCCAAGATTAATATTGTTAGCCTGCGGCTAATAACTTGCCATTCAATATATGCTTAACCACAACAATATACCTTGCCGTAGCGTTTGCCAAAAATTTGCTGTAATTATCTTCCCAAAAGCCATGTGTGTACTCGCCATATAACAAATCAAATGTAAATTGTTTCCCTATGCCATACTATATAATCGGACACTTGCTGTTTTATATCAAATTGGATTACTTATTTGCCTTTACAAAATGTGTACATATTGCCGATATACTACTATGCCGTTTGTGATTAAGTTCTTGCCAAATAATTTTTCTCGGCCCTGGTCTTCATCAAAAGAGTTTTTTCTCTTTAAAAAATTTTAGCTCTCTGTATCAACGATATCTTAGTTGCCGCACTCACGATCTTTTCCATGCCCTTGGGGGTGTATGTATTGCCATAATAATATACCGCCTCGCCGACTTGCTCTAGTCATGACAGCTCGCCCAGCTTTCGTAATGTTCATCGAATTTCATTAAAACTCGGAAAATGTGTTAAAATAATTTCATTGTATCATTTGTTTTTGCTTGCCGTCGCCGTCGTAGCCCCTCCTTTCGATTTCGCCTTGCTGTTAGGCTAATAAATAAATTTGTAAACTCTAAAGAGTTAAAAGAAGCTTGCCGTATACTTGCCGGTGGCTACGATTTATCACTCCTAACCACGCGCATTGTTACTCCCTAGCCTACCTGATGCTTCGTCTGTACCGTGTTAAAGCAACGCAAAAAATTTCAAAATTTGTATATAAAAACAAACCCCGCCTAAAAAAAAATAAAATAAAAGATAATTCCCTACGATGATACTTGTGACACACTGTACCTAATTTGTGTACGATGAATTCAGCGACCCACTTCACTTCCTATTCTAGCACACACGCACGCTTATATAAATATACCTATCAAGAAAAATGAGAAAAAAAAGAGACGAAAAAATACCACTATATCACAAGCATCAGAGTCACAGCACAGACCGAAGCAACGCAAAATAAACAAAACAACAACAATAAAAAAGGAAAAAACTGATGAAGACCACCCCGCACAGTGGGGCCATTTGTATGGGAGAGCGGAAAAAACTCCATAAAAACTAAACCACTATACCGATTTAGTTGAAATTTTCAGGAATGATAATCAATGGCAAAAGAAATTTTGTATATTAATTTCCGCCCACTGGCACGCCTACATTTTGCTCGTTTTAATAAAAACTAAAGCACTAAACCGATATTAATGAAATTTTTAGGAACGATAGTCACTGATATGACAAATGTATACTTAATTTCCGCCTACTGCCCCTCCTAGTTTTGTTCTCGTTTTAAAACAAAGCTTTTTTTTATTTTTTTTGTATAGACTTGTTTTTAGTTCAATAAAATTTGAACTGCTGGAATGATTTTTATGAAATTTTCAGGCATATGGAGGATAGTATAGAAAACAAGCAGTGAAAATTTCAACCTACTTCTAAAAAAAAAGGTTTTAATCCTGGTTACTATTTTTAGAAGGAAATGGGGAAAAACGGCATAAAATGGAATAACTATTTCATTTTATTTTTATGATTTATATAAATCATTTTATTCTATAACCATATTTGCAACTTGAGTACTGATGTTTTTAATTATTTCTTTAAAATTAAGTTTCACTTAATTTTAAATCAATTTATCGCTATCTTATTTCAATTATCACACAGATCAGCATATTTTATTTTAATTGTCTCCATAATGATTAATGTTCAAACTCTTTAAGAACAAGTCTGAATCATAATTATATAAATTAACAAATCACCGGTGTAAACAATTTTTTTTTTGTTGAAGATGTTGTATATAACAACAGCCAGATATACTCTTTTCCGCATTGCTTTTGGACTGTTATATTAATATTGAAAGTTTTTAATGCAACAACAACAACTTGGTGGTATACTACAAATGCATACTTTCTTTGTAATAGACCATCAAATGGTTGTTGTGACATTAAAAACTTTCAGTGTTAATATAACGGTGAGTAAGCAATGCAGCCTGCAATTTATTTTTTATAATTGCTAAGTGAGTTTTCAAAAGAGAATTTAAATACTTATAGTCATTTCTCAGAAAATTCAAAAAAAAAAACAAAAGCAAAATTTTGATTTTCCATATAATTTCATGTTTTCGCTTTTTTTCAAAGTCCGATTTACAGGGTTCAGTTTTGTTTTAAATTAACTTAAACCACCTTAATTGAGCATTAGAATGTAGAGAAAATGATTTTATAGCCTTTTGAAAAGTAGCTCCTTAACTCTTATTTTGATTACTTTGTTCGGCAGTTGTCTGTAGTTGTCAATGAAATTTATAGGAATTTTAGGCAATAGTATAAGCCTTAAGAAAATTACAATTTTAGACCGGAGCTCAGCAGAGCTTTTTTTGTACGCTTACAAACGTTCAGATTATCTGCTTACTCTTTCCTACTCGCTCTATAAATTTTTTTAATGTCATATTTTAAAAAATTGGGCTATTTTATATTTTTTTCTTTTTCTCTTGTAAATGAACTACAAATATGGAAAATTTCATAATTGTATCTTTACAAATAAAACCACGTAGGCCAAACTGTTCATTAGTAAAAACAGGTGATTTTTGGGTAAAATAATATTGTCGAACTTCCTAAGTCCCTCACAGCCACAAACAAAAATGAAATGAGGAAAACGAGTTAGAACTGTTTTCTCTGATTATTAATGAAAACAATAGGCTTTCAAACACCGCAAAAAAAAATTAAAAAAAATTGGAATTATTTCCCTGTTTGCCCCACTGTGCGCCGCGTCGTCGCCGTTGCTTACACGCAAAAGATATACATATCTACCTCGCACCATGTATAAATTTCTTCGCGCTTGCCGTCTAGCCGATCTAATTTCGTTTACCACACCAATACCCACAATATAACTTATTTGCACCATTAGCTCAAACGCAATTTGTAGACAAAATTTAAAGAATGTTAACAATCACTTACTGATATTAATAATGCCGAAAACACAAAAACTAGGCAAACAAACTTTTTATGCTCTTATTTCAATTTTTTATTCTTGGCCATCCGCCATGCTTGCCTGACACTTTAGAAATAACAAAAAAATGAAGAAACAAGCAGCCGTCGCTTGTCATCTTACCACTTCCATTTTTTCTACACACTTGCTCACTGTGTATGTATGCGGTATTGCTTGCCGAGTTACTCACACTCGCTGTGGAATATAATTTGTTTTCTCGCCGATCGCACTATATACATATGTACATAAATATAAAAGGGATATTTGGAATTTATTTTCCTCCACCAATTTATATTTACTAACGGCTGGCTGAACCGTGTCGAGACTTGTTTGCAAGAAAGGATATATATACCCACTTTACTATAAGGCAGCTTGCCGTGTCTGATCGTCTTGCTGAATATAGGTATATTTCACCTGGTGTGTTCCATATAGCATTCGATGTTTTTATGGAACCAATATGTAGCTGGAATACCTTGCCGAATTTATTACTCGCACTTTTGTAACATGAACTAAATTAAATCAAAGCTGGCATAAAAAACTCGGGATTTTGATATGGGCTGTAGCTGGCCTCTTTTTTATTGACTTATTTCTTAGCTAGCGGTATCCATTTTACCATTATTATTAGCTCGGTGATTTTATTATTTAATATTAGCTCGCGGACTCTCTTTTTTTTATATAAATAACTGGCGGACTTTTTCTATAGCTCGCGGACTTTTTCACCATAGGTCGCTTGCCGCTATCCGGCTCGTATGGACCAAATGTATAAACCCGAACTAACCCGAAACCAGAAACTTATTTATTTTAATATAATTAAAACGTTATGATTTTAATTGGGAAAAGTCATAAGAAAAAAACCCAATATTTATTTTTTATACTAAGCTGACTGGCCGCTGCCGATACCGAATGAAGACTCACTAACAATATAAAATAAATTCCTGCTGCACAAAAAGAACACGCAATTTCTTTTGTAAGCGCTTTCGTATATACGTAGAATATAAATACAATAATAATGAATAATATAAGTCGATACATGTAAAATATGAATATGTAGAATTGCCGTCTGTTAATATTAGTGCTTTCAGAATTCGTACACTTGCGTTCGATACACAGCCAAAGAAATATCAAAACTGAAAAACAACGTCCAAAACGTAGCTCGTGAACACATTTCTGCAGCGAGATCACATGCAGTTACGAATCAGCCAGACTTAGGAAAATTCATTCCAAGGAACCAATTCCGCTCGGATCTTTAAACGAACCAAATAGTCACTGTACGGAGTCATGAAGTGAAACTTTAATGCTACTTCTCAACGCTCAGTTTCCAGGGTGTGATGAAACTATTCCGAACATGTAATACGCCATGATTTTATAATGGAAGAGAAAATAAAATGGGCTATTAACTCCTTCCCTCATTACAAGTCCCCTGTGGCTTGATGGCATCTTTTATCTGGTCTTTCAAAAATGTGAAGACCACGTTATTCTTTATTTAAACAACATATTCCTAAATAGCGGGTATGTACCCAAGTCATGGCGTGAAGTTAAGGTGGTTTTCATACCTGACATTTATATTATTATTTATATTATTATTATTTATATATAATGGACATTTACATACGTAGCAAACTGAACCCGGAAGTTATTTCCTCTGCATAGCATGCATATACGAAAGGTAGAAGTGTGGAAACAGCTCTTCACTGCATTGTTAGTAAAATCAAAAAACACTTCATAACAAGGAATACATATTAGCTGCTTTTCTCGACATTGAAGGTTGAAGGAGCTTTCAACAAAGTTAAAGATAGCGCAGTAGAACATGCCCCTATAAATCTTGAAGTAGATGGTGCAATCAGAAACTGGATCATGTGCACGTTAAAAACTAAACAGATCTTCAGTGAACTTGATGGAGCCCAATTAAGAGTATCAGCGTCAAGAGGAGCACCGCAAGGAGGAGGTCTATCACCACTTTTATGGATTCTCGTAATGAATAGTATACTTAAACATAGTAGGGTGAAAGCGATAGCCTATGCAGATGACTTAGTTCTACTTGCAATAGGTAAATTCCCAATATAGTGGATAAGTGAACAACTTCAAAACGCTTTAACCACAGTATGTAACTAGTTCAAAAAATGTGGTCTAAAGGTTAATCCCTCATAGACTGAGCTTGTCCTCCTTAAAACTAGAAGCAAAATACAAGATATTTCAGTATCCACAATTGACGGGATCCCACTTATTATCTCGGATCAAGCCAAATATCTTGGTGTGATTCTAGAAAAGAAATTAAACTGGAGTCCAAACATAAAAGAAATAGCTAAAAAAGAAATGATCGCATTCTATTCATGCGACAGGATATTTGGTAACAAGTGGAGCCCAAATCTTAAGATTATCATGTGGATATATACGGAAATCGTTAGACATATACTTACATATGGTAATCTTGTATGGTGACATGCGCTGGATAAACCACTAACCTAAAGACCCTAACAATAGAACAAAGAATGGCTTGTATAGGTATTACTGGAGCAATAAAGAGTACCCCAATAGCGGGATTAGAAGCAATATCCAACTTAAAACCCATTGACATATACGCACAAGAATCAGCAGCTAACAGTTTCTTGCGACTTAGCCAAAATAACTTCTGGAACAATGGCCACGTAGGACATGCTCAGATTCTGCAGAAAATTATATAGCAACAATGTGGGCACAGACTACATGTCTCCAAAACTTGATTTTAAAAGACCCTTTACAACCTGTTTCCCCGAAAGACACGTAATTGTAAACAACGAACTCCTTACTGATGGTTTGACAGTAGAGTTGGTGCAGGTTTTTTCTCAGAAAACCTTAAAGTAGCCAGCTTCTCTAGGCTACCTGATCACAGTAGTGTCTTCTAGGCTGAGGTCTTTTCAGTGAAAAATGCTGCTAAGCACGTATCGAAGCTGGAGATACCACATGGTAATATCACCTATATTGTATATAATTATATATTTTTATTTGTAAATATTATTTCTATTATCTGTTAGCATAAGCTTGTAGATCAATAAATAAATAAAAAAAATAAACACCTTTTTTATCGACAGCCAAGCAGCAATAAAAGCGATAGCTGCCACAGTTATAATGTCAAAGCTTGTAACTAGCTGTTACGAAGGGCTAGTCAACAATTACTTTTTCAAATATGTTTCTTCAACAAGGGAAAAATTCTGTTAAACAATAGAAACCGTAACAATTGCCAATAGAAAAAAATTCCCTTCACTTGTTGAATCAGTTGAACAAGTAAATCTACCAAGATGAATATTAAAATTTCCAAAGAAAAAAAAAAGTATTTATTGCAAATGTGACTTTTTTGATACATCGACAAACTGTCCTTTTGGGAATACCATGAACATCTCCTATAACATGTTACTGAAATCCAGTTCCAAACGAATGTAAGGCGATCAATATTTTCTGCTTACACTTAAACGTAATTTGTGGGAAAGACTTTCGGTAAGATAATCAACAACTTCCACGACACACAACATTTTTGGGGTTCTATTTCAAAGTTTATTCTTTGTTTGTCCTTGGCCCTCACTATCACTGTCTGATTAACAATCAAAAAAAAATTCAGAAAATTCTAGGCCACTAAATAAATTCTCGAGATCCGTCCGATGTAATCACTTAATTAACACTACTGCAAGTGTTTATTTCTAACTTGAACTGAATGAAACCAAAACAATTGTTATAGTTCTCCTAGAATTGTTGTTCCGTGTTACACAATTTTTAAAAAGCTCTTGAATTTCACTTGTTCAACAAGCGCTTTATGTATTGTGTTACACGCCCCTGATGAGAAAGGGTTGAACACTGGATATTACTCGTACCCAAATAGACCCATAGATTAAAATCCCACTCTGTTTCGCACAACAGAACATTGGAAAGAAGATTCTTTTAAGAACCAATGAAAGATGGAACGGACTCGACACCTGTACGAAACACAGTAAACTATGGCCTAACTTTGAAAAGAAAAGAACAGAAAGTATTACCCACTTAAACAAGAATTTCCTTCGAACATTTGTAAGGATACTCACCGAAAACAATCTAAAGAAAATGGGGCTTGGTAACGATGACTTATGCAGAGGATGCAATAACGAGGATGAACATTAGGACACCACTCATTTCCTATGTCATTGTCCAGCACCCTGTCATATAAGGAACACATACTTGGCAACTATATCTTCGACGATTTCGGAGAGCTGTCGAATTTTTCAGGCAGGACTCTGTTGAGCTTCACAAAGGCCTCTAACTGGCTCGATAATAATTATCCATAGTACTTATAGGTTATAAAATTCGAAGTTACAACACTTCGGGGTATCACAAGGGATCTTTCTTGATCTAAGTGTGCCGGTAACGAGTTTAACTGGCAGCCCATTTACTTAACCTCTCTGCCGCGTCGTTGGCTTACTTTCATCGCGAATCGTACATCTACAATCCTTGGTACAATTCCTCGGTATTCTTGAAAGTATATCGCCTTCGACTCATATCCTGCAGATTGTGCTTCGCGCGGCATTTTACCATCAGCTGTGCAGGATCATCCACTTGGGTGGAATTGTCCAACTTCGTTGTCACTGCCACAGGGCCGCTGGCCAACTTCAGTTTTCAGCACATTAGCCAACGGAGACCGATATATCTGCAGGGGAAAAACTGTCGTCGAAAGCTATAGCGCTTAGTTCCACCACATAATATACCTGGGTTACCTTGCTTGTCAAACGAGTATCGTCATGGAATCGCCTTATCCGAGTTGTTGCCACGTGTATTATTCTTTATAGTAGAAGACATTCATAATAATCATCTTCACCCTGGCTTGTCAGATATTTGATACCTGGAAGCCGGAACATCATCCGAAAAATTCGCACCAGATGCAGAACTTGTTTTCCAGAAGGTAAGACAACCTGTACTCAGCCGATGGGTAAGTTACCACCGCATTGTGTTCAACCTGCTCGAACTTTCTCAAATACTGGATGCGATATGCAGGGTCGTTTGTCATCAAGCTTTCTAAAGGTCGAAAGCCAAGACTCTCCAAGCCATACTTTGCAATATTTCTGTGCATGTGAACCAATGCTATCCATTTGTAGTTGGTAAGTGACCTAACAACGGATACATTTTTAGCGGTCTTTAAACGGTTCTTAGCTGGTCGAGGAAGATGTGCAAATATATATAAAGACAATGGAAAAAACTTCCAACGTGCACGCTGTAGCTTTAATGAGATGCATGGTCGTTTCACAGACCCACAATGATGAGCCAAACTTCTTATGGATGGTTCAGCATGGCACCTCATCCCTCCTTCAGCTCCTCACTTTCGTAGATTATGGGAGGCGGGCGTTAAATCTATAAAGGTTTACGCAGAGTTGTTGGATTTTCCATTCTTTGGAGAGCTTTACACTGTTTTCCCACAGATAGAATCTATTTGGGATTCCCGTTCTATTTGTGTTATTTCCGATAACGATTTAAGTCCATTAACTCCCGCACATTTTCTTATAGGAAAACCCATCACTGCTGTACCTAAGCACAGTTGCCTTGATGTGCCATCGTTTGTCTCACTGACAGCATCTTCAAAGTATGGTCCAAGGATTTTGGAACCCATGGCATGCTGAATACATCACGACGCTCCAAGAGAGACCCAAATGGCAGAAGATGAAACTAAATTTAAAGATTGGAGACTTAGTAATTATATGAGAACCTAATCTACGACCTGCCAAATTGTTACTCGGAAAAATCGAAGCTGTTTATCCATGCGCTGACGAACAAGTACGTCTCGCCACCGTGAGGACGGCAAATGGAATATATGTTCGTCCAATTACCAAACTCGCACCTTTACTGAAGTTCTAAAACCAGGATGCCTGAGACTCATCGAATAATTATTATTAAAGTTGTAAAATTCAATATTAAATTACTAATTTAAAAAATTTAAAATCAATTTCCTTAACATTTGCCAAACATTTCTAATTCACCCTATGTTGAATTGAAAAGCACTCAAATTACCAGTTATCATCAATTTATTTAACGTACAACAGTAGTCTGTATTTTTCTTTCTCTGGTATACTTACTTTTACATTATTGCATATTTTGTACCTACCAAACATGCACTGCTTCTTAATTTGTAATCTAATGGACAACGGATCTCTTTGCAGTTCGGACGTTGCCCAGGACATATCATTGGAAGCCATCAAATATAAGTATAATTGATATTAAAACATTGTATACCTCATTTATTTTTTCTTCGCTATCAATTTACATATATTGTACAGGTTTTAATTTTTTCTTGGGGGTTTCGCTTTATTCTCAACAATTACTAAATCCCTTAATTGATTTTAAGACTTTAAAATTAATATTTATAACTTCATTTATTTTTTCATTTTCCAATCTGTTGTTTAAGCTTAAGTCACTAGTGTATCAAAGAGAGTAATTATATTATTTTGTCGATATTATTCTCCGATTCAATCTCCACGATTTGCTCTCCATCACCTTTTCTTAGGAGAATTGTATGCTTCTAAGCCATACATACTCCAATTAGCAGCTTTTGCTTTCGTTTTAGCAAGCCACAGTAGCTTTTTGAAGTGGGGGGTTAACTGACTATTCACATATATAATGTGCAGAGTGCACTTTGGTTACCAGTTCTATTTCCTTTAGGGGAGTCCGTCCATCTGTATTGCTTTGCCTTTTGAGCCGCCTCTCTTTCTTCTGTTGGGACTCCTTCTTTTGTTCTGCATAGAGTGCATTTCCATAACTTTCTCGTAGCTGCCGACCATCTCCGTCATGTACTAAATGACACTGCAGAGCATTCAAAGTGGAAATTCTTCTTACATTTGCCACAAGTGATAAAATCCCCATCTAAATGTAGCGGATCATCGCATCGAGAACAATTATCCATTGTACAACAACAGCTTCTTACCAATTATTATAAATAAATATATTGTAGATTTTTGTAAGTGAATTTACTTAATAAGAGAATTCAAGAAATAAACAATAAAATAATATTTTATATTAATATGAAAGTACTTTTGTTTCCTTATATACAAAAACAACTTTCTGATTATTTCAATGCTCAATAAATACATCTACTCGCTCTAAGAACTCAGCTATAGCAAAGTACAAACTAATACAATTGTATGTATGTATGTAAATGTTTAGATATGCACAAATGGAGTTGATGTCTCCAATATGATTGGTAGGTTTTCTAGCATATTTATATTGTTGTCATCTATAGCCTTCTCTTATATAATGCATGTTATATCAAACTGTACCGTTAAGATTAACTTGAGGGCAAGTTTTGCATTTGGAAAAAAATCGATCTCGAGACTTTAATCAAACTTGAAATTATGATAATGGCGAACACCAACAATTCAGTCTGTCTGTAGATCGTCTACAGTCTAAACCACTATATAGATTTTCTTTAAACTTAATACTTAAGCGTTTTAGGTGATTGTCTCAAATAGATTTTTGAATCGTTTTTTAACCTACAAAAGAACTGTACTTGATGTACAATTGTTTCTACCATCTTAATTATCTCAAAAACGGCTTTAACCATTTTGATAAGAAAAAATCTGTATTCTATTAAAGGCATATTCTACATTTCGGTATAAGAATTTGTTTATATATTTTGATATAAATATATAAATAATAAAAAATAAAAAAGAAATTGACCTCTTCCACTGCCTACGCTCCCACATTATACGAACTTCCTAAAATTCATAAGGCTGATCAACTACTTAGACCCATCTCATCATCAACAAATGTTCCGTGATACAATTTGGCAAAACAAACAGACGAAATACTACAGCATATTGTTTTTGAAAAAAAAAACATAAAAAAACACAATAAAACTCAAAGAAAACCTGAATAACATAATTCTTGACAACGACGAGATTCTTATTGTTTTTGATGTTATATACTTATTCGCCAACATTCCGACACATACAGCAATTAAAATTATAATGAATCAATGGGAAAAACTAAAAAAACTAAAATATACCATAGCATGACTTATATACCCACTCTTACTGACAATCGAAATTTACATCAAGCAATAAAAATAAACAAAGAATATACATTATTTGTATTTATTTATTTATTTATTTCATCAATTGATTCAAGATCTGCTGATTACAAAATTATATAAAAAAATAATAAGGATACAAGATATACATATACATATTTACAGGAGATAGCAAAATTGTTTTAATATTTTAATAAATTAATTATTCAATTACATATTTGAAGAACTTTTTTCTTAAAACATTCTTAGAAAGGTACTACATCATCTAACTGATGAGCCCAGCTGTAGTACCGGGGCGAAACGCATTTTGGACTAAAGGTCACAAATTCATTCAATTGGCTTTAAATCCACACAGTCCACTAAAACAAAAACAAAAATAATATAAACATATTGTTTGCGTTTTCTTCAATTAATTCACTGGCCAGACCACGGGCAAAACATAATTCTAGGTGCATGAATCTAACCAAATTCCCCTAGAAAAATATAATTTACAGTGAGTAATCGCTGTAAGTTTTATTAAAGTCGGTAAACATCGATCAAAAAATAATGCGTCTTAGAAATGTACTAGAGCATCTAACTGATGAGCCCAGCTGTAGTACCTGGGCGAAACGCATTTTGGACTAAAGGTCACAAATTCATTCAATTGGCTTTAAATCCACACAGTCCACTAAAACAAAAACAAAAATAATATAAACATATTGTTTGCGTTTTCTTCAATTAATTCACTGGTCAGACCACGGGCAAAACATAATTCTAGGTGCATGAATCTAACCAAATTCACCTAGAAAAATATAATTTACAGTGAGTAATCGCTGTAAGTTTTATTAAAGTCGGTAAACATCGATCAAAAAATAATGCGTCCTAGAAAGGTACTACAGCATCTAACTGATGAGCCCAGCTGTAGTACCTGGGCGAAACGCATTTTGGACTAAAGGTCACAAATTCATTCAATTGGCTTTAAATCCATACAGTCCACTAAAACAAAAACAAAAATAATATAAACATATTGTTTGCGTTTTCTTCAATTAATTCACTGGCCAGACCACGGGCAAAACATAATTCTAGGTGCATGAATCTAACCAAATTCCCCTAGAAAAATATAATTTACAGTGAGTAATCGCTGTAAGTTTTATTAAAGTCGGTAAACATCGATCAAAAAATAATGCGTCTTAGAAATGTACTAGAGCATCTAACTGATGAGCCCAGCTGTAGTACCTGGGCGAAACGCATTTTGGACTAAAGGTCACAAATTCATTCAATTGGCTTTAAATCCACACAGTCCACTAAAACAAAAACAAAAATAATATAAACATATTGTTTGCGTTTTCTTCAATTAATTCACTGGTCAGACCACGGGCAAAACATAATTCTAGGTGCATGAATCTAACCAAATTCACCTAGAAAAATATAATTTACAGTGAGTAATCGCTGTAAGTTTTATTAAAGTCGGTAAACATCAATCAAAAAATAATGCGTCTTAGAAAGGTACTACAGCATCTAACTGATGAGCCCAGCTGTAGTACCTGGGCGAAACGCATTTTGGACTAAAGGTCACAAATTCATTCAATTGGTTTAAATCCATACAGTCCACTAAAACAAAAACAAAAATAATATAAACATATTGTTTGCGTTTTCTTCAATTAATTCACTGGCCAGACCACGGGCAAAACATAATTCTAGGTGCATGAATCTAACCAAATTCCCCTAGAAAAATATAATTTACAGTGAGTAATCTCTGTAAGTTTTATTAAAGTCGGTAAACATCGATCAAAAAATAATGCGTCTTAGAAAGGTAATACAGCATCTAACTGATGAGCCCAGCTGTAGTACCTGGGCGAAACGCATTTTGGACTAAAGGTCACAAATTCATTCAATTGGCTTTAAATCCACACAGTCCACTAAAACAAAAACAAAAATAATATAAACATATTGTTTGCGTTTTCTTCAATTAATTCACTGGCCAGACCACGGGCAAAACATAATTCTAGGTGCATGAATCTAACCAAATTCCCCTAGAAAAATATAATTTACAGTGAGTAATCGCTGTAAGTTTTATTAAAGTCGGTAAACATCGATCAAAAAATAATGCGTCTTAGAAAGGTACTACAGCATCTAACTGATGAGCCCAGCTGTAGTACATGGGCGAAACGCATTTTGGACTAAAGGTCACAAATTCATTCAATTGGCTTTAAATCCACACAGTCCACTAAAACAAAAACAAAAATAATATAAACATATTGTTTGCGTTTTCTTCAATTAATTCACTGGCCAGAACACGGGCAAAACATAATTCTAGGTGCATGAATCTAACCAAATTCCCCTAGAAAAATATAATTTACAGTGAGTAATCACTGTAAGTTTTATTAAAGTCGGTAAACATCGATCAAAAAATAATGCGTCTTAGAAAGGTACTACAGCATCTAACTGATGAGCCCAGCTGTAGTACCTCGGCGAAACGCATTTTGGACTAAAGGTCACAAATTCATTCAATAGGCTTTAAATCCACACAGTCCACTAAAACAAAAACAAAAATAATATAAACATATTGTTTGCGTTTTCTTCAATTAATTCACTGGCCAGACCACGGGCAAAACATAATTCTAGGTGCATGAATCTAACCAAATTCCCCTAGAAAAATATAATTTACAGTGAGTAATCGCTGTAAGTTTTATTAAAGTCGGTAAACATCGATCAAAAAATAATGCGTCTTAGAAAGGTACTACAGCATCTAACTGATGAGCCCAGCTGTAGTACCTGGGCGAAACGCATTTTGGACTAAAGGTCACAAATTCATTCAATTGGCTTTAAATCCACACAGTCCACTTAAACAAAAACAAAAATAATATAAACATATTGTTTGCGTTTTCTTCCATTAATTCACTGGCCAGACCACGGGCAAAACATAATTCTAGGTGCATGAATCTAACCAAATTCCCCAAGAAAAATATAATTTACAGTGAGTAATCGCTGTTAGTTTTATTAAAGTCGGTAAACATCGATCAAAAAATAATTTATTTATTTATTTATTTCATCAATTGATTCAAGATCTGCTGATTACAAAATTACATAAAAAAATAATAAGGATACAAGCTATACATATACATATTTACAAGAGATAGCAAAATTGTTTTAATATTTTAATAAATTAATTATTCATTACATATTTGAAGAACTTTTATCTTAAATCATTCTCTATTCATACTAAGATCAATTTCAATGTAAAACATATTAAATATATTTATAGAACGCGTTATTGGTTCATTAAGACCATTATTTGTTCTATGAAGAGGAGGATAAAATAACTCATTTCTGTTGCGAAAAATTCGTGATGGTACATAGAATAGAATTAGTGAAAGCAGTTTAAAAGAGATTATTGTATTATCAATAATATATTTAATGAACAATGTACATTGGACTTGTCTGCAACATTTAAGCGTTTTTAAGTCAATAAGGGAACATCTTGATTTATAATCCGGCAAAGAGTGAATCTTTTTTGAACTCTTTCGATTCTCAAAATATTATTTTCATAAAAAGGAGACCAGACGACACAACAATATTCTAAAACCGGAAGAACTATTGACATAAATAATATCTTCAAATTATAGGCACTCTTAAAATCATTGGAGTTACGTTTCAAAAAACCTAAAACTGAATTCCCTTTAGATACAACATGTGATCTGAAGTCAAGTTTAGAATCAAAAATCACCCCAAGATCATTAAGATCATTTATCCTCAAAAGACTAACGTCATTGAATTTATATTCAAAATCAATAAAGGATGAGGATCTTGATACACTAAAAATGTTACACTTTGAGTAATTCAGTTGAAGATGGTTGTAGTCGCACCATTGCATTAAATTGTTTATATCCAACTGCATTAACAAGCAATCTCAGTCATCGACTATCACTCGAGCCGACAACATCGTCTTCCGATCGTTATCAATCTGCTCTCCTAAAAGTTGGTGATATTTCCTTTCAGTTCCCTATTCTCACCCTTATCACAGTTTTTAATAAACTTTTCGGGTCGTGTAAAGCAGTGTATTATATAACAAGAGCAAACACCTATTTAACCATGGCCTCAGGGCCACAAGTGCTTTCGGGCAATCGGTTCGGACTGTTAGATCGGACTGTTAGACCCTCCCAGAAAAAAAATAAAAAAACGTCATTTAGCCCGATTGATTATAATATCGACCTACCATCCCATTCTAGTAACTCTAATCAAAAAATTCATCATTATTTCCCCTGCCGAATCTACCCGGCTTCTCACACCCTTTAGCGTCTTCCTCATTAAAAAGCCATAGATAGCATCAGTACCTCTTACGAATACATCACACAACTTCGGGATGGTAATCTCCTTATGCTGGTGAAATCACAAAAAATCGCGGATCTCTTCATTTCCAAAAAAAACACTCTCTAATATCTGTCCAATTGTTGTTTCTCTACACTCGCAACTTAATTCTTCTAAAGGTACAGTCTACGCTCCCTGCCTAATCAATGTATCAGAGAAGGAAATCGTAGCCGAAATGAAAGACCAAGGGGTAACCGATGTTTATAAGTTCAAAAAAAAAGAAAACAAAGTAGAACGGGTCATAGGCCTGGAATTATTCACTTTCGACCGCTTTCGCCCTCCCACATCGGTTAATGTTGGATGGTATACTCTTCAAGTCGAAGAATATTTCCCCAACCCGATGCGATGCAAAAAATGCCAACTGCTCGGACACACAAAAACCCTTCAACCATGTAACCTTCCACCACACCCTTCCGAAAATTGTACACGTACGTCTTGTGCCAACTGTTCAGAAGAACATGTGGCCTCATCAAAATCTGCAAACGATATATTCAAGCCAAAGAAACCTTAAAAATAAAAACAGTAAAAAAATGCAGCATGACCGAAGCCAAAAAAATATACGCTGAACAAAATCCACTTTCATTCTATTCATTAGAATACTCCTCTGTCTTGAAAAGCTCATCCAAACCTACAGTCCAATCTCTTAAATCACAAGATAATCTCCCTCTCGCTAACATAAGTTCAATTCAACCGCACTCGTCTAAGCCGGTTTCTCAAAATAACGACACTACAATTCCCTGCCGAAGCAGTAATCAATCACCCGTCCAGACGGAATGTGTGTGACTCAACTTTGGGGTGGTAGAGTCATAATTATTACCCGTACACCAGAAATAATTCTTCCGCCGAATTTTCCCAGTATAACAGAATTTATACTGCCCAAAATTCACTTTTTTTCATAATTCAATCCTTAAAGTTCTCCAATGGAACCTTAACGGATACCTTAACAACTATCATGGGCTTGAACTGCTCATAAAAGAATTCAAGCCAACAATAATCTCCCTATAAGAAACCCACGTCCATATAAATTCACCAATTAAAAAAGCTCCTAAAGAATATGCTGAATACTTCCATTACTTTGCGACAAATACATCAGCAACACAAGAAACAGGTGTATTGATTCACAAATCTATTCCCGAAAGAGCTATAAATATTAATTCAAATATATCTGAAATTGCAGTAGAGATTCAGCTCAAAATTTAATTGGCAATAAAATCAATTTATATCCATCCTTTCCAACCTTTCTCCTCCTCTGACATAGAAAATATGGTAAATAATTTCGATATTCCTGTGTTCCTAACAGGGGATTTTAATTCCTGTAGTCCTCTTTGGGGTTCCCCTGTGGGCAACGTAAGAGGCAAGGAGGTTGAAAACTTCCTAGCTAATAATAATCTCTCACTTCTTAACGATGGTAGTCCAACAGATTTTTCGACGCATTAGACCTTCACACATTTCGACCTTTCACTAATTTCTTCACAGTTATTACCCATCTGTTCATGGAATAGGAATGAATATCTTCACGGAAGTGACCACTTCCCAATACTTACCTCCATCCAACTTGGCGTTAACTCCAAATCTGCAAAACCGAACCCAAAATTCAAAACCGATCACGGAGATTGGAACATATTCCAAAAAAACAAGCGATTTCTTGTACTGCAATCCACTTGCTACGAGTACTAACGTGAATCAAGAAGCGGCAACCATATAGAAGTGCATTCTATCTGCTGCAAATATTTCCATTCCCCAAACAAAATACATAGCCCAAAAAAAGATAGTTGATAGGTGGATCCCTGAGATCAATTCCTTACGGCAAACCAAACAAAATTACTGGAAATCATTTAAAAAAATATCCCAATGACACCAACCTCGTTCGGTACAAAAAAAGCTAACGCTGCCTTTAGACAACAGGTAAAAATTGCCAAAGCCGCAAGTTTCCAAGACAATCTGGTCTGATTTCTCTAAAACCTGGGCTTCCTATTCAAATGATTCCAATTTTTCTACCACCTTTCGAAATTCAAAAGCCTTAGCTTTAAGCGGCGATAGTCTTCCTTTCACACCTAGTAATTCTGCCAGATTATTTGAATCTCCAATTAACACACTAGAATTTGAATTCAGTCAAAGGCAAGATGCCTGGATACGACCGTATATCTTACCCAATGCTAACTAATCTACCACCAATAGCAAAACAACGCATAATCTCACTTTTTAACAATATTTTTGACCAATGCATAATTCCACAAGCATGGAAAACTTCAACAATGATTCCAATTCCGAAACCCTACTTTGGTTGGAAACCAACGGAAAATTGATGGAAAAAAATTATTTCGAAAAGGCTGCTTTATTTCATTGAAAGTAAGAAACTTATCAACCTTCATCAAGTTGCTTTCAAACAAGGTCGGAGAACTATAGACTCTTTGCTTCACAAAGATGAATACTTTTCCACTGCTCTTTCCTGTAAGAATCACGTTTCAATTGTTTCAATTGACTTCGAAAAGGCTTTTGACCGGATAGGTATACACATAATTCTAAATAAATTTTTAAAAAATGGAGAATAGGTCGAAAGATGTTTAACTACATCAAATCTTTTCTTTTAAATAGAAAATTCCGAGCAAAGGTAAATAACTACCATTCAAATATTTACAATCTCGATAATGGCATTCCGCAAGGATCGCCCCTTTCGGTAGTGATTTTTATCATCATACGACGACGACATAGGCAACATTATTACTCAATTTAAAAACATAAGCCACATACTATATGCTGATACATATTATCTAAATGCAATGAGGTCGTCCGCACCAAAAGCATACTCAATCAAGTTCTTGAAAACATCAATAACTAGCGCACGCAATCGGGAGCCATAATTCCTCTCAATAAAAGTAAACATCTTCATGTTTGTAGAAAAATAAAATGTTCCAAGCCCGTTATCAAACTAAGTAATATTGTAATACCTTCTGTTAACAATTTAAGTATTTTAGGAATTGAATTTGACAATAAGCTTAATCTTAAGACCCACTCACTGTTTAACTTTAAAAAATAAACTCGCTACCAGGCTCAATATTATAAAATATCTAGCATCCAAAAATAGTCGTATACATATAAACACGCTTATTAGTGTAACAAAAGCACTAATTTTGTCAAAAATAGATTACGGCCTTGCCATATACGGAAATTGTTCAAAATCGACACTTTAAATTCTCCATCCAATATACCACTCTGCAATAAGATGCAGTCTTAAAGCATTCAAAACTAGTTCAATAAAGAACCTACTTGCTCAAGGAGGCTTTTCATCCATCGAAGACAGAAAAAACCAGCTAACATCTCGACTTCTACCAAAAATATTCGATTCTTCCAGATCTCCAATACACGCTGATCCAGCCAAAATTTCAAACAGAAAAAAAACTCCTAAAGTTCCATCCGCTCTTTACAACGCCTTGAAATTTGCCAAAGTCATCGGCCTAAGTCCAGTTCTAAATACGATAATCCTAGAAAAACACCCTCCATGGCTTTTACCTCCTGAATCAAATAATGCTAACCTATCCAAATATAAAAAAAGATGACAACCCAAAAGAAGCATATCTGCAAATGTTCAACCAAATTATGAACACATTTCCCAAAATAACCTGGGATATACTTTTTACTGATGGTTCAAAAAATGAAAACAACGCTGGATACGCTGTAGTCAACTCAAATGGCACCCTCATCCTTGCCGAAAAGCTACCAACTTGCCGTTCAATTTTTACCATCGAAGCTCTAGCTGTACTAAAAGCCATGGAAAAAGCCTACAAAAACAAAAGAAAAACAGTTATATGTACCGGCAGCCTTTCAACAATAACAGCAATTCAAAATATAAATAACCATTCACCTTACATTAAAAAAATTCGTGAAAATATTATAAAACTAGAGAATGATTTAAAACTAGTCTGGATACCGGGCCATATTGGCATACAAGGCAACGAATTTGCAGATCGGGAAGCCAAGTCTATCTCCACGGACACCAACACAAACACTTCAAATTACCAGCCCTTACAAAAAGAACTCCTCAAACTGATCAATCCTTACTGGACACAACATAAAGAAGAACAGTGGAAACAATACAACGACCACTACTCCTATATAAATCCAAAACCAGATCCTGCTATTTAATCCTTAAACACAACAACATCCATCACAAACTTTTTAAGACTACGAATCGGACACACCAAGCTGACTCATTGTTACCTGCTTAATAAGGAACTTTTACCGACATGCCAATTCTGCAATCTCAACCTTAATATATCTATAAAACCTCTAACCGTCGATTGTAATTATGTTAAAAAAATATGAAACGAATTATTTAACAAAAACTTTGTTACCCTTTTCACAGTTCCCTCAGAACAAAACATAAAAAAAGTTAACATAGTAATAAAAAAATTAAACCTCGAAAATAGTTTATAAAAGATTTAGCCTCATTTCTGATTTAGGGGGCGGTCGAGAGAATAGGTCCTTCGGCCCCTCTCCCGACCGCCCCTCAAACGATTTTATTTATATATCTACTACGTTATTCCTAAATTTTATTTTATTTAGAGCCTTAAGCCCTGGTAGCTATATGGCTGTTTATTAATATTATACTGTGCATTTATGTAAAGTTTAATAAATTGTAATAATAATAATAATAACAAGCAATCTTTATGTGAAGATGTTGCTGTAAATACTTTTACGTCATCATCTTAACAGCAAAATATAGGCTTTGGGTGACCAATTTTTCAAAAAGCTGGGTATAACTGAAAGTTTTGAGATTGGTCTATAGTTATTCACTAAATGCTTAAGACCACTCTTATAAACAGGATATATATATGATATTTTCCATTCTTTAAGAAAAACCCCATTTTTTTTAAATTTATTAAAAATAAGGGTCAACACATTACAAAGTGAAGAGGCACAATTTAACAGAAGTATAGGAAGAATCTTCTTATCAAAGCCAGAATTTTTTTGAAACATCAATTTCCTTTAAGGTTTCCAAGACATCCTGTTCTGAAAAACTTTGTAAATTGAAATCTTGCAAAGGAGTAATATCAGGGTACAAGCCATCAATATTTGTTAAAATATCACTATTATACGAAGTTTGAAAGAATCGAGCAAAAAGGTCACATGAGGATTTAATGAAATCCAATGATATTCAGATCCTCGTATTCCAAAAATTGAGGAAAAGAAGATTTTCTCTTTGAATTTAAAAATATCCAGAAAGATTTTGAATTGTTTTTTATACTTGATTCAGCATCATTGATAGTATACTTCTTATACAGAAACATGTTAAAAAAATCAAATTCTTTTCTTAACTGATAAAATATTAAACGATCCTCCGAAAGATTTGTTATTTTAAAACGCTTAAATGCCTTGTTTTTAGCATAATCTAAATTTTGTATTCTTTTATTAAACCATGGAAGCTTAAACGATTTCTTCCTAGTTAAGGTATTAACAAATCGTTCTATGCCTTCATTAATAATAATTTTAAAACTTGTAAACATATGCTCCAGAGATTTGCCTTGAAATAAATCTTTCCAGTTAACAGCATTATAAAAATTATTAAGTAGGAATTATTTCATTGCATAAGTTTTTGCTTTGAGCGTATTTCTTCTTCTGAAGTTTTTCATTAATCATTAATCATTAAAGCGTTGGACAATTCAGACTCTTCGACATCTAACAGTTTTTCAAAAAAATGTATCAAACAAATATGTAATAACTCATGTATTTAATGAAAGCATTGCTAAAGCCAAGTTCCCAGATTATTTGAAATTAGCCGAAGTAATTCCTATTTTCAAAAAAGGTGATAAAAAATGCGTACAAAATTACAGGCCTATCTCTCTTCTGTTCGTATTTTCAAAAATCTTTGAAAAGCTAGTAAAAATTAGAATCCTAAAATTCCTTGACAAAATTTCATTTTTAAGCCAATGTCAGTACAGAAAAAAGTTTACGTCTGCTCTTTTTATTGAAATTAAAAAGGCGTTCGATACGGTGGACCATTACATTATGCTACGTAAGCTAGAGAAAGCTGGATTCAGGTGTTTTGTTCTAGAGTGGAAGTTAACATAGGAGTGGCTCAAGGATCAGTACTTGGACCGACTTTGTTCCTCATATACGTAAATTCAATATTTAGCGTAAACTTAAAAGGCAACAAAACTGGTTTTGCTGATGACATAGTATGTGTTTACTCTAGTAATACCATTTTAGATCTGATTTCTGATATAAATCATGATTTAGAACTTTTACAACATTGGTTTGGAGCACACAAACTTGTACTAAGTGATAAAACAAAAATTATTTTCTTTAATCTTCCTAATCTAGATATTAACCCACCAAATTTGATTCTCCATGGCTTTGACTGCAACCAGTTTAACTTTAGTAATCTTTTTTGTAAATGTTCTGATACATCCAATTCGAAATATAAAAAAGTCGCCTGTTCTTCAAACTGTTTTCATATTGAACCAGTAACGGAGTTTAAATATCTTGGTTTAACAATTGACCATAACATGAACTGGAAAGTACATACACTAGCCCTTAAAAAATATCTGCGTTCCACAACGTATATAATGTACCATTTAGGAAACCTTTGCTGTCGTAGACTCATGGAAACTATTTACTATGGTCTAGTGCAATCTAAATTACAATATGGTATAGTTTGCTGGGGTGGTATTTACAAGAACCTTTTTAATCCTTTATTAGTTGCTCAAAAGCATATTATAAGAATTATATGGAAAAAAGGAAGACTTGAACACACTTATCCTATGCTGAATAGCTCCGGTACACTCCCACTAAAACATCTTTATTTTTACAAAGTTTTGAATTTTTTTTTTAAGAAGTGGTAATCAAATTACTCATAATTACTCTGATTATGTTTTACGTAGTAGTGAAGGAGATCTAGCTTTCGTCCCAGCCCACAATTCTTCTCGCTTCCTGAACTTTAACACTTCAGTAGCACCAAGACTTTTTTATAGTTTACCATACAATATCCGTTGCATTCGCTCTAAATACTTATTTAACTAAAAGGTTAAAAAATGGGTTTTTAATTTTGATTTAAATGAAATAAATGGTTTACCTAGACATATAGTTTGAACTTTTTCATTTTCATTTGTTTCTTTTATTTTTTTTTTATTTAAATGATACTGAAGTCTACTAAATTAATTAATACTATATATATCAAAAAGTAAAATTATTATCTATTCAACTGTAGACCCCACAACATTTGTTTTAATTTTATTTATGTTTATTAATATGTACGATACTCTCGACACTTGTCTTAAGACAACATATTGTATCTTCTTGTTTTAATTATTTATTAATTTCTTGTTATAAAACTTTGTATTAATCATTAAGAAGAATAAAAAGAATAATAAATCCAACTCTACTCTCAGCAAGATCTTCACAAATACAAAACTACCCATATCAAGGGGACAACAACATGACGTAGTATATGAAATTAAATGCAATGGTAAGTCTGGTATTACACCTTGAAACTAGATGCATGCGACTGTTCGAGCAAAGTATAAGTACAAGAGAGAAAAAAATCGAAAGATGAGACGTCAAATTGTTGCAACGAAAACTTACCCACGAGACACTCGGCAGTTTTTTTTTTTCGTCTCAACTTTTCGAATTTTTTATTTCTCTCCTACACTTACGATGTTTAAAAAGTCGCATCTAGTTTAAAAATGTAATAGCAGAATAAAGGAAGTGAAGAGTGCGGACTTTATATACATATATATATAAGGGCAACAAAACGAAAACTAGCGATAAGAATAGCTGAACACAAAGCAGACGTAAAGCTCTCACAACATATGACGGAAAATAGACACACAGCTGATTACAGTAACGTGAAATTACTTGACAAAGAGAAACATCCACACAAACGATATACTTAAAATCTTCGAATTCAGCAAAATTTGAGAAGAGTTATAAATTTCAAAGAGGATAAAGACAACATAAGCTCGAGTTATAATGCTGTGATAAAATAAATATAGTCTGTAAAATAGATTTAATTTTCTGTTTTGTCTAGTTTTCAAATAATAATTTCTTATTCATAGTTTTTCCGTTTTGATTAAATGGTGCAATAAAAATATTAATTTATTAATTCAAAATTAAAATCAAAATTTAATACTTAAAAAAATAGAATGTAATTTGACGACAAAAGTAAGTTATTAATTTAAAAAGAAAAACAACAACAACATTGTTCTAAAAACCATAATTGTATTTAAGGTCTAATAAAAATTAAACACCATGAAATTGTTGGGAAAAAACCAAACGAAACGTGCGTCGGGAAAATTAATGGATTAGTCTTTTAATTGCTTTAAAACCCAAGGATCATAAAAGCCCAAATTGAAAATACTTAATATTGAATATAAATGATCAAATAATATCACAACTCAAAAAATGCAATATAATTTTGTTAAAATTATCACTAATATTTTTGTAGCAGGTTTCCGACACATCAACCTCTGAACCTTCAAACTACATTTAATCGTAACTACATTTATATCGTACAAACAAAAAGACTCTATAACTTAACACTTTAAAGTGAGACTGGCAAGTAACATGTTATGTTCATAAAAGCTTATAAACATCTCCATGGAGATGCATTGTTTTTTTTCTTTTCAATAAGATGTTTATAGTGCGGACTAACGTTCTCCACGTCCGTGCTTCTAATCATTGTATTATGTGTGTCTATTATGTGAAGAGTTTCAGTCATGTATCTCTTATTTTGGTTCTCTTATCTTTTTAATATTTTAGTGTCGTCAAGATTAGGAGTGTGGCCGTGTAGGAAGCAATGCGCTGACAGTGCTGTCTTCTGTGATGCGTTGTTTTTGATGTCCGATTTATGTCCTGCAAGTCTCTTTTTTAGTTTGGTTACATTCCTCGTTGTCTTTGCGTTTGCAATTTATCTTGTGGACTATGTCTAATTGTTCCATTTTGACCGTCTTTGTTTTAAGTTTTGCGTATAGTTGGGAGGCCGTGTTGGAGTTGGAGGAGTTTGACATATTTGAATCTGTCGGCTATTTGTTTTATATATGTAAAAGATTTGTATTTTGTTGTTCCATTTGTTGTTTTTGGCGCTGTTGTTGTGTTTGGTGCTCTTGTTGTATCATCGATTCAATTACGTTTCTCGGAAAAGAGTTTTTTTGTAAAATGTATCTGACTTCGTTTATGTTGTTCGGATGAAATTCTTGATCAATTTTCATGAGGACTCTTTTTATGAGGTTGTCTGCGGTGTTGAAAATAGTATTTTTTGGATGTTGGGAATGATAGTTAATCAACCTTCCTGAAACCAGTCCATTCTTATACTATTTCCTTGCCGAATAAAGTGTCTAGATAAGATATTCTGTAGTTATTTTCGATTTCGCAAGTGAACTGAATTTGTCTGTGGAGGCTGTTTAAAGCATTCAATATTACGTTGACATCTTTTCTTGCGAAGATGTTGTCCACATATTTTGTTATTATTCTTGGTTTAGTCGAGACATTCGTCGAGCAATTCTTCAAGAATGATGTCCGCTATAATTGGAGAAGCAGGTTTTCCCATAGGCATACCATTTTTTGTTGATAATTTCTCTTACCGTAGACCACGTAGTTGTTGTCAATGATGCAAAAACGGACGAGTTCGACAAATTTAGTCTTTTTATGAGGGTGTATTTTTTAGCCTCTGCCAATTCTTATTAATCAAATCTAATGCCGTTTGTAGAGGAATGTTAGTGCAGGGGAATACTACATCAAATGACACTAGGATTTCATCATTTTCAATACTTAAACCATTGATTTTTGTTTTGAAATCACTTGAATTTTTGACATTATATTTTGATTCTGATGCTAGGTTGTTCAAAATTGATATTAAGTATTTAGACAAGTTGTAGTAAGGGGCTTTGACTGATAAGCAAATTGGGCGGAGAGGCATTCTTTCT
Source organism: Philhelius pedissequus (assembly GCA_910595825.1). Taxonomy (NCBI): domain Eukaryota; kingdom Metazoa; phylum Arthropoda; class Insecta; order Diptera; family Syrphidae; genus Philhelius; species Philhelius pedissequus. The sequence continues at coordinate 112,015,739 of OU343160.1, forward strand.
TTATGAACTTTGGGAAGGCCGTAATTTCTAGGGGCAACAAGGATGTATGTCGCCATTTTCTGTTTTTCGTATTCGTTAATAATGTTGTTATCGTAGAGGTATTTCATTAAGTTGTTGTTCATTTCGTACAATTTGTTCGTTGGGTCTGTTCTTATTGGCTAGTGAACTTGTTCTATCTTCCATCATTTCTTTCATCTTTTGATCATATTCTGTTTTGTACATAGCAACCGGTACATTTCCTTTGAATGCCGAAACTACGGATATTTCCTGATGTTTTTTAAGAAAATGTTTCGTTTCATTAAAAACATATGTCATATATTTGTCAAGATCGTTGAATTTCCTCTTCTCCATATAATTGTCCATCACATTTGCAAACTGTGCCCGTGCTTTATCTTTTGCATCATTGTCATTAATGGTGTTTATGCAATCTTCACCGTCTTCAACTATTTTGAAAACGGTGCTATATGTGGAGTGGATAGTACTAGCAAGTGCTTACTTTGGGCCGAGGGAAAGGAGGTGTTGAATGTCTTCAGGTATGTCGACACTGGTTTTGTTTACAAACCACTTATCGTTTATTCGTAAACGGTATTTTTCCTTTAGCTCTTCGTTTAATGATTTTATTTTTTTGACATATTTTCTGTATAGCAATTTTTTCTTATTGTTGGTATTGATGCTTTCATGGTAAAGAAAGCTAGAGCTAGAGTACTCTTCTTCTGTAAAGGTGGAAGCTATTAAATTTCGGGTGCGCATTACGCATTTGTCCGTTGATGTTAGATGTTGGTGTTTGGCAGAAATGAATATGTTAAGAATTTTGCAGTGGAAATTGTACACTGTTTTTGGTAATGTAGAAAGTAAATGATGTTTTTTACCTAAATATTGCTGCAGTAGTTTCAATGTTGGTGGTTGTGTTGGTGATGAATTTCGGGATGAATCCAAGTTGTCTACACTGCAGAAGAAAAGTTCGGCTAGGTGTTGTTTCTACCTTTGTAGCACTTAGTTTTTTATGTTGTTTTAATGTGTTGCAAGTTTTATTTCCATACCTAACTTTTCAATGCAAATATAGAACTTTGTGATTTCACCTGATGGACATGGACGAAAAGTCGTGAAAACAAACAAACTTTTGTTTCATTTATTGACCTAAGGCCCGATTAGAAAAAACAAAACTCCAAATACATTACGTTCACCTGACATCATAAGAATGAGAAGAGATGTCTTCATATTAATGGAAAATATTACGCTTCTTTGACTAAAAACTTCTGCGACACATTTACTAAAAAATATTAATATGTATTATAACAAAGTATGATTGAAAACAGAAAAGAATATAAAAGAAAAGAAAAAAAGAATGTATAATAAAAGATTTAAAAAGAATAATTATAATAAAGAATAAAGAAATATTGACAAAATATAAAAAAAGAAAGAATCAATTTACGAAACACGAAAATTATAACAAAATAATAAAGACAATATTTAAATATTTATAATTCCGGACATTTATTTCTCTGACCCTAATAACTTATTTTAATCTCAAATCAAACACGTTTTTTTTCAGTTTGATAGATTGCACCCAATTCGGTATGAAATTTCTTAGAATTAAGCGATAGAACTATATTGGAAACATTTGCATAGCTCGTACACCGTCGTAATATTTCATATCTTTCATTATCTTATCGCTATCTTTGTAAGCAGTGTTCGAGCGAAATAGCCAGTTGCATTCCTACCCTTAAACTATTCAACCGTAATACTAGTTCTGAATGCTGATCAGTTCACCTTTTTATTTAAATGTAGTGTTATTGTTGCCTTTTAATACGTTATACAGATCCGCGTGTGCTACTATATAAAAAAAAAATAAAATGTACGAGTGGATCGCAAATACTTTCTCTTATGTTCGATTATATCGTATGCTTAAGCTTTCTATTAAGAATATAAATATATTTTTAAAGTCGTTTTTACAAAATTTTTTAAAATTTTTTTTCAAAAAAAAAATTGGTATGACAATTTTAACCATTTAATAATATAAGCTTGATTTGACAATCCTGTCATAATTTTGGAAAGTTTGTTTTGTGGTTACTCTTACAAAAAGCCCGAAATTGTTGTTTTTAAATAGTTCTATAAAGTTAAAAACTTGTAGAAAGTCATATGAAATATCAACAAGACCGATAAACTTAATTAAAAGTGAGTTTTACATCTTAAGATTAATAAATTAGCTTTATATCAAAGAGTTATCAGCACCATACACATAACCTCACTCTATATGTCCAAGGAGAATAAAAGAAAACTCTTTCAAATATCCCCTGAGACGTTTAACGAACATAAAAAACAACACCATTTGCACACAATGTCTACAGAATTAGTTTCAAGTCAGATCTCTATCAATTGTTTTATGATCTATTCGATGAGAAAATGAAAGCTGCCGCAGAAAAGACTGACGTTGAGATGTGCGCAAATAATATAAACAAGAAAATTAATGAACTCAATTTGCAATTGTACACGATGAACCAATGAAAAATGGAACGGACTCGACACCTGTGCCACAACCAGGAAACTATAGGCTGACTTTGAAAAGAAAAGAACAGAAAGTATTACCCACTTAAACAAGGATTTCCTTCGAACACTTGTAAGGATACTCACCGGACACAATCTAAAGAAAATGGGGCTTGGTAACGATGACTTATACAGAGGATGCAATGACGAGGATGAACATGAGGACACAACTCAATTCCTATGTCATTGTCCAGCACTCTGCCATATAAAAAACGCATTCTCGGCAACTATTTCTTCGACGATTTCGAAAAGCTCTGTTGAGCTTCATAAAGGCCTCTAAATGGCTCGATAATAGTTATCCATAACACTCATATGGTATACAATTCGAAGTTACAACACTTCGGGGTATCACAACGGATATACCTTGATCTAAGTGTGCCGGTAATGAGATCAACCCATTTGTCCTAACCTCTACGCCGCGTCGTTGGTTTACTTTCATCGCGAATCATACATCTACAATCCTTGGGACAATTCCTCGGAATTCTTGGAAGTATATCGCCTTCGAATCAAATCCTGCAGATTGTGCTTCGCGCGGCATTTTACCATCAGCTGTGCAGGATCATCCACTATGGTGGAATTGTCCAACTTCGTTGTCACTGCCACAGGGCCGCTGGCCAACATCAGTTTTCAGCACATCAGCCAACGGAGACCGATATATCTGCAGGGAAAAAACGGTCGTCGAAAGCTATAGCGCTTAGTTCCACCACATAATATACCTGGGTTACCTTGCTTGTCAAACGAGTATCGTCATGGAATCGCATTATCCGAGTTGTTGCCATGTGTATTAGTTATATTACAAACCTCAAGCCATTAGCGAGGAAATTCGACGGTCTGTCCATAAGTTGAATTCAATCTGCTAGAATCAGTGTTTTTAAGAAAATATAGAAAAAATCGTTCGGTAGTGACATTCAAACTCTAATCAGCTGATGGGTAAGTTAACACCACATTGTGTTCAACGTGCTCGAGCTTTCTCAAACACTGGATGCGACTATGCTGGGCCATTTGTCATCAAGGTTGTCTAAAGGTCGAAAGCCAAAACGCTCCAAGCCATACTTTGCAATATTTGTGTGCATGTCAACCAAAGCTATCCATTTGTAGTTGGTAAGTGACCTAACAACGGATGCATTTTTAGCAGTCTTTAAAAGGTTTTTAGCTCGTCGAGGAAGATGCGCAAATATATATAGAGACAATGGAACAAACTTTCAAGGTGCAAGCTGTAGCTTTAGTGAGATGGAGAAGTTGGTCGTTTCACAGACCCACAATGATGACGTTGCCCCCAAATTTGGTATGGATGGTTCAGCATGGCACTTCATCCCTCCTTCAGCTCTTCACTTTGGTGGGTTATGGGGGGCGGGCGTTAAATCTGTATAGGTACATTTACGCAGAGTTGTTGGATCCTCCATTCTTTGGAGGGATTTATACTGTTTTCCCACAGATAGAATCTATTTTGAATTCCCGTTCTATTTGTGTTATTTCCGATAAAGATTTAAATCCATTAACCCCCGCACATTTTCTTATAGGAAAACCCACCACTGCTGTACCTAAGCACAGTTACCATGATGTCCCAACAAATCGTTTGTCTCACTGGCAGCGTTTCCAGGGTATGGTCCAAGGATTTTGGAACCGATGACATGCTGAATACATCACGACACTCCAAGAGAGACCCAATTAGCATGAGATGAAACTAAACTTAAAGATTGGAGACTTAGTCATTATACGAGAACCCAATCTACGACCTGCCAAATTGTTACCCGGAAAAATCGAAGCTATTCATCCATGCGCTGACGAACAAGTACGTCTCGCCACCGTGAGGACGGCAAATAGAATATATGTTCGTCCAATTACCAAACTCGCACCTTTACTGAAGTCCTGAAACTAGGATGTCTAATACTCATCGAATAATTATTATAAAGGTTGTAAAATTCAATATTCAATTACTAATTTAAAAAATTGAAAATCAATTTCCTTAATATTTGCCAAACATTTCTAATTCACCCTATGTTAAATTGAAAAGCACCCAAATTACCAGTTATCATCAATTTGTTTAATGTAGAACAGTAATCTGTATTTTTCTTTCTCTGGTATACTTCCTTATACATTATTACATATTTTGTGCCTACCAAGCTACACTGCTTCTAATCTAATGGACATCGATTTCTCTGCAGTTCGGACGTTGCCCAGGACACATCATAGGAAACCATCAAATATAAGTTTCATTGATATTAAAACATTGTATACCTCATTTATTTTTTCTTGGCTATAAATTTACATATATTGTACAGCTTTTAATTTTTTTCTTCGGGGTTTCGCTTTGTTCTCAACAATTACTAAATCCTTTAATTGATGTTAAGACTTTAAAATTAATATTTATAACTTCACTTATGTTTTCATTTTCCATTTTGTTGTTTAAGCTTAAGTCACTAGTGTATCAAAGAGAGTAATTATATTATTTTGTCGATATTATTCTCCGATTCTATCTCCACGATTTGCTCTCCATCACCTTGTCTTAGGAGAATTATATGCTTCTAAACCATACATACTCCAGTTAGCAGCCTTTGCTTTCGCTTTAGCAAGCCACGGTAGCTTTTTGAAGTGGGGGGTTAACTGACTATTCGCATATATAATGTGCACCAGTGCACTTTGTTTACCAGCTCTAGTTCTTTTAGGGGAGTCCGTCTATCTGTATCGCTTTGCCTTTTAAGCCGCCTCTTTTTCTTCTGTTGGGACTCCTTCTTTTGTTCTGCATAGAGTGATTTTCCATGCATTTCTTGTAGTTGCCGACCATCTCAAGTGATAAAATCCCCATCGAAATGTAGCGTATCATCACATCGAGAACAATTATCCATTGTACAACAACAACTTCTTACCAATTATTATATATAAATATATTGTAGCTTTTTGTAGGTGGATTTACTTAATAGAAGAATTCAAGAAATAAACAATAAAATAATATTTTATATTAATATGAATGTACTTTTGTTTCCTTTTATACAAAAACAACTTTCTGATTATTTCAATGCTCAATAAATACGTCTACTCGCTCTAAGAACTCAGCTATAAGAAACTACAAACTAGTACAATTGTATGTATGTATGTAAATGTTTAGATCTGTACAAATGGAGTTGGTGTCTCCAATATGATTGGTACGTTTTCTAGCATATGTATACACATGTGTTCATAATAATATTTAGAAAAGAGATTAGGAATTTTGTTGTCATCTATAGCCTTCTCTTATATATGCACGTTATATCAAACTGTACCGTTAAGATTAACTTGAGGGCAAGTTTTGCATTTGGAAAAAAAATCGATCTCGAGATTTTAATCAAACTTGAAATTATGATAATGGCGAACACCAACAATTCAGTCTGTCTGTAGATCGTCTACAGTCTAAACCACTATAGATATTTTCTTCAAACTTAATACTTAAGCGTTTTAGGTGATTGTCTCAAATAGATTTTTGAATCGTTTTTTTAAGTTGGATATAAACTGTTACGTTAAGATTAACTTGAGGGCAAGTTTTGCATTTGGAAAAAAATTCGAACGCGAGATTTTAATCAAACTTGAAATTACGATAATGGCGAACACCAACAATTCCGTCTGTCTGTAGATCGTCTACAGTCTAACCCACTATAGAGATTTTCTTCAAACTTGGTACTTACGCGTTTTAGGTGATTGTCTCAAATAGATTTTTGAATCGTTTTTTAACCTCCAAAAGAATTGTTCTTGTTTTTGCCATCTTAATTATCTCAAGTCCTGAAACTAGGATGTCTAATACTCATCGAATAATTATTATAAAGGTTGTAAAATTCAATATTCAATTACTAATTTAAAAAATTGAAAATCAATTTCCTTAATATTTGCCAAACATTTCTAATTCACCCTATGTTAAATTGAAAAGCACCAACATTACCAGTTATCATCAATTTGTTTAATGTAGAACAGTAATCTGTATTTTTCTTTCTCTGGTATACTTCCTTATACATTATTACATATTTTGTGCCTACCAAGCTACACTGCTTCTTATTTTGTAATCTAATGGACATCGATTTCTCTGCAGTTCGGACGTTGCCCAGGACACATCATAGGAAACCATCAAATATAAGTTTCATTGATATTAAAACATTGTATACCTCATTTATTTTTTCTTCGCTATAAATTTACATATATTGTACAGCTTTTAATTTTTTCTTCGGGGTTTCGCTTTGTTCTCAACAATTACTAAATCTTTTAATTGATGTTAAGACTTTAAAATTAATATTTATAACTTCACTTATGTTTTCATTTTCCATTTTGTTGTTTAAGCTAAAGTCACTAGTGTATCAAAGAGAGTAATTATATTATTTTGTCGATATTATTCTCCGATTCTATCTCCACGATTTGCTCTCCATCACCTTGCCTTAGGAGAATTGTATGCTTCTAAGCCATACATACTCCAATTAGCAGCTTTTGCTTTCGTTTTAGCAAGCCACAGTAGCTTTTTGAAGTGGGGGGTTAACTGACTATTCACATATATAATGTGCAGAGTGCACTTTGGTTACCAGTTCTATTTCCTTTAGGGGAGTCCGTCCATCTGTATTGCTTTGCCTTTTGAGCCGCCTCTCTTTCTTCTGTTGGGACTCCTTCTTTTGTTCTGCATAGAGTGCATTTCCATAACTTTCTCGTAGCTGCCGACCATCTCCGTCATGTACTAAATGACACTGCAGAGCATTCAAAGTGGAAATTCTTCTTACATTTGCCACAAGTGATAAAATCCCCATCTAAATGTAGCGGATCATCGCATCGAGAACAATTATCCATTGTACAACAACAGCTTCTTACCAATTATTATAAATAAATATATTGTAGATTTTTGTAAGTGAATTTACTTAATAAGAGAATTCAAGAAATAAACAATAAAATAATATTTTATATTAATATGAAAGTACTTTTGTTTCCTTATATACAAAAACAACTTTCTGATTATTTCAATGCTCAATAAATACGTCTACTCGCTCTAAGAACTCATTTATAAGAAACTACAAACTAGTACAATTGTATGTATGTATGTAAATGTTTAGATCTGTACAAATGGAGTTGGTGTCTCCAATATGATTGGTAGGTTTTCTAGCACATGTATACACATGTGTTCATAATAATATGTAGAAAAGAGATTAGGAATTTTGTTGTCATCTATTTTTTTTTTTTTTTTTTTTAAATTCATTTTTATTTCATATTAACTTATAACTATCTTAAAGCTAGACAAAAATGTTTAAAACTAGCATAATTATCAATAACTTACAACTAATTTACTGGCCCTTTACGGGCGCTCTAAATTAAACAATAACTCTTACAACTAATGTCTTTCGACCTAAAAACTATTTTAATTAAATCAAATTTTTTTTTTTTTATTTTTTTTATATTTAAAGAAACTTTTATACAAAAAACTTGGTATCTGATCATTTTTTTTTTTTTTTTTTTTTTTTTTTTTTTTTTTTTTTTACCTGTCATCTATAGCCTTCTCTTATATATGCACGTTATATCAAACTGTACCGTTAAGATTAACTTGAGGGCAAGTTTTGCATTTGGAAAAAAAATCGATCTCGAGATTTTAATCAAACTTGAAATTATGATAATGGCGAACACCAACAATTCAGTCTGTCTGTAGATCGTCTACAGTCTAAACCACTATAGAGATTTTCTTCAAACTTAATACTTAAGCGTTTTAGGTGATTGTCTCAAATAGATTTTTGAATCGTTTTTTTAAGTTGGATATAAACTGTTACGTTAAGATTAACTTGAGGGCAAGTTTTGCATTTGGAAAAAAATTCGAACTCGAGATTTTAATCAAACTTGAAATTACGATAATGGCGAACACCAACGATTCCGTCTGTCTGTAGATCGTCTACAGTCTAAACCACTATAGAGATTTTCTTCAAACTTGGTACTTACGCGTTTTAGGTGATTGTCTCAAATAGATTTTTGAATCGTTTCTTAACCTCCAAAAGAATTGTTCTTGTTTTTGCCAATTCTAATGTTAATAATTTTAAAAGCTCATTAGTGATACTTGGAACAAATTCTAGTCAAAGTGATCTTAAAGTTGCTTATAAATTAAAATGGTTTCATGTTGGAAGTTTTAAAGGCTCTACAACTGCTGATGACATTCTTAACTTTATGTCAACTAATCTTGAAATTAACTCGTCTCAGATCTTGTGCCATAAATTAGTTCGACTCGAGGATAACGACCGTAAGCTTATTTTCGCAAATTTTAAAATCGGTGTCCCTGTTGATGTTGCTGGTTTGGTATTTACTGACACTTTCTGGCCAATAGGGGTAAAGATCCGACCGTTTGTTTACAAGCCAAAAAACGTATCAGTGATTACAGCTCCAATTACAATGACTTAAACTCAATAAATCATCAAAATGTGAATTTTTCGTCGTTGAAAATTTATTTCCATAATGCTAGTGGTCTTCGAACAAAAGTAGTTGATCTTTTTAATAACTCATGCCACATGCATTATGACATTATTGTTATTGTGGAGTCCTGGCTTTACAATTCCATTGCTTCCAATGAACTCTTTGATTGTAGAGTTTTTAACATTTTTCGCCGGGATCGCTGCAACTCATCAAAGGAACGTGGAGGTGGAATAATTGTTGCTGTTCGGAATCTTATATCAGTCAGTGAAATCATTCTTCCTCTTGGTGATATTGAACAATTATGTTTTTCTGTAAGAGTTGATATTATTCCTAAATCAAATGTATTTTTTATTGTAAGTTTTGTGCCTCCAAATAGTTGTATTGATTTATATGAAAAACACATTCGTAATATTGATCATGTCAATAATCTTTGCTCTATTTCCGATAATTTATGTGTCTTAGGGGACTTTAATTTGTCCGATATAAAATGGAATTGGTCTGAAACTGATCAAATGTTAATTCCTTATAATATGAAAAAAGATGTTGAGCTCACATTTATAGATTATATTTATTCCTTAAATTTGATCCAAGTTAATGATATTTGCAATTCTTTGATGAAGATTTTAGATCTTATTTTTATTTGCTGCGATGATTTTCTCGTTCATGTAACTAATGTTCCTTTTTCTCTTTTAAATGAATCACTACATCATAAAGAACTTTTTTTCGAAATAAAGTATTATAATTATTCAAAAATAGATGTTAGTTTAAATATCAAGTCTTATAACTTTCTAAATGCTAATTATTTAGAACTATCTATTTTTTTTTCTAATTTAAATTGGTCCAATGAATTAATGTTTTTAGATTTAAAAAACATGTATAATCGCTTCATTGAAATTTTAATGATGGGTTTTGATAAGTTTATCCCTATTACTTATAGAAAAAAGTCTTCTGAAACTCCGTGGAGTAATAAACAGCTCCGTATCTTAAAAAAATTGAAACGCAATGCCTATGCTCAATATAAGAAATCAAAAAATCAAGCTGATTACCTACATTTTAGTAAACTTCGTAAGGACTTTGTTATTCTCAGTAAATTTCTATACAGAGCTTACATCTTCAATATCGAGGGTAATATCAAAACCAATTGCAAATCGTTTTGGTCGTTTATCAATTTGAAAAGAAAATCTGTTGGGACTCCTAACTCTATGTTCTTTAGGGGCATCGAATCCTCGAATTTAAATTCTACAGTTGAATTGTTTGCGGATTTTTTCCAATCTATCTATTCTTCTTCTGTGTTTAATAGCAATTCCTTGAATAATTTAGTAAATAAGATTGATCTTGGATCTATCCAATTAAGTGGTGATGAAATTCTATCCGCCATGAATTCACTTAAGCCAAATGCTAATTCCGGACCAGATGGCATACCTGCCTTAGTTCTAAAAAATTGTTGTAATTCAATTTATTGTCCGTTGCTTACTATCTTCAATAAATCGCTTTCTGAAGGCAACTTCTTGAACGAGTGGAAACTTTCATACCTCGTACCAATTAATAAATCGGGTGCTAAAAATAACATAGAAAATTATAGAGGTGTTTGTATACTCTCTGCAATTCCCAAGTTATTTGAAAGCTTAGTTAAAAAGAAACTAGATTTCCTTACGTGTGAGTTTTTAGCTGCAGAACAGCATGGCTTCGTATCTGGTAGGTCTACGGTAACAAATTTAGCTTTTTTCACATCATATGTAACTAACACAATGGAAGATAAATCACAAGTCGATGCAGTATATACAGACTTTAGTAAGGCATTTGACTGAGTGAATCACCAAACTCTTAAAAAAAGCTTGAATTGTTTGGATTCCATTCAGTATTGCTTCGTTGGATATCCTCATACCTCACTGGTAGGCGTCAAAAAGTGCAGATAAATAATGTATGCTCTAAAGACATTTTATGCACGTCAGGTGTTCCCCAAGGAAGCCATCTTGGTCCACTCCTTTTCATTATTTTTATTGATGATATTCTTTCAGTTATTAATTACTGCAATTGTCTAATCTATGCTGATGATCTGAAACTGTTTTTAAAAGTCAATTGCTTAGAAGATTGTCAGATGATCCAATCTGATCTCAATGGTTTGTCTAATTGGTGTTATGCTAATGGTCTTAAACTTAATATTAAAAAATGTAATGCGATTTCTTTCTCAAGAAAAACTACGAGTAGTTGTGTATTATTTGATTATAAAATTGAATCTAAACCTATCAATCGAGTCTCAAGGATTAAAGATTTAGGTATTATACTTGATTCTACCCTTTCTTTCAAATACCATTTTGATTATTTAATCCCTAAAGCCAATTCGTTAATTGGCTTTATCAAGAGAAATAGTAAAGATTTTAGAGATCCTTACGTTCTTTTAACATTATTTACGTTGCTAGTCAGATCTATTCTTGAATATGGTGATGTTATTTGGAGCCCTGCATTCAAAATTCACTCTGACCGACTTGAAAAGGTTCAACGACGGTTTACTAAATATATATTCCGACAAATGCGTTGGAGCTTTAGTCCAGAATATAAGGCTAGATGTCAACTGCTTGGTATAAAATCTCTTGAATCTCGTCGAAAAGTTCATAGTGTAATGTTCATTAGAGATTTACTCTGTTATAACATAAAGTGTCCATCACTTCTAGCAATGGTCCCAATATATGTTCCAGCTAGAACACTGAGAGCTAGGATTTTTTTGTTTCAAAGAGCACATAATACTAGATATGGTAGTAATGAACCTCTATCCAGATCCATCATTTATTTCAATGAAGTGTCGTTAAGCATTGATTTTTTATGTCTTACTCGTGAAAAATTTAAATCTGAAATTAAGTACATATTTATTTAAAAAATTTTAATTTTGTATTGGAGTGCCATATATCTGTTAGCTGTAATACTGCTTGTAGATGAAATAAATAAAAAAAAAAAAAAAAAAAAAAATTATCTCAAAAACGGCTTTAACCATTTTGATAAGAAAAAATCTGTGTACTATTAAAGGCATATTCAACATTTCGGTATAAGAATTTGTTTATATATTTTGATATAAATATATAAATAATAAAAAATAAACAGAAATTGACCTCTTCCACTGCCTACACTCCCACATTATACAGACTTCCTAAAATTCATAAGGCTGATCAACAACTTAGACCCATCTCATCATCAACAAATGTTCCGTGATACAATTTGCCAAAACACACATGCGAAATACTACAGCATATTGTTTATGAAAAATACAACATAAAAAACACAACAAAAATCAAAGAAAACCTGATTAACATAATTCTTGACAACGACGAGATTTTTGTTTGTTTTGATGTTATATACTTATTCACCAACATTCCGACACATACAGCAATTAAAATTATAATGAATCAATCGGAAAAACTAAAAAACTAAAATGTACCATAGCATCACTTATATACCCTATCTTACTGACAATCGAAATTTACATCAAGCAATACAAATAAACAAAGACAATACATCATTTGCACACAAATCCAACTCTACTCTCATCAAGATCTTCACAAATAAAAAACAACCCATATCAAGGGAACAACAACATGACGTAGTATATTAAATTAAATGCAATGGTAAGTCTGGTGTTATACGTTGAAACTAGATACATGCGACTTTTCGAGCAACGTATAAGTGCAAGAGAGAAACAAAAATCGAAAGATGAGACGTCAAATTGTTGCAACGAAAACTTACGCACGAGACACATGGCAATTTTTTTCGTCTAACGTTTCGAATTTTTTTTTCTCTCCCACACTTACGTTGTTCAAAAAGTCCATTCATCTAGTTTAAACGTTTAATAGCAGACTAAACGAAGTGAAGAGTGCGGACTTTATACACATATATATAGGGGCAACAAAACGAAAACTAGCGATAAGAATGGCTGAACACAAAGCATACGTAAAGCTCTCACAACATATGACGGAAAATGGACACACAGCTGATTACAGCAACGTGAAATTACTTGACAAAGAGAAACATACAAACAAACTATATACTCTTTAAAATCTTCGAATTCAGCAAAATTTGAGAAAAGTTATTCATTTCAAAGAGGATAAAGACAACATAAGCTCGAGTTATAATGATGTGATAAAATAAATATAGTCTGTAAACATAGGTTTAATTTTCTGTTTTGTCTAGTTTTCAAATAATAATTTCTTATTCATAGTTTTTCCGTTTTGATTAAATGGTGCAATAAAAATGTTAATTTATTAATTCAAAATTAAAATTTAATACTTAAAAAAATAGAATGTAATTTGACGACAAAAGTAAGTTATTAATTTAAGAAGAAAAAACAACAACAACAATGTTCTAAAAACCATAATTGTATTTAAGGTCTAATAAAAATTAAACACCATGAAATTGTTGGGAAAAAACCAAACGAAACGTACGTCGGGAAAATTAATGGATTAGTCTTTTAATTGCTTTAAAAATCCAAGGATCATAAAAGCCCAAATTGAAAATACTTAATATTGAATATAAATATAACTGATCAAATAATATCACAATTCAAAAAATGTAATATAATTTTGTTAAAATTATCACTAATATTTTTGTACCAGGTTTCCGACACACATATAACATCAACCTCTGAACCTTCAAACAATCGTCTGAAACTCGTCAATCGTCTTAAATAGACTTTGTGTATTAATATGACAAACCTTGAAATCCTGATTTTGGGAAACTAGAACTTTAAACACTGCTCTTATAATATTAACTGTTTGATAATTATTGGAATGACCAAATACATTACAATCTGAATGATGAATAACCTTCAATGAACGTAGAGTTTTGTTTTTTCTTATTGGGCTTTAGGTTAATAAATGAAACATCATCAGCTGAAATCACAATGTTCTATATTTGCATTGAAAAGTTACAAATTAAAATTGATAACACATTAAGAATAACAATAAATTATTGACTTATACTAACTACATTTATATCGTACAAATAAACAAAAAGACTCTATAACTTAACACTTTAAAGTGAGACTGGCAAGTAACATGTTATGTTCATAAAAGCTTATAAAGATCTCCATGGAGATGCATTGGTTTTTCTTTTCAATAATATGTTTATAATGCGGACTAACGTTCTCCATGTCCGATCTTCTAATCATTGTATTGTGTGTGTCTATTATGTGAAGAGTTTCAATTATGTATCTCTTATTTTGGTTCTCTTATCTTTTTAATATTTTAGTGTCGTCAAGATTAGGAGTGTGGCCGTATAGGAGGCAATGCCTTGCCACTGTGATGCGTTGTTTTTGATGTCCGATTTATGTCCTGCGTGTCTATTTTTTAGTTTTTGGTTTGTTGTCCCAATATATATTTGGTTACATTCCTCCTTGTCTTTGCCTTTGCAATTTATCTTGTAGACTATGTCTGATTATTCCATTTTTGCCGTCTTTGTTTAAGTTTTGTGTATAGTTGGGAGGCCGTGTTGGTGGATTTCATCGCCATTTTATATTTGTCGGTATCGAGGAGTTTGGCATATTTGAATCTGTCGGCTATTTGTTTTATATATGTAAAGGATTTGTGTTTTGTAGTTTGTGGTTCCTTTTGTTGTTGTTGTGGTTGTTGTTGTTGTTGGCGCTATTGGTGTTCTTGTTGTATCATCGACTCGATTACGTTTCTCGGAAGAGTTTTTTTTGTAAAATGCCTCTGACTTTGTTTTTGTTTTGCGGATGAAATTCTTGATCACTTTTCATGAGGACTCTTTTTATGAGGTTGTTTGCGGTGTTGAAAATAGTATTTTTTGGATGTTGGGAATGATAGTTAATCAATCTTCCTGAAGATGTCGGTTTTTGAAACCAGTCCATTCTTATACTAATTCCTTACATTCAATGTTACGTCGACAACTTTTCTTTTTATAACTGCGAAGATATTGTCAACATATTTTGTTATTATTCTTGGTTTAGTTACTAATTTGTCAAGATATTCGTCTAGCAGTTCTTCAAGAATGGTGTCCGCTATAATTGGAGAAGCAGGGTTTCCCAATAGGCATACCATTTCTTTGTTGATAAGTTCTGTTACCGTGGGCCACGTAGTTATTGTCGATGATGCAGAAACGGACGAGTTCGACAAATTTAGTCTTTTTAGTGATATAGAACATTCGACAATTCCTAGTGGTGATACCAGGGCTTTAACACTGGCTTAGCAAAATATTACATACATATATACATAACGGAATCATACATACATTCCAAAATTCTTAAGCGTTACCAGGGCTTTAAGACACTGGTATAATACACTCAACATTCCAGGCCACATACACACCATCACTTGATTCAACCGCTTAAATAATGATGGATGAAGTGCAAATATTCAAATTGGTAGCCAGGCAAAAGAGCATATATGAGGATCTTCAAAGGCTTAAAATTAACACTGGAAAGGACGGCGCCGACCGTAAAACACCTGAGTACAAGCAAAAGAAATTGCAGTTGTTTGAATCTCTATGGGTTGAATTCCACGATAATCATGAAAAAGTCAAGAACTTCGTTAAGGCAGATACCCCATACATCCAAGCCAATACGTATGAAAAGGTTCAGAGGCTTTACGAAGAATAAAAGCAAACTCTTCAGGCAATTAGTCCTCTTACCGATAAGGGCGAAGAGAAGGGAGCGGCACAGCCAAGCACAGGCACTGTCCCAAAGCGCACGTCGCAGCAAGCGTCTATGCCATTTGACCCAAGGAGCACTGAGCTATCGAGCCTCATCAAAAAACAGTCTGCAATGATTAATACAATTCAGGCTACCCTTCAACGCCTTATCTAAGATAAGGAGCGGGATACGGAGGATTTTTATTCAATACGGCTTAATACCATCGAGCAGCACTGGGTTGCCATACAATGCTTCCATTATAAGATATGGAACATGTTAGAGGAGCCAAGCTCCGCTATCTATGATGTAGATCATTATATCTCAATAGAAGCGGATGTGAAAGATGCACTTACAACACTTTATTGTCGATCTAGGGCGCATACCGCACTCAAAACTTTTGCCCATCAGGCATCAAAATTAATGAAGGTAATGTTACCGAAGTTCGATGGTGACTAAACTAAATGGGTACAATTTCGTGATCTATATACAGAATTGGTTCACAATCAAAATATACCGCAAAACCAAAAAATGTGGTACCTAAGGACCACTCTCACAGGAGAAACCGAGAGGTTAATTCGGCATTTTTCCACCACAGACGCAAACAACATTGCTGCTTGGGAAACTATCTCATGTCGCTATGAGAACTCGAGGCTTCTAGTAACAGCCTTGTTAAGTAAGTTATTGGGGCAACCTATAAGTCACAATGAGAGCTCATCAGCCATAAGGGCCTTGCACGATACCACGCAAGAATGTCTTCTAAGTCTCCAGAATCTAGGTATCGAATCAAAAAATTGGGACCCTCTTCTCTTGCATATACTCATTAAGCATTTGGATCGAAGTTCACACACACTAAAATCGGTGAAGGCAAGTTCCGACGACCAACGTTAAAGAGTAGGCTCAATGAGGGCATTCACAGCAGTAACCGCTTCAGAAATCATTTGCGTGTGCTGCGAAGGCAAACATCCGTTATATGCTTGCCAAAAATTTCTTCAACTAAGTCCACAGAATCGTTTTATCGTAGCGCGAAAGTTAAAATCATGCACGAATTGCCTGAATGCAGGCCATAATGTAAAAGAGTGCTCATACAGATGCTGCACTAAATGTGAATATAAACACAATACGCGTCTTCATTGGGATAGAACCGCCAGGAATGACAAGTTGAAATCAACTAGTAGCGGTACAATAGTTTCTTCAGTCGATGCACCAACCATTTGCACTTCCGCAGCAGAACCCGTGTCTTCTATGGCCAATATCCAGGGCAAGACTTCAACTGTTGTACTTGGCACATCCATCATTAAGATAAAAGATCAAATGGGAGGGGATATATCATGCCGTGCTTTATTAGACTCTGGGTCTCAAATTAACATAATAACAGAGAAGTTGGCAAAGTCATTAGGCCTTCGAGAAACACAGGAAGTATTACACCTGGAAGGGTTCGGTCAAAATAAACAGTCATTTATACGAAGACTTAGTTTGGAGATAAGTTCAAGAATAAATGGATTTTCTATCAGGGTGGAAGCACATATTCTTTCAAAAATAATTTCCCCGCAACCATCTCAAAAAATTATGACATCACACTGGAATATTCCTAAGAATATAGTTTTGGCTGATTCCCGATTTTATCAACCAGGCCCACTAGATATTCTCATTGGTGCAGAAATATTTTATTCAGCCTTGATGGTTGGCCAAATAAGTTTGGGCGATAATCTTCCAATATTGCAAAACACTGTATTTGGTTGGACAGTGGCAGGCAAGAACGTGCGGAATTTGTACTGCAGATGAGGCTCTCGATCAACAGATTGAAAGGTTTTGGAGATTAGAAGAAGCCACTTCAGTAACAGATAATTTTACCCAAGTCGAAAGGAGCTGTTAAACACATTTCATTGAAACGACATCAAGAGATTCTAGTGGTCCTTTCGTGTTTAGCCTACCATCTAGAGAAGCCCCCACTTGCCTAGGAGAATCAAAGAACATTGCGTTTCGTAGATTCATTGCGCTTGAGCGGAGGCTTGCAAATTCACCAGATCTAAGAAAGCTCTACAAACATTTCATGGAAGAATATCAGCAATTAGGCCATATGCAAGAAGTAACACTTAATCAAATTACCAAGCCCTATTATTTTTTGCCACATCATTGCATTCAAAAGCCTGACAGCAGTACCACTAAGTTGAGGGTAGTATTCGATGGTTCTGCTAAAACTTCCACAAACTTGTCACTTAACGACATTCTCTCTACAGGCCCAACAATTCAAGACGACGTCTTTTCAATGTTGCTAAGATTCCAAGATATGTTTTTACAGCGGACATTGAGAAGATGTATCGAAAAATACTCATAAATAAGGAGGATCAAAAGTTCCAGCTGATTCGGTGCAGAAGCAGCCCAAATTATGCATTGAAATGATTCAAGCTTCAGACGGTTACTTATGGCATCACCAGTGCATCGTACCTAGCCACAAAGTGTCTTCAGGAATTGGCTCAGGAGAACAATGAACGATTTCCACTGGGATCCATTGCTCCGGTTCGAGATTATTACGTCGATGACGTATTAACTGGATCAGATAAAATTGCTGAGTTACTGAAAATCCAATCGGAGCTCCAACCATTTTGCAAAGTGGTGGTTTTAAATTAATTAAATGGTGCGCTAATCATGCATCCCTCCTGAGAGGTATTCCGCTTGAGGAGAAAGAAACTGAACTCGACTTCAGCAGCAATGTCGATGAGCATAGTAAAACCGTAGGACTTACTTGGTTGCCTAAATCCGATCAACTTTGTATCAAGACCTCCTGGGTTGACAAGGTTCGAGTAACTAAGCGATCAGCATATTCGGACATCGCTCATTTATTTGACCCACAAGGAATCATGGCTCCCGTAGTCGTTGTGGCAAAAATATTTCTTCAGAAATTGTGTGAACTAAGGCTTGATTGGGATGCAGCATTGCCCCAAGAAATGCAGACGACATGGCTGAAATATCGTAAAGGTCTATAATCCCTCAGCAGTATCAAGATTGATAGGCACATATTTTCACATAGGATTACAAAGAATACACAATATCACGTGCTTGCTGACACTTCGGAAAGGTCCTATGGGGCAGCAGTGTACGTTCGATCCATTAGCATTGACAACACAATCACGGTGCGATTGTTATGCGCTAAATCAATAAATAGCACCATCAAAACAGACAAAATTAGCACAGCAAGCAACTATTCCCCGTCTAGAGCTTTGTGCCGCTTGCCTTGCTACTGAACTTCTATTTCGTCTGCAAAAGGACCTGAAGATTAATAAGGATACAACATTTTTATGGACAGATTCAGAAATTGTCCTCGCTTGGATTATACAACGACGTCTGCTTCGCTTCTAATTCTTGTTGCTAATAAAGTGTCGCGTATTCAACAAAATACAATACTGGAGCAATGGCACCATGTGTCATCAAAAGAAAATCCGGCTGATATGCTTTCACGTGGGATAGCACCTGAACGACTTCAGGATTGCAACATTTGGTTCTATGGTCCAAAGTTTTTACATGGGACCACTTCAATTTGGCCACCAAAATACAAAACAATAAACGAGAATCACCTCTCTGCAGGTACCGCCATTCATGATCCGCCCCCGCATCAAGAAGAGCTTCTAACGATTATTAACCATAAAAATTCGTTTAAAACTGCTGAACGAATAATCGCCTACATACGGAGGTATATCCACAAGCTAAGGAAGAGGTGATAATATCCAAAAACAAGAAAAACCAAGAAGACGAAGAGTTGGAATTAAGGCATGCGGAAATCGAGCTGAGAAATGGTCCCTTATCAGTTTTAGAAATCACTCGGTCAAAACAGAAAATATTCAAATTAATGCAACAGGAAAAGTTCAAGGATGAAAGCATGCACTTAAAGGACGTCGGAGAAGTTCCAAATAAAAGTCCTTTAAAGAGCCTCACCCCATTTCTAGATGAGGAAGGGCTGATTCGTGTAGGAGGACGCTTAGAAGCGTCATCTTTGCCATATGACAGCAAGCATCACATTCTTATACCACACAATCATTCATTTACCAAATGCTATTAACTGAAATCCATGACGACAATAATCATGTTGGCCCACAAACCATGCCTTCTATAGCTAGGCCGATCATTTGGCCAGTAAAGGGAAAGACTCTCTCTCGATCAGTTTTACACAAGTGCATTAAGTGTACTCGCGCCGCACCAAAACTATTATCGCGAAATCTGCCTGGGGATGGAGTTCAACCGGCTAGGCCGTTCATTAATACAGGCGTCGACTTTTGTGGGCCAGTCTCAACACACTACAAAATGAGGGGAAAGCCGCCTCAAAAATCCTATATTGCAATCTTTTGTTGCTTTACCACCAAGGCCTGTCATTTGGAACTGGTTACCGATTTAACTTCACAGGGCTTCATAGGGGCACTTAAACGATTCATGGCTAGGCGGGGCCACTGCAGAAACATATATTGCGATAATGCAACAAATTTTGTTGGTGCTAAAAATCAGCTATCAGAACTTATGTCTTTAATGGAATCAGACACAGAGAAGAACAAAATAACATCTTCATTCGTTACAAAAGGATGTGATTTTCATTTCATTCCACCGCGGTGGTCCCATTTTGGTGGTCTATGGGTAGCCGCAGTTAAGTCATCAAAGCATCTGTTACAGCACATTCTTGTAGGAGCATCATTAACATACGACGAGCTCGAAACTGCTGTCACTCAAGCCGAAGCTATCTTAAATTCAAGACCCAGAACTGCAATATCTGCCTCCCCGAACGATCTTACTGCTCTCACTCCGGGCCATTTCCTCATTGGCGAACCTCTGGTTAGCAATGTCGATCCCGCAGCTAATTCAAACAATGCAGGGAAACTTGCTCGCTGGAACCTTGTCAATCATCTCAAAAAAGAGTTTTGGCATCAATGGTCACGTGATTATCTAAATCAGCTGCAGCATAGGTACAAATGGAAGGAGGGATGTCAAAATTTAGAGCACGGAATGATGGTCTTAATTAAAAAAGATAACACACCAAGCTTGCGATGGCCACTTGGACGCATCATTAACGTAATAACAGGAGATTATAGGTTGGTTCGAGTCGCCGATATAAGGACAGCTACTGGAATATTCCGTCGTGCAATACACCGATTGGCTCCACTTCCAATTTCAATACCAGATGATGAATTCGTTCCAAATACAAGGAAAGATGTCCAAAAACAATGTTCATCAAATTTAACACGCTCACACAATAAGTCCGTCGATGAACCAGTACCGAAAAAGAAGTTCAAGTCCTCGATTGGACCAGCAACCCTAGCTATACTCTTGGTATTTGTGTTTCTTCTTATGATAGCATGTGGTCCAATCAAATTTCAACCGTTCAAGCCCCAGCCAAGGATCTATTTTGAAAATTTCGTGACTTCAGCCATAACTTCAAGCAATTGGAACATAATCGCTTATTATGACATGGACCCTTATTGGACAGAATACAAGTCGATATTAACGTATAGTAAAAAACTAGCAGAAATTTGCCAAGTATTGCCAGATAAAAACGAAACGTGCAAGATGACAATCTTCCAATTTAATCGATTAAATGCAGAAATCATAAAAGATAATGATATGTTATCCAAGACGTCAACCCCTCAGAGGGTTCGTCGTGGCGCTGTTAGCTTCATAGGCAATGTGGCTAATGCCTTATTTGGAGTTCTTGATTATAAATACGCCAACCACATGTCCGCTACAATAAACACAATAAAGCAAGATGAGGGTCACATAGTTAACCTTATTCAAAAGCAGACTTCAATAATTGATTCCACCATGAATATTATAAAAGAAAATGAGCAAGAGACGAGTTCCCGTTTTGAGGAAATAGATGAAACTTTCAAACAATTTGCAGCCGTTATAAATGGCCTAAGACAGCATTACTACCAGGAAAGATTGCGTCAGCTTTTTAATTCAATTGCTCTTCAGCTTATATTAGTTTCCCTCAACTAATCACCCCTGCTCAGCTAAGGGAGGAATTCCTTAAAATAAAAGCAAACCTACCTTCTTCAGTCAGGCTCAGGTAGCACCAGACGAAATCCCGAAACTTTATCATCTTATGATCATTCATGGAAAGGCTATGAAGAATCACATAATCTTTAAAATCGGATTACCACTCCTAAGTCTTTTTTTTTTTTTTTTTCTTTTTATAATCTACACGCGCTCAAGGGATTATGAATACCCTTTAAATGTTTACACACAGCGCGGGCGTGAGGGTGAGGTTAAGGAAGAGAAAGAATGATAGGAAAGATGTGTGGCGTGATATTCGGAGACTGTAGGTGGTTGTTGTGTCAGATTTTATCTCCAGGGATGGCGGCTGAACTAAAGCGGAGAAATTTCCGTGTCTTATTTATCGATGTCCCTTATAATTCGCATTAATTTTTTTATCTTTTTGTCATATTTTATCGGTATACTAGTTTTACTCAATCACATGTTGTTAGTGTTATGCCTAAACACCATGTAATGAGTATATCAGCAACTCATTGTATGACAATTATTTTTAGAATTGGTTTTAATGGAAAATAAGAAGACATAGACTACGGCAGGGATGGAACCTGTGACCATGAGGTTGACAGGCGAACACACAACTATCGCGCCACGGCCACCCCCAAAGTCTTAATGAATTTGAACTTTTTAGGGTTACACCCGTCCCAGTTATAGCCCGAGGATTTTTTTTTTTTTTTTTATAACTTTGCACGCGCTTAAGGGATTATGAATACCCTTTATATGTTTTTCTTAACACAGCGCGGCATCCGGTGGAAGAAGAGAAAGAAGGATAGGAAAGATGGGTGGCGCGATGTTCTGAGACTAGAACTGGTTGTTGTCTTAAATTTATCTCATTTCTCACCATAAAACAATCAACTGAGTACATTATGATCAACTTGCATCGTGACCAATTCTACCCGCTATGAACAGTAGAATTTCAAACTTGTTTTTCCCTTACTGAAGAAAGGCATATTTGCCATCTACAGCATCCGGTTTACAGACGTGGTTCAGAAATAAACGCTTGCGAAATCAACTTCTTAGCCCACGGTCGGCAATCTGCAGTATGCCAAGTCAAAAGCGCCAACGATAGCCCTTATTGGATCCAATTACACGAGCCAGACAAATGGATATACGTTCTAAAGGTCAGGACTACGTTAACCGCAGTCTATAACAGTACCGTAAGGCAAACCATTATCGAAGGCTTTGGAATACGTCCCGGCTGCGTTATTAAAACCGAGTTCATAACCTTGCTTGGACATTTTATACACAGGAAGGTCTCCAGAATGTCATTCTCTCCAGCTGCTAATCTCTCCGATTATACATTACCAGATAATCTGACTGCAAATTCCTGTGGAATTTTACCATTCAAAAAACATTAAGAGGAACTGGATGCACTGAAGCAAGAGCTCAATAACATTACAAAGGCGATGCCTTCTATAGTATATAATAATGATGTGCACCAATTTACCGTGAGCTACGTGGGATAAATCACGTCCATCATAATCATTATCTGCCTATTACGGTGGTCCTACTGCAACTTTTGCAAACAACAATACAGTATTCTTGAAAGGCAAAACAAACGCCAACATAATCTATGCGGACCCCCATGTCAACATCAACCACGAAAAGGAAGATCTCACAGCCAAAAACCCCAGAAACATAACCTTCGAAATGATAGTATAGTTAGTTTCGAACATAGTTCAACGGGCGGAGAATGTATATTCTAATCCATCCATAATGTATGGATGGATTAGAATGTATATTCTAATCCATCCATACCATTACCATATACCAACATTACATTTTTCACATTTACCTAACAACAGCTTCTCTGTTTGTTTTTATTAATTAAAATAATGTAACCAACAGCTTCTCTGTATTCTTTATTTTATCTTCATAGTTTTTTCTGAATGCCGTAGTTTCAACTTTATTTTGCAATAGTATGCAGTTTTCTGCATTCCGGCACAGAGTGTATCTACATACTTTTGATAAAAGGTATCATATTTTTATATTGTTTGTGTTATATTATTTTGTATATAAGTATTTAAGTAGTAGTAAATTTAGCTAAGTAAGCAAAATTATTGTATAAATAGAATTGTAAGTAAATAAAAATTGTCATTCATCTAAAACAAGTGGTCGAGTTTTCTCAATCAGTCATTGCTTCCCCCCACCAGCGGTAAGGGGCAATAATAATTCACTCTACAAGCATACAAAGGTACAAGAACCTTTTGTGTGATTTACGGTCTGGTCAAGGTTTATGCACCCTGTCCAGCAAGTCAAAACAAAAGAGTTTTGGCTCATCATTATGATTCATTACGCTAACGTTGATGGGACGTTCTTCAGCCCAAATGGAATCCGAACAAATTCATAGTGGCCTCGGGGTTCATTTCAATTTGATGGAATCCATTAGCTAAATCTAGCGTAACTGTTCTTTCTAAAGGGTTTATTAAAAGGAGTATTTTGTTGCTCTTGACCTAGTGAGGGGTTTGCAAAACTATAGGAAGGGGAATTATACTGACTTTGTTTTACTTGTGGGTTAAAGAGGTTAGTATTACTTTGTGCTTGTTGTCTATTTTGTGAGTTAAGATTAAATGCGTTATAAGGTGTTTGGAAATTTGGTCTTGGGAAAGATTGAGGGATTGGTGATGTGCCTGATATATTTGAGGGGCTCTAAAGAAGCGTGAGACTATGTATTAGGATGTAAAATTTCTTTTGTTGTTGCACGTAAAGTGGTTGATGTTCCATATAAGATATATTTTATTTTTTGTACAGAATGCGAAAGCTTCTGCAAGGGTTTTAGATCTCATAGCTCTAACTGTGGACCCTAGTGGTTCTTTATGTCCCGATAAGAAGCTATTAAGGCAAATTTCGTGGTATAATTTTTTTTTGCAGTAATCACGTTTGCATGAGTTTCGTGAATTCATATGTGGTTAGTCATTGTAGATTTGATTTAAAAAATGTCGCTATAAAAACTTTCCATGGTTTTTTTGTTTTGCCTTAATCTCTCTTTTATTATTTCCTTTCAAAATTAGGTATTTCAATGTTTAAATCAAAATCTGTTATGTTTGCCTCTACAATATTTAAATTTACCTGTTCAATACTTGTTTCTATGACAGAATTATTTGAACAACCAGCAAT
Organism: Philhelius pedissequus; assembly: GCA_910595825.1. NCBI lineage: Eukaryota > Metazoa > Arthropoda > Insecta > Diptera > Syrphidae > Philhelius > Philhelius pedissequus. Next base: position 112,040,457 of record OU343160.1, read on the forward strand.
ATTCTTCTGCGTTTGTAAAGGATAAGGATTTTTTTGTTTTGGGAAATCTGTACATTAATAGAAATTATATTTTTAATATTACCGATGCGCTTTCGAAAATTTCTTAACACTTGATAATATTTGTTTATTATTTTTATATTTGTTTTATTAAATTCACTTATAATTTTTTATTTATTATTGTTGATAAAGTGATAAATATTTTCGATGTTCTCTCGAAGGGATTTTATAATGGTTATATTTTATTTAAAAAAAAAATGTTTTCTTTTTTTTTATTAAAGTCACTAATAATTTCTTATTTATGATTGTTGATAAACAGATAAATGTTTTCGATGTTCTCTCGAAGTGTTGCTATTTATGTTTCACCGGTGTTAAGGGAATGAAATTCCGCGGAAATTGGTGTCACTTGTACCGATTTTCTCTCGATATTGACGATAGTTTTTAATGTCACAACATCAAATGTTTCTTTCTTTAATTTACTTTTCCAGTATTCACTATCCTGAAACCGCCGACATAATTATTGGAGCGCCAGTTAAGGTAGCGACTCTCCGAATAATAAAAAAAAAACAATTATCTTTTTTGTGGTCATAACTTTCCCATTTGGCTTTATTAAACGAATTGAACTTGATATTTTGTTCTACAATTGTATTTAAAGAAATGTATGTGAAGCAGAATAACAGAATCGTTATGTGAACAATAAAATGAACTGTGTGTATATAAATGTAATTCGATTTAAATAAAATGATGAAGTGTGCAATCTTGACGTGAAGTATCTACGTGAACGACTTAATAATTTAATATAATACAGCATGCAAGCTACTATGTAATAAGAATATTTGCAATGAAATCATTAGGTAAGCAAGATTTATATTAAAGGAAGGAATAAACAAGAAACTATATACCTTTTTCGTGGACTTTAAGGCAGAGTTTGATACTGTGAACCGAAGATCGTTGCTATATAAGCTTTTCGAGATGGGAATGTCCAGAAAATTCGGAATGGTAATCCAAACGGTTTTTAATTGAAGTTCTGCAATATCTTGGTTTGCAATGGAGTAAAGCTGGATTCTTTTTTGAACTCTGGTTTAGCATCGTTTTTGCAGTAGTACACCCTCTCCACTTCTTCGCACCTATTGTGGAAATATTGAACTCCATTTTGATTCAGAGTGCACAAGGGTTTGGTATGAATTAATTGGTTTCTTATAGGCAAAGATATCAGATGAAGGAAGGAAATGTATCGTTTTTAAAGGATGGGATTTGTGTGTTGAAGATTATGTTTGAATGGTTGTAATAGGCTTGTAGTTCCAATAACTCAAACATATGTTCATTTGACTTTATTTCTAGCGACCCGTAAGTCTAATTCTTCTGTATTCAATATATGTTTAGAAAATATATTTAATTTTACAAGGATACTGGATTCTGCAATATTTGATAAGTGATTGTCAAGGAACTCTATTTTAAAGTTGATTTGATTTAAATACTGAATGTGTCTAATTTTATTGCAAAAAGTCCGTGGTTGCTATATATATAGATCATGTATCTCTATTTTTTGCCCCGTGTCGTTATCGTTGCTGTTGTCAGCAGTATGTTGATTAATAACCTGAAATTTGCGTTTTTTTTTTTAATTTTTGATTTGTGTAATATTTGATTGCCTGTCGTTAGTACTGTTACTCTTCTGTTATTTTTAATCTTATATCTACTGATTCTAGGTGTGATGTTATATCTTCTATTATCCTTCCTAAATATGAATAACCGTGTTTTAATGCTTAATGGTTTTTCCCTACTTTTGTTTAATTTATTTAAGTTTTCAGTCACCTGTTTTCTGGCTGAAATTCGTTAAGTCTGTCCAGATAGTCATGGACGTTATTATATCTTATATTCTTAAACTTATATGTTCTACCATATAATATTTAGTAAGGAGTTAATTATGTTGCAGAATGGATAAAATTGTTGTACGTAATTATGGTTTCATGGAGTATGTCGTCATGGTCTCTGTTTTTGTATTATGTGAGAATGATTCTATAGATTTTAGTTAGGGTAGAATGAAGTTTTTCCACGGGAGAATTGCTACTAGATTGTTGGAGTGAAGTTATGTCATGGTTTTTTTCGGATGAAATCTTTAAAAACGGAGGAGGTGAATTCCGCACCTTGGCCTTATATAATTTTGTTTGGAATGCCATTGAGGCTCATTAAGTACAAAAGCGCAATTTCTAACCGTGATCATTTAGGTTCTCTAAAGATGAGTGTATTGTGGAACACTAGAATTATGATTAACTTGGTCTATTCAATTTGTATATCATCATTTTTAATTCTACTAAGTTCATCGGCATTTAGATTTTGAACTCCTTCTTTGTATACTATTTCGTAGTCAAATGCCTTTAGCTTTAGACGCCACCTAACGAGATTGGAATTTGGGTCTTGGAGGTTCATCATCCATTGTAACGGTTTGTGGAGGGTAATTATCTTAAATTTGTGAATAAATAGGTAAGGGCGGAAATACTTTGTTGCCCAAACGATTGCCAGTAGTTCTTTTTCTGTGATGGAATATTTGCATTCCGAATCTGTCAGGGTTCGGCTGGGTTTATCCATTGGATGTACAGTTCTATAGTACTGCCATGAAGAGGAACGTCCGGGGAGCCACCTGGTAGATACTATAAGAATTACTATCTTGGGCTCATTTGCAAAATGTATATAGACTAATTTAAAACCAAGGGGGAGAAAAATACATATGCTTTAACATTTTCTAAAGTTAAGGCAAGAGAAAAAATTATACCTTTTTTAAGTGAAAACCAAAAGGGAGAAAAATGCATATGCTTTAGCATTTTCTAAAGTTTAAGCAAAAGAAAAGAAAATATAACTTTTTTGTGTATTTTTCTTTCCTAACATTTATTTAAAATTGGATAATCTACCTACATACATACATATGCAATTATAAAGATTTTTGGAAGAATTGTATCCCGTTCGACCTAGTTTTGGCATTATTATAATTATATATATAGGTATGTTTGGATTAAATGTCTGCCTTGTGTTCGTTTTGTGTTAAAAAAAAACTGTTTTTGACCTTGATTTACGCACTTTTCGTTTCGGCAATAAATCTGTTTGAAAATAAAATTGTCCGCCGGTTTGTTTTGAGTTAATAAAAATATTCAATTCGGTTTAGTTGGTGCCGTATATAAGTAATTGAGTTGTGATGAGTGTAATTCAAGCAATTTTTAAATACCTACCTAGCTATGAATTTAAATAAACTCTTTTAGTGTGATAAAAGTGTTGTGGCATTGAAGATAGGTAGGTATATACTTATGTAGGTACCTTTAATAATATATTTAAATACCTACAATCCTTGTGATTTAAATTCAGGTTCAAACCGTATTGGAGTAAAAGAGGTAAAATAAAATACTACCAACGTATAAATATTATTTATTCATACGTAACCATATTAAAGCAATAAATTTACGTTTTTCTAATATGATACCAATGTAGGTAGGTAAAGGTACCTACTTGCATTTAAAAAATAAATTTTATGAGATAAGTTTTTTAATTTATTTTATTTAATACGTACCTTACCTTTCATTAGCAATGCATTATTTTTCGCATTTTTGATTGAAAGGAATGTGTATAGCTTTTTACTTGCAAGATAATACCTACATACTTACATATCTATATGGCAAATTTTGGATTCGTTAAAAAATTTAACTCGATATTTTGACCAAACTTTACATTACGATGATAGAGAACACGAATGAATTGGGTCCAGCAATTCCGTCTATCTGTCTGTCTGTGAGTCCACCGAATAAACGCGTGCATAGATTTTCTTCAATCTTGGTAATAATAATGTTCTTTCGGTAATAGTTATATGCCCATAGGTTTTGTGCACTTTTTGAGACCAAAAATAACGGTACATTTTATTATCCCAAAAAGGTAAATCTTGAAAAAATTAGTGGATAAATGAAGGGAAAAGTTACCTGGTAATCGTTTTTTCTTTTTGAAAAAATAGTTATGGTTCACGATTTTCTGGAACACGGCTTATTTGATTTTGTAACAACCGTCAACATAAATATAAGCATTATTATGAATTATTATATATACGTATTATTATGAATTTTATTTTTTTATTATTTATATACATTGGATATATACAAAGAATAAATCCATTCAGTATGTATGCAAATTTTAAAAAACAATAAAGTGGTAACACTTATAAATATCAAACCATAAAAAAGCACTTAAATAACAACCACTCAAAATAAAAAGCAATCAATTATAAATGTAAAAGCTCCTACAGCCATTGTATTTATATCTATATAGTACTACCATGGAACATGAAAATCTGTTCATCAGCGAGCATGTGCAGATGGCGCTTGTGTCGAGAAATTTGCCTTTGCTGCTAATTGTGTGAGAGCGAGGCAGAGAAATAAAAGAGGGAAAAGAAGAGATGAAGTAGTTTCATTTCTGTTCTTATAGCAATACTGAATAAAAGCGAGAAAACTAAATGTGGTATATTTTTTTGACATCACATTTGTAGTTTACTATTTTATATGAGGATAAGGCAAAGAGGAATATAAATACAATCAATTTATGAATGGGTTTTATTTTTCGTTTTGCCTTAATGTAGCAAAGTAAGTAATTTTGTTACTTCCATCGCTTATTGATTCTTCATACGTGAATAAGTACCTACAATGATACATACGTATTATAAGTTTGGTACTGAATTATTGGGGTAGTTTGGAGGTGTACCTACATGTTTGGATTTTAGTTATTTTATGATATGGATTTGGTGAAAAAAAGAAATTATTCTAACAAATTTTAAGTAACCTAGGTATTATTTTATTTAGATTTTTAGAGTTGATGTCTTCTGATATATGGTAGGTACTTTACCAAAAGCGGCTCAGTCGCGCTTAAAACAATCGTAGGTAGGAAAATTAACATTTATAATGTATAAGACAAATGTACTTACATACACACCTAACTATTCTTACTTACGATTATAGGTAGGTACTAGTCAAGTTATGCATTCATAAAAAAACAAGAAAAAAATTCTAACAATCAAACATGACATTACGATCATAGAGAAGCCTCGACAAAAAATGTCTGTCTGTATGTATAACGAGCTGCAGCCTAAACGGCTTGAGCTATTACCTTCAAATTTAGTACGTGGGTATTTGTTTGGCATTCCTCAGAGGGGGAAATTGAAATTTTATTTTTAGACCTAAAAATAAAGGTACCTGCCATACAACCGTTTAGGAAAAGCTTATTTTTCTCGAAAACGGCTCCAACGATTTTTTGCGTTTTTCGGTAACGGTATACATTGGATTTATCTCAAATATTATATATAAGATCTGGGTAGCTAAACTAATTCTGCATATCAAAATTTGAATAAGTTTTTTTTCTAATTAAAATTAATTTTTGAATGAATTTTATTTTTTATTTAAATAGGCTGCATGTGGGTGATGTATGTCCTAGAAACTAGGTCACGTATCATGTTATAGCTATTATCTACTATAAGTGCTTTCCTGTTATGTTAAATTATTTTATGTTTTTTTTAACATATTTAAGGTTGTTAAGTGTAGGTAGGAATTAAAACTTTCAAATAAGCAAAACTTAAAAAAAACATATTATTAAAATGCAGTACCTATATTAAAAAAACAGGAATGAATAAGGAAGTCTTAATAAACGTTTAGGACTTATTCCATATGGTGTGTGCAAAATACTAACAACTTTAATGTTGCTAAACATTGACGCTGTTAGTAGGTAGGTATAGCATATGCAGGTTCAAATAGAATAATAAATTGTTGAATGGTACCTACCTACAAATGTATATTATATGTACATATAATAGTGAAAGTGAAATATATATGTAGGTGGGTATGTATCAGCGGCGAGGCGGGAATAATTTCAAAAAGTAGGTCGAAGAAAATTAGTCACCAAAAATTAAATTTCGGAAGTTTAGTTGAAATTATTTCGTTCAATGCATAAGTTAGTATGAAACCATAAGGTTCAGCAATTTAAACCAAATTTGTTATACCTTAAGTCATTTAAGTTAAATATAACAATGAGCTAAATGTATTGCTAAGTTAAAAATTTGAGGGAATGTATCACGCAATATTTCATTTTCTAAATGGTTATGAAGTGCTAAAACGTCAAGTTGTCGAAGAGAAGAAATTGTATACAAAACTTTAAGTTCATTTCTAAAGCTGTAAAATCAAAAAGCCCAGCGCGAAAATTTATTAAAGAAGATATTTTTTAATTTTGATTGGAAACTTCGCAATTATCATATTTTAATTTACTAAGTAAATCTAAAAAAATAAATTCGTGAAAGTTTTATATCTTGTATTTATTTGGGATATAATATTGTCTTTTATTTCTACAAAACGACGTTTGTAACGTGTTTTGCAATCAATTTCGAGCAATTCTCGTTTTTGTGGTGTTTCCGCGCAATCGCTTATGCTTTGCAAAATGGATTCAAATTTATTAAAAGAGTCAGAGCTATGCCAAGACTCAAAACTTTATTTTTCTCTTTTTGCAAATTCAACATCCGTTTGCTAATTTTGAACCAATTGTAAAGAAAGTCAGTCTTAGCAAAAATTTCAGAAAGACTATTAATAAAAAAACAAAAATCTAGTATCTCTAATATAATTAACAAGCTCTCGGCAATAGAAAGCGAGTCAGTGTCCCATTCACTAGGGTTGTCTAATATTCTAATAAAAGTTAGAATTGTATCTAATCTACAGTTTAAAATGGCGTTAATTATTCGCGAATGATAATATCAGCGAGTTTCCGATAACCCAGGCTTTCGTGGGTTGGCTATTTGCTTTAAAAGTTTTGAACATTTAGTTGATTTGTTAAAAAAAATGGACAATAGTATTAACACTGCCAAGAAAAACTTTTAATTCCGATATATTTTTAAGTGATATGAATTAAACTAAATTTAAAACGTGAGTTAGCCTTTGGACAAGCATCAAGGACTTTCTTTTTAACACCACCCACTTCCCCAGACATAGCTGCCGTAATATTCGCCAATTAGTTTGTCCTTGCAGGAGAATATATCAAGTACAATATTAAAAAATATGCGAGACTCACTAACCAAGAAAAACCAAGAAACCTTTCTTCAATTCCGCCCTCCAAAAGGTACCGTAGAACAGCACTCCAAGCACTTGGAGAGCTGGAAAAAAGAGGTTAAGGAAACAAAACATTTTATTTAAATTACAACTCCCTGTCAATCAAGTATATATATATATAAGTATACTTTTGTTACAATGAAACGTTAAAATAGGAAACGATAAGCCATCTTTTCGTGCTTAACCTATTTTCATGGAAGGTTGAATGTTTTGAAAAATTTGAAAACAATCAAATGAACCGTTTTACAGAAAATCGAAAGCCAAAAAATGTTTATTAGAGGTACCAAAAATAACCATGTTTTTCAAAGAAAAGATTACCAAAAACTACCCTTTCCCTTTATTAAAAAAACGGTGTATTATTTTCGAAAAAAAAATTGACCTATGATGTTATGAGCAGAGTCCATAAATATTAGAACATAATTTAAAACAGAAACCAAACAAGTAAATAAATATTAAATTAGAATTTATTGACAAATAAAACAAACAAAATAAAACAAAAATCTTTTTTTTTTAATTGCGATATATTTGGTGTATATATTTAGGCACAATTGGGTAATGTAATAAAAAAAATGTATATATTAAGATTTTCATCAAACTCAGCATTCCAATGATAGAAGCTGAAGCGATTTTCTTCAAACTTGGTAGACACATACTTACATAGTTTTGTTTTGTTCATCATTATAAGAATCCAATCGATTGTTAGAAGAAAAGCGAACGTTTTTTAATTGATTGATTTTGACACATGGAGTGAATATTCTACTGAACTATTCTCTTAGTTATTGGTCGAAAATTCAACTCGATTTTTTTAAATAAATGTGTGTAAATTACTAATAGAAATACATTAGCTTTCAGTGGAATTCTCCGTTGGTTATTTATAATGACGACAATATTAACTTACGCAGGCAAACTCTAAGTTTTAGTGCATACAAAAAAGAACCATGGAATCATTTTTTTACGATTTTCGAAATCTTCGATTATTTTATTTTCTACTTTCTTTATCGATATGAAACAATTTTTTTTTTGGATTTTTGAAAAAAAAGTTAAAAATATTCATAGGCAATCTTCTGAATAGTTTTTAAAGTCAAATCCAATCCTGGTTGCAGTAGGTGCACGTGAAATATAATTTGTCCTACTGGAAAAAGAGATAAATGATTAGCTATTAAATGTTTGTTATTAATATATAATTTAAACATTTTTTAATTTTAATTTTAAATGTTTGTAAATGCATAAAATATTTTTATATGTAGGTATTCCATTCGGATTTATTTACAGTACATTTCAATTCAATTTCAAGGCTTGATATATATAGTAATGTAATATGGGCACTTCAAATTTCAAATATGTAGGTATAGAACCATTTTTCATATTTTATACTTTATCATTCTTGAATAAACTGAGCAAAATATTTTTTTTAAATGGAAATGCTTCCAAAAATGTTTAATAATTTTGTATATTCAAATTGCGTATTCAATTGGTTACTAGAATACCTACTTTCTAACAGCTTCAATTTTTACCTACATTAAAGTTGTTAGCAACAATATCAAGTTTGTACGATCCAGTATTGGCGCATTTTATTATTATAAGAATGCATTTTTACTCAGGTAGGTATTTTTATCTGAAAAAAATATTCGTATGTACCTAACTACCTATAGGTAGGTAACTACTATATAGGTATAAAGACACTTCACTATTTTTTCACCGAACATCACTAATTAACTTCAACTTCACAAAAACACTTTAATACACAAAAAATACCGAATAGCATTTTTTTTACACACAACCGACGGCAAAATATATTTTACATACGTACCTACAATGTATAAAGAAAAATTACACAAAATCTTGGTTAAAAAACCAAAACAAAGCGAAATATACATACCTAGGTATATCCTAAACAAAAGTAGGTCGAACTTACAAATTTTATTTTTATTTGTATTTTCTCCAGTTTATAATAAATGTGAAAGAAAAATGCAAAAAATATATTTTCTTTTATCCTGCTTTAGCTTTTTGCATTCTTCTCCCTCATTATCCATTTTTCTTACCTTATTTTTTATTTGTCAATCCTTCAAATTCTCGCTCTCTGAGAGTCTGCCAAATCAGCAGAGTTGTAAATCTCAGCGCGGTCACCAGAGGGCGCCTCGGACGTTCCGCTTCATGATAGTACTATGGAATATAAATACAATGCTACAGCTGCCCAAAAGCTTTCTAAGAAAACAGTTCATTCATTAAATTCATTCTCGTCTCGTATTTAGTTTGCGAAGTTTTCTCTAAGCATCCACAAGAGGTACCTGGCTGGAATGAAATATAACTAGTAGACAGCCATGTCTGTCGGCTGTTGGTGCGACGTTTGATTAAAGCGTTCACAAGCAGTCGACCGGTATGTATGTAACTACACTACTGGATGTTTATTGATGGTGCGACGTTTGACAAAAGCGTTCACTATGAATTAACGTAGATGACCTGAAGGTTGAAAGCCTGCAGCGGGTGCCTTAAGCGACGTTTGACAAAAGCGTCTATAAGAAACCATGTCTGGGCAGCTGGGTATAATTATTTTGAAATCTTGAAAAAAAAAACAGAGTTGCCATCTCCATTTAAATTTAATAATAATAAAATTATTTTGTGATTTTTTGCCATACGAATTAAAAATGAATGAACAATTCATTTTTAAGCATTCTTACTTTACTTGTATATTTAATACTTGGTTTCCCTCAATAAAATTATGATGTTATTTGAAAATATAAACTTAAATCTTATCATTTCTGTATGGACATATAACATTTGTTTTGCTGCCTATTCAGCGTTTACTGCGGTTTACGAACAGCTTATGCGCGGTAGAGAACCAAACAAAGCGGCGATATTAATAAATTACTCTTTTCAGAGGTGACTACAAGAACCCAGAAAAAACCCAAACTTCTTTTGGAAAATTCATCACACCCATTCCATTATATTACATTGGCGCCCAACTAGTGGGTCACCTGAAAAGGAAATTAATTTGATACATACGCTTAACTAAAAGCCCAAAACAAATATCAAGTTTAAAAAAAAGTATAATACAGAAAGAAAATGGCACAATTCACTGATGTACAGCTCAAGAAATTTATAGCGGCTATCGAAGATCAAACTTCAAGCAAAGGCAGTTTTAGTAATTGTACTGCCAGGTTCAAAGGTGAAAGGGATCCCCAGATTGTGGAGGTATTCATTGTCACAATTAGAGTATATAAAGATGTCGAAAGAATCGATGACAACGATGCTATGAACGGATTTCTACTTTTATTACAAGATAATGCTGTAACATGGTGGCAAGGAGTGAAAGTGGAAGCCGATAATTGGGAAATCGTCATTACTCTTTTACGTAATGCATATGCTCCTGTCAAACCAGCTTAAAGATTGTATATGTAAATCTTTGATACGAAACAAAAGCCTGATGAGCAAACGGATGATTTCCTTACGAAAAAACGCGCTCTACTTGCTATGATTCCTTCCCCAGGACCTAAAGAACCCATGATGTTGGATATGATATACGGACTACTAGATATACACATTCATAAGGGTGTATCAAGGGAAAGCTTCAAGACATTCCAGGAATTGCTAACCAAAGCCAGATCCGTTGAAATGTGTCTACGCGAGAAACAGCAACAAGCAGGAACAACCAATGAAGAAAAGAAGCGGTGCAATTTTGCAAGCATAATGGTCATATTACAGCCGACTGTCGTAGGAAGGAAAAATTTGAGAACAGAAAAACTGCCACAACAGCTATCGAACCGGGAATAAACTGTTACAAGTGCAAGGCTACTGGTTACGTAAGATCGAATTGTCCAAAGTGCAAGGAGCTACCGAAAGGTACATCGACTGTATCATTTAACTGTCTTAAGATAACCTTGGGTAATGACCTACCTACGATAACTATTGATTCCCATGGCGAATCCGGTATAGCCTATATAGATACGGCTGCAAGGACTAGTGTTGCTGGAAGACAATTTTTTCTTCATCTTCTCAGAAATGGGACCAAATTCTACAATATTGATGTGGATATCACGTTTGCTGATGGACAAGCACGACCACAAGAAATCTGTATGGCTCAAACCAATATAATATTTGGCAACCGGTTGCGGACGATTACGTTTATCACGCTTCCAACGGACACAGATAATCGCGCTCTAATATGGATAGACTTGCCAGAAGAAAACGGCGTAGTGCTTGACTTGGGTCAAAGAGTTTGGTAGTTTGGTGATCAAACGCAGAAGAAATTTGATTTCTATGACACGGCCAACACTAAAGTCATTAAGCCATGTCTATTTGGTTTCCAAACAAAAAGCTGAAGAGGGGATTAACGCAAGATCTCAGTTGGGAGCAAGTGCGGCAGAATGCACGCCACTCGTAGCTGAGCCTTCGCCAACACAAAAGATGAACGCTTTCCTAAAATGGTTTGATGACCGTAAGCCTATTTCGCCACTAGCGGCAACGCCGGTGAAACTCCAAGAATTTAGCAGCCCATCACAGTCACCACTTAAAAGGAAGAAGACGAGTCCTTTATCAGAAAACAATGAATATTCTCCAGGATTCATCCAAAACGTCTTCAAAAACAGTATAAGAAGCACCGACGTAACGCCAGAACGAAAAAAAAGAAAATTTGTTACCGGCACAAGTACGTAGCGAAGAAGAAGTATATGTAGAACCATGGTGTAGCAATGAGGCACATGGCTTAACCTCAGAGGAAAGACATAAGCTAAATCAAATCCTGACAAAGGAAGAAAATGTATTTGATGAGATAACTGAGCCAACTCCGTATGCAGTTTACGCAATTAACACCTGCAAACACGAACCAATAGCAGTTCCCCCGTACAGACTTTCACCAACGCGAAAAAAAACAATTGAAAGAAGAAGAGCTAGTAAAAATGATCAAAAATGATATAATTGAAGAATGCGAATCTACTTGGGCCGCAACAGTTGTATTGGTCCCCAAAAAAGATAACAGTATCCGTGTCTGTATTGACTACAGAAAACTCAATAATAAATATAACTATTCCGGACAGGTATCCACTTCCGAGAATTGACGATATGTTACATGCAATAAAAAAAAACACTCTTCAAAAGCACGTTAACCGGATATTACCAAATTCAAATACATAAGAATATAGAAAACTCCATTCATCTCTCCGTTTGGTATGTTTCAATTTAAGCGAATGCCCTTTGGTCTGCGCAACGCTTCAACAACATTCTAAAGACTTATGGATAGATTCCGCAGTGGTCTACCGGAGTCTAGTAATTTCGAAGAACACTTACAAAGACTAAGAATGTTCAAACTAAAAGTAAATAGCAAGAAGTCAAATTTTCATTACTCAATCATTAAATACCTTGGGCACCTCATAACTAACGAAGGTATTCAAGTTGACCATGAAAAGGTGTCAGCTATAAGAAACCGACCTGAGCCAATAAATCCGAAAAATGTATTATCATTTCTGCAGACATGTTCTTGGTATCGGCGATTTATGGCGAACTTTGCTGACATTGCCAAACCCAAACCCAAAAAGAAAATTGCTATCTGGAAATGGGGAACAGTCGAAGTGAGAAGTTTTCTCTAAGCGTTCACAAGAGGTACCTGGCTGGAATGAAATATAAATAGTAGACAGCCATGTCTATCGGGTGTTGGTGCGACGTTTGACAAAAGCGTTCACAAGCAGTCGACCGGTGTGTAAATACATACACTACAATAGGCCCAGGACTGGATGTTTATTGATGGTGCGACGTTTGACAAAAGCGTTCATTATGAATTAAGATAGATGAACTGAAGGTGAAAGCCTACAACGAGTGCCTTGTGCGACGTTTGACAAAAGCGTCCATAAGAAACCATGTCTGGCCAGCAATTATTTTGAAATCTTTAAAAAAACGATTTTGCGCATTAAGATTTAATAATAATAAAATTATTTTGTAATTTTTAAATAAAAACAGAGTTGCCATCCGCATTTAAATTTAATAATAATAAAATTATTTTGGAATTTTTTGCCATAAGAATTAAAATTGAATGAACAATTAATTTTTAAGCATTCTTATTTTACTTGTAAATTTAATACTTGGTTTCCCTCAATAAAATTATAATGTTACTTGAAAATATAAACTTAAATCTTATCATTTCTGTATGGACATATAACATTTGTTTTGCTGCCTATTCAGCGTGTACTGTGGTTTATGAACAGCATACGCGCGGTAGAGAACCAAACAAAGCGGCGATATTAATAAATTACTATTTTCAGAGGTTACTGCAAGAACCCAGAAAAAAACCCAACCTGAATTCTTTTGGAAAATTCATCCACACCCACTCCACTACATTACAATTTTTTTAAAAATTTTATTATGAAGAAGATCCCAAAATCTTAAACAGTATTGTAAACCAAAATGTTTCAACAAATTTGTTTAACTCAATATATTTCGAAAAACACTTAATTGATTCTTTCAAAACCTCGTATTAAATAGTTGTTTGACATTATCTTGAATAGGTACTTAAACAAAAATGTTGTGCCGAAACAGAAAAACAACACAAATATTAGGAAAAAAAAATTGATAAAACAATATGTGTGCGTTCTTAGAATAGTGTAGTCCACTTTTAGGAAAACAAAAATATATTTTATCATTGACTTTTTTTTTAAATTAAACTTTTATTCGGACCATCTACACACATATATAAATAACATTGCTACTTTAATTTTGCGCTTCGATTTTTGTCCTATATACAGACATGTTGTTGCTATTTCCGTTACTGAAAACATACATATTATATAATAGGTACCATGTAGGTTATCATATATTTAAATGTACATATCTTTAAAAATCACATGAATATTAAGTATATTTCACCAATCATATAAGATTATTTATATTTATATAGCTACCTACCACTTACATCCTTCAATTTTATTATATAGGTACAGTGGGTGTCAAAAGTGAGTAAAAACCATATGATTAATTGAATAATATACAATTTAATAAAAATAAATAATCATAAATGGAATTTAAATTATATAAAACAAAGGCTTTATTTATTAGCAGTAATTGAAACTTAATCCGGCGAAATCTATTGCCATGTTATGCTCTAGAAATGAGCTGAATCCATATGATTTTCCCTCTGTTATTCTTAATGACGAAATCATTGGTTATTTGGAAAATGTTAAATACTTGGTGTACCGAATAAGTAATAATCTTAGCTGCTGTAGAGCAATTTCAGACACTATTGACATATTTACTCTGGACTTCGTACGTTGAGATCTTCCTCAAACTTATTAGCACCTGATATGAAAAAGCATCTCGTTAAATCACTTATTATGCCTTATTTTATTTTCAACTGCACAGTCTATCCGGTCTTGGACTGTGAGTGTAATCGTAAACTAAATGTTGCTGTTAATGACTCTATTTGTTTTATTTACTGGTTTCCAAGATACTCAAGTGTTTCACATTTACAGCATATTCTCTTTGGTATGAATCTTGATAGGTACCTTCGGTACAGGCTAGTTCTAAAACTCCATGATGTCATCCACAATAGATGTCCTATCTACCTTAGTGAAATGCTATAGTTTGCACAGTCTCAAAGAGTACTCAAGTTAATTATCCCACGTTTTACACGCGTCATAGCAGAACGCTCGTTTTATGTATCTGCAATTCGCGTATGGAATTTGCTTTCAAGTGAATTGCAAAGAACTACCGCACCGACAGCTTTTAAAAGGACATTATTTTTGCACTTTTCGAATCAAATATAATAATAGATTAGATATTTTAAATACCTTGTACATTGCATATATGTAGCTTCTTTTCTTGATATAAATTTATATATCCTGAATTAAAGTTTTAGCTTTTAACATTATTTTTATTGTATTTTTTGCATTTCAATTTATTTTGTTAGAGCCTATACATTATATGTTATTTAATTCTAGATGCTCTAAAAGATCTAAATCTTAATGTATCTTTGTAACTGTATATTTTTTGAAATAAATGAAATGAAAAAATGAAAATGAAATAAAAATAAAAATTCAAAATAAAACTAGAACATTTGTCAATAAGAAAATATAAAAAAACTTAACAGTTATGGCGGTGGAGGTAAATCTTTCTTTTTACATCACTTCAGATTGTAAGCTGTAGTTGTGTTTAAAAGCTTAACAGTAGTGCAAAATTACTTTTTATGAATGAGATGTGAAATTTCTTTGGAAAGACAAAAATCTATTGTGGATTCCAAGAAAAGGAACATCGTGAAAATGGCCAAATTGTTAATAAAAACCTTGTTTCACTGAAAAAAATATTGATAAATTTGAAAAATTTAAAACATTTCAGATTATTTTTATTGTATTTTTTAAAATTTCAAACGTACTTCAAAACTAAAAAAGCTGAAAAGCTAAATAAAGAATTTAGTGAACAAAATGTAAGAAACACAGTCAAACATGTTGGAGGTTCAGTGAAGGTGTGGGGGTGTATGGTGGCATCTGGGGTCGGAAATCTTGTCTTCATTAAAATAACAATGAATAAACAAGACTAGATTAACATCCTAAAAAATAACGTGCAACCGAGCGTAGACAAATTAGGTTTGCTTAGCAATTGGATCCTTCAACAAGACAATGACCCAAAGGATACCTCGCGGCTCGTTAAATAATGGTTGCTTTATCGAACTCCAAAACAGCTCGATCACCCTTATAATCGCCGGACCTAAACACCATAAGCATTTATGGGATCATTTGGACACTCAAATTCGTAAAAGGACTACAGAGAACAAAGAAGATTTATAAAAGGCTTTAGTTGAAGAATGGTCCCACATATGTTCTAATGTTACAAATAACCTTGTTCTATCCATGCCAGGTAGACTTAAAGAAGTTATAAAGTCTAAGGAGAGCCAAACGAAGTACTAATTGAATATATTTATTAAAGAAATAACAGATGTTTATTTACTTTTGACATTAATTTGATAGTGGAGATTTTTATCGTGTTTTTTATTATAAATTAAAGATTTTATTTTAACAACTTAAAACACAAATTATTTATTTTTGCTTAAATGTACTTTTCGGAAGCTATGCTTCCATCGTCAGTAAGCTCTTTTTAAATAATAATGACATTTTGATATTAATATTAAAATTCAATACAAACAACAAAGTCAATACAAATAACAAATTACACAAACAAATTTACAGTGAATTTAAGGCCTAATATAAACTTTTTTAAAAATTGGATTTCTTATTGGTCCATCGTCAATATTCATTAAATTATCTTAATTTTTAAATATATAAAGAGATTCGAAAGCATCTAGCTCATAAGGATTATTTACATTACGTATTAATTTAAAATTTTGTAAACTAAAATTATGGTTATTATCTAGCATGTGTTGTGATACACTTGATTGTTCTGGTTCATTGTATTTTAGATGCGCAAAATGTTTTTTAAATCTTTTGAGAATTGGTTTTCTTGTCTACCCTATATAGTCTTTATTACAATTGTTACATCCAATTGACTAAATCCCTGATTGCTGTAATGTTCCAATTTTGTCCTTTGATGCACTGCTTTGGCAGTGAAATAAAAATTAAAAATCTGATAGTGAAAATTGGTATGAACATTTTAAATATTAATATTTTATAATTTAAGAAAAATATTTTAGAAAAATCGCTCACCCGTTTTCGAAATATTGAAAAAAAAATTTAATTCCCCTCTGTACAAT